>JAJLRJ010000004.1:29385981-29805981 GCA_024195265.1 Dendrophyllia cribrosa | reverse complement strand
ATGCTTACTAAATCTGAATTCTAAGCCGATTGCAAATCGTGGGAACCGTTAAAAAGCATTCACTAGTTATGTAAATATTATAAAAAGCTCCAAAACCTGCTCAAATCTCCAATGCTGTGTTTTCCATCATTTTTCGAAAATTATCCAGCAGCTTGGTGTCAAACTCCTTCCACATGAATTTCAAGGTACCGCCTGATACTTTTGCATCGATGGTCTTTGGTTAGAAGGGCTTTAGCTTTCAATTGGAGAAATAGTTGTTGGGATTCAAACTGGCTGCTCAGCATCTCAGCTCAGACGAAGCCGACAAGCAGTTTTCAGAGCTTTGTTTATGAATACGAAATGAGCACGTGTGGAATTTATCACAGGGAGCGCACACACTCTGTTTCTGTAACATAACCGTTTGTAATTTTATAGGAAATGTATGCTATGGGATTTCCTAAATTTCATATTACAGCGACGTATCGCCAAATGTACATGTATGTACTGATCAAGTAAAAAAAAAAACCGTTAAATTGCCTTTTTTGTTGTGTGTTGTCGTCCTTTTGCTGTAGAAGTGATATTTTGAGCGATTTTGAAGGATTCTGAGTTCGCCCAGAGTTCGCATTTGACTGTGCCGCAAAGAGAAGGACAAGTCGGTATCCTGTGGGATTTATTTTGGATTTCAGTCAGTCGCAAAAGGAAACGGCTGTATTTATGGGCAGCGGTGACCTGGGACAAAGCGCAAAGGATGCTGGGATAAAAGAAAATCCAGCATGGCGGCCGGACCGATAGCTGAACGAAATCAAGGTTTGTTGAAGGTTTTATCCCTTCACATTTTCGTTTGATGTTTTACTTACTCAACTTGTAAAACTCCTATGCCAATTGTATTTCGTAAAGATCGATTATCGATCTTTCCGTGTTCTTGCAGTCTTCGGTCACAAACGTACGTTGGATGATCGTTTTGGTGACAGCAATGATTGTTTCGGCGTACTCGTCAGAATGGTGCATGCTCTGTTGTTTGTAGGACACATCGAAGCTTGTTTGTGAACCCTTCTGCCACATTTAATGTTGTGAAAGGCAAAGACACTGGTAGTTAGTTTTTTGTTATTGAAGGATTTCAGAAAAATTGAACTGAGTCGGTCGAGTCACAATTAAATTTCAGCGACATGTGTATTTAGCTTACAGAGATGTCGTACACATGCAGTAGACATATTTTACAGATGTTTGCATGCTAGGAGAGAGCATCTCCCTCCCTCCCAAAATATCAGTTGCTTTAAAATTGTAGGAAAAGGCGTACATGTTAGGTATTTGGACTAAACTACAGAATACAAAGCCATTTATTTGAATGTCATTGAACGACAAAAGTGCCTATAATTTTGTGTTATACCTTGTTCTAAAAAGAGTTCCAACACATGTAAATGAGGTGGACCAAAGGGAGCAATTTTAGAATACACTGGCCACTTATTTACATATGCCTAAACATTTAATAGTACGAAGCATATGAAAACAAAAGGATCCATTCTAATTCGATGAGATCCAAATAAGTGGCCGGGTTTTCTACAGTTTAGCTGACCAAAGTGGCCCTGCATTCTGTAATCTCTCCAGTGTTTCCATGTAACTGTAGTCAAATGAAAATAAAGGAAAGTAGAAAAGTAATAACATACATGTAAGAGTGTCCAATAACACATGCAAATACCTTACACTGTATACATGTATGCATGTTATTGTGTAATATTCATTGTTCGTTTGTTTTTAAATCAGATGCGACAATTTATGTGGGAGGATTGGACGAGAAAGTTTCAGAAACTCTTTTGTGGGAACTTTTTCTCCAAGCAGGGCCAGTTGGTGAGTGTGTTTACAAAGTGCATTTAAACTTATTAAGGTTACACTGTATGATCTTACATGTTTTCACAATTCAGTTCAAATTTATTTACATTACAATACCATTCAAACGTACATGTATGTTATCACCCTCTCTTGTGTCACCCGCTACGACTTGCGTGGCCTGCTCTACTCTGCGAATCGTATATCTTCTACATAATAATTATGATAATTCTCAGCGTTTGTTTTCAATCTAAACATTTTACAATGTATATTTCAGTGAATGTCCATATGCCAAAGGATCGTATCACACAGCTTCATCAAGGCTATGGATTTGTTGAGTTCCTTGGTGAAGAGGATGCTGACTATGCAATCAAAGTCATGAATATGATAAAAGTATATGGCAAACCAATCAGAGTCAACAAGGTACTGTATGCCTAGTGACTGTACTTCCCAGTTGTTCCTTCAGATGAATAACTACATGTACTGTATGGAATACAATGACTCTGTGTTTTTTTAACACAAGCCAGGACAAAGTTTAACCACTCTTTGACCTGGGGTCAATTTTATAAAACTTTTACTAGTGTAATTTACAAGTGTACAGTAGCTATTGTTTTCAACCTCTGAAACAATAGCTGCACTTGTAAATTACACTTGTAAAAGTTTTATTAAATTGACCCCTGGTTTGGCGAGTATGGTTTTCATCTTCAGAATGAATATAGTACTTAATAATGTACATTGTAGTGAACATAACGTACTTTGTTTTTTAAAGAATTTTGTACTTCAAGTTCTAAGATCTCCATCAAACATGCCACTGCTCATTCAAAATGAACACATGGCTTCTATTTAGTGACAGTTACATGACGTATATAATGATGCAGAGTGATACTGCTGAAGTGGTTGACACCAATCTGTGGCAGGGTTCTACCCAGGATTTTGGGAACGCCAGGGGGTATTCTGACTTGCATCAAATGGTCGTGTGAGTATGGCCTTTTGCTGAAGTCCGAAATATCTTCAAGCATGGTGGTATCATTTTGAGCCTGGGGGCTTTCAATTTTTCGAAAAAAGGGCTGAGGAGAACACTGTGTGGCTTGAGACAAAATGGCTTCAGTTGGAAATTCAATTTTCAACCCTGTAATGCTATTGTATCTGTGTGTAACTCTACACTCATGTGTGTTTTGTTTTTAGGCATCAGCACATAATAAGAACCTTGATGTCGGCGCCAACATATTTATTGGGAATCTTGATCCAGAGATTGATGAAAAGCTTCTGTATGACACCTTCAGTGCTTTTGGCGTCATCCTTCAAACTCCTAAGGTACAGTACAACATACATGTACATGTGCAATGTAAATATCCCTAATATTAAGTAATTGTTTTGATGGATTTTTGCATCATTTTCTCCATGATAACATCAGCTAATCAGGGGTTTCAATAGGACCCGGCTACCGGCGGTACACGCCGCCTTCTTCGCCTCTCACCACCGGTTACCAGACCACCCCAGAGGGATGGGGCCTTAGGACCCCTTACCTGTCACAGCCGTCTATTATACCTTTGCCAGCCGCCTACTTCAATTTTTATTGAAACCCCTGGCTAATTATATATCTTTACTTGAAGATACCAGTGGCAGTGATTTTGTTACCCCTGCATCCTGCGTCCCTGACACATAAAAATCCCCAAAGGTGCAAAATAATTCACGGCACACATCCTGTAGGATATACGCAAATTCTCCAACAAATTTTTTTTAAATTTAAAAGCTGCCATTTTGATTTACCTAAAGGAGTGGTTACTTAATATTATGTTTACCATATATGGAAAGCACGTGGGTGAACCAAGATGGCCGACAATGATTCGGAGTTTTGCATGTAGATACGGCATACAATTCACCTTAGCTTTTAACGCTTGTTAACGCTGGGAAGAAGATCAAAAAATGCCACCCAAAAAGATTTTGCAACTTCTGCCGGGGCAAAGTTAAGTTCCGGAGGGCGGCCGCTTCATACAGCTTCAAATGACGACAAATCCGAGAGTGTGTGTTGTGCTTTAAAATAGAAAGACTGTATTTTAATTTCAGTACACCGTAATACGGAGCTTTGCTATTAAAAAATTGACTTCAGATTATATGTCTGGTCAAGGCTCGGGCATCTTTAAGATACATGTAGGACTCATTGGCTTTTCGACTGGGACTCGTGATTTTTCGTTCTTTTCTTTTCTTTTTTTTTTTTTTTTCAATTTATCTATTTGCCACACATAAGTTACAAACTCAGCACATACATTAGAAAAGAAGATACAGATGTACTTGTATGGTGGAAGATAGACATTCTAGGGGCACTTGAAAAATAGTACATGTACATGGAAGCAAATTATAAACATTTACATGTATAGGAAAAAATCACAATGCATATGCACATGCCATCTCAGTGTCCAGACTGAAGCCACACAACAGCGGATACATTTGTTTGGTGGCTTACACTTGTACAAGTAATAACAGTTTTCTATATTTTCTTTTCAGATTATGCGTGATCCAGAAACAGGCAACTCTAAAGGATTTGCATTCATCAACTTTGCCAGTTTTGAGGCTTCTGATGCAGCCATGGAAGCTATGAATGGACAGTACTTGTGTAATCGACCAATCACAATATCTTATGCATTCAAGAAGGAGTCTAAAGGCGAAAGACATGGATCGGCAGCAGGTAAAATTATTACATGTACATACTATGTGTAATATAAATATTGTACATGTCCAATAATATTTAGCAGCAGTATTTGTAATCAGGGATGGGGATGGTTTTGGATAAAGCAAAACAAGACTATTCTTCAGTGCAATCCATTTTTTGTTTTTGTATTTTGTTTTTGTTTTTATTCCAATGATGATTAAAATAGTACATGTACAATAATTATAACAATAATAAAAGGTGGCAGATAACAACAACACCACACACATACAGGGTGTATGCACACACATTGTACATGCAAATACACTTATATTTGTACAATACAGGTTTCCTGCAGTTTAATTACTGAAAATAAACATACATGTATAAAACTTAAAGAATAAACGAGTATGCTAATCCTGACATTCTTGTACTTGAAAATGATGTCAGGATGACATCAGAACATTGTCTAGTTTTGCTTATTTTTACATGTATAACTAAACATTTGAAATGATTCTTTTTAAAAGGCTTTATTACACTGGGTCATGTTGAATGTAACTGGCTGTTTCAAAACAAAATTGCAACACATGTTGCAGACAAAAAAAACTACATTTACGCTGTACAGTGTATCATGTACATTGTAATATACATGTACATGCAGCGGACATTCTCCATAATCTTTTGGTTGCCACGATCAGCCAGAAGTAGAGCTGGGTTCTGTTATTTTCAACTATCACAGTTGCAGTAACATACTGTACAATGTAAGAGGGAGATTTTACTTTGCAGGGAATACATGTACAGTACCACTCAGAGATAAGCAAACCATCAAACATGTTTATTCTATGTCACACTTGATAATCAACCATGCATACACTGTAAAATGGAACTTGTGTCATATTTTGTATGTTATCAGGTCCAGTGGTACGAAATGTACATGTGATACCATAATTTCAAGGTTTCAAGTTACATGTAATTTTACATTGTAATAATCTTGCAAATTAATGTATTGTTTCAATTATATAATTACAAGTAAACACATTCATGATTGTTTCATACATGTACATGTAAATATTATGTTCACTATAGAGCGTCTTCTGGCAGCCCAAAATCCTCTTGCACAAGCTGACAGACCTCATCAGCTGTTTGCAGATGCACCACCAACTCCAGCCACAGCTGTAACACCAGCAGCTCCTGCTGTTATGCAGCCCCCATCCATGACAGTACCTGTACCAAGCTCTGTTCCAAATGTACCTACTATGCCTCCAGGTCCTCCAATGCCTCCTGTTCCACCAGGCATGCCGCCTCCAGGTAACTGGTTTGTTACATGAACATCAATTTTGTTTATAATTCATTCAGTTGAATCTTTAATTAACAACCACCAAAATGTTACAGTGCAGGTCACAGATGAGCGAACCAAAATGTTTGTGTATAAAAAAAATTATGTTGGATAAATGTGTGCACATGTGTCTGCGCATTGCCGACACACAACTGTACATCAATAATGTGCATTCAGCAAGCTCATGATATGATATATGATATGATATGTTATGAAAGAAATGGTAATCCTCGCAGCTTTGCATACATCGAGTTATTAATGCATTTGGGAGGTTTGCTAAGCACTTGAAGCTACATGTAGAGTTGCTCTCAGCTATCGCCTCGAGCAACTCTTACACTTCTGTCATGCTTAGTAACCTCCTGCTTGCATCCAGAACTTGATGTACATGTACGCATGCTGCATGTTTACCATTTCTAAAATGAGGTTACATGTAATTTTAATTAGTATTTTCAAAAGATCACATTGTCTTTTATTCCTTTTATCCAGCCTTGTAAACATGTACATGTAAGTGGATGTAAACTGTTTCAAAAAGTAATGTGACAGTATTGGTGCCAGTAAATAACTAACATTAGTCTGATGTTTACAGAAAATCTATATTAAGACCCTTAGGTCTATTAGTTTATTAGTGATTTGCCATCCTTCAAAATACATGTACTATAAACATTGAGTATAGTACTTTACCTTCCTGTTTTGTCTAGGTATGCCTCCACCAGGGATGATGCCACCACCTGGTTTTCTGCCTCCTGGAATGTTTCCACCAAGAATGCCTGGCATTCCTCCACCTCCTGGCATGCCTTCTGATCAACAACCTCCACCACCACCACCAGGTGGAATAGGGCCCCCAGGACAAATGCCACCACCTCCTCCCCCCATGGGGGGAGGCCAGTTCCCACCACCACCAAACATGATGTTTCAACAGGTGAGAAATCTACAGTTGTTCTCCATGCACTCCACTAATTTTTTGTAATTCCTGCTTACTTGTACACCTGTACATGTATATACAATGTACAGGTAGGTAGGAAGTTGGATAGAAGTAAAACTGAGACTAGTTCCCAGGACGGCGAAGAGAACGCCTTGTTTTTATATCGATCCACTCCAGCTGTTCCAGGAAGACGAGGGATTTCTCGATTGTTTGAAAGGAAAATGGGTTGAAAATAACCTAAAACGTTTCTCGAAATCCTGGTAATTAATAGAAATACCTGATTTAATTAAAATTTTCAGCAAATATTTCAGGATTGTGCAGATTTTAAGGAATTGTGTGGAATTGTGCAGGTTTGACCGCACCCGCATACCCTGTCAGAACCCCTGAATGTAACTGAACAAGGCACTCAGTTGTATCAACTACATGTATTTTTCTTAATAAATTGAAGGACTTCATTTATTACCACTTTATACCAATTCCTTTCTTTCTTTTTTCTCTCTCTAATTTTTTATCTTTTCAATGCAGCCTTAAATAATTACATTTGTAAGCTTTTTTTATTAATTGGTTTTTCTGAGGACTATGTGAATGCGAAAATGTCCTGGTCACCAGTAGCCTTTATCCGGCCTGGCAAACAATAGTGATGACTTATGTGGGAATTTTCTCATAAGCTGAGGTCAGATCCAACCAAACTATAAAAATGGGGCAATGTCTCATACAAAAAAATTACCATTTTACATAATAAATGTATATGTTGTGGTTGAAATTTTTCTTTGGTTTGAAAATTTTCAAACCAGTTTGATTTTTGTCTGCCTTTGTCTCAGAATATGATAATGAATCTGAGACAAAGGAAAATAAAAACTAAACTGGTTTGAAAATTTTTAAACCAAAGAAAAATTTCAATCACAACATATCTCTTTTCTTGTATTTGTAAATTTGGTAATTACATGTACAGAATCTGCATCTTCAATGGTCATTAATAGTCTTTGGGACACTCGGCTTGCAAATCAGCTGCAATCACACCCTCTTTTGCTTGAACAATGTCATATGTTTTCAAAATTTGTATTTAAAACAACCCCCTCCCAAAAAAATTTGTTCAGCATCAGGAGACTACTTTTAAATGGGAAAGTCAACATTGCTAAGGATGTCCCCCCCAAAAATTAATGTTATTGGGCATGATAGATCTGCAGAATCATTTGTTAAATCGTTTATTTATTTTTTTGTGTTGTTTTCTAAAAGCCTGGTCAAGGTCCTCCCCAAGACCAAGGGGGTCTCTTACCTAGGCCCCCCATGCAGTTTCACCCCCCTAGTGGCAGGCCTCCCATGCAGCATGATATGGGACCACCAACCAGTGGAATACCAAGTTTGTTAGGACCTGGACCCCCACCACTGATGCAGGCTCCATTTAGAATGATGCCGCCTGGAGGTGAGATGTCATAGTATTACATGTACTAATGTAATTGCTGTATCGCAAACTAGATACACATGAAAAATCAGGGTTCTTACCATTAAGATTTGCCAGGAAAAATCAGTGGGAATGACTGTTGAATGATGGTAACAACTTTTCCAGAATCAGCATACCAACCGAAAGAGGTATCACTTTTGAATTTTGTTTTCCTAAGATGAGTTTGAAAATGGATAAATGAACAAATTAATGGTAAGGGGAATTAAAGTTGTTTCATACAAGCTGTAACTACCAAAGCATAGTCCACAACTTCCAGAATTGATGGAAAAGTAACTGTACCATTTACTCATCGACCAAAATGGGCCTTATGCATGATGATGTCACCAGCTCACAATTCACCGAGCGGGGTCTTAGCTGTCCAAACGATGTCTGTGATTGGCGAACGATACAATTAATATATCACTTGAACAATGCCCCTATTCCTCATCCCTATACCAGCGGGACAAATCTATTGTTTTCTTAGCGAATCACAGACATCGTTTGGACAAGTGCAGTTCTACCCAATTCACCACCAAGCCTCGTTTGTACAACATTCCTTGCAAACTTTTGACAAGTTCACGTTGTGTTTGAGTGGGTATTCTTTTAAACTTTGCTCATTTGAGAATACATTGACGAGATTGTCACGGGTTTTACACTTCGAAAGCGAGGCTCGGGGGTGAAATTAGCTAGTCTGACGTAGACATGCATAAGGGCTATTGCCTTGAATTTGTTTCAACAGTTAGCAACCCAGTCGGCATTTGGCATTTGTACAGTCTTTGTGCAGCTAGAGAGAGTGGTGGGTGGCTGTACACAAGATAGGTAACATTTGGCGTGCATGCAGTAAAAGCTGCCGACATTGGTATCTTCTTAAATGCCTTTTTACTCTTAATTGTAACTCCATATAACTTCTCCTTTTCAGCACCTATGCCGCCTGGTGGACCGCCAAGGTTTGGACCTCCTCCTTCTCGCTGATAGATAAAAAAAAAAGAACAGTTCTCATGGACTGCTTAACTATTGGAAACAACCTCACCACAGAAAAAAAAACACATGTCAGTTGCCTGGCAACTACATTGTAGCAACAAGAAGAGTATTTGCGAAGAAACGATTTGAAAGCCAGCGATGTGGCCGATGGAACTTCTGAGAAAGTGAAACATGCAAACTAGCTTTTGGACTACGTTGTACCCTTGTCTTTCTCCTCGTATGGCAAAGGATGCGTATGCATGGGTCTTGCAAATGAGATGTGGACTGGACATCCATAAAATATTTGATATAAGATAAAGGAGTCAAAAGGCATTCTCCAATACTCCTGTAAATAGACATTTTGCCACCAAAATGAGAGCATTTACACCCTTTGTCCCTTATTGTTCACATTTTTTATCGTTTTCACATTTTTTTTTCTGTTAGTCATGTAAAAACGTAAATATAGATGACATTCCTCCTTTATATATGTATTTGTCTGTATACGATTTTATACCATGCGCCGTATAATGTATAATAGGTGGGTTTCAACTGACGTAATGTTTAGCAAAAAGCATTTAATGACTGGCCCCAAGTGAAAAAGTGAGTTTTGTTTCCCCGAGACCCTCAATGTTCGCCTCGGGGAACATTGAGGGTCGAAGGGAAACAGAACTCACTGTTTCCCGTGGGGCCAGTCATTAAGTGTTTTTTATACTTCCCACCAAAAATAGAAAAAAAAAATATCTGAAAAAAAAAAATGTGTTCTTGACGCGGCTGGCACACAAATTTGCCGCGGTTTCGAGGCGCACGACCTGATCACGTGCAAGTGGGAAGTTCAAGTTGTTGTTTCCCTAGGGAATTAGTGAGTTTTGTTCACCCTAGGGAGTTAGACTGTTTTGACCCATGGACGTGACACGTTCTTGTCCATTCAAAAACGGCGTTTAAGTTGGGAGGTATAACAACAAACCTTTTCGATTCCAAACACCTCAGAGTCAAAACATTGGCGAGCGAAGCTACAACGCAGCCGAGCATCCCTCTAGAGATCCCCCAATAAAAGGAACCTGTTTACGGTCTATGTAATCCTTGAATATCCTACAAGCCGACTTGAAGCTTTGTTTTTTTTTAGCAAAACAATATTCTGGCGAACAACACAGTTAAAGGCAAAAAAGAAGATAACTCAACCTGGAACAGACGGAAAAAATGTCTGCTCCAGCGAGAGCATGCTACACAGCTTTAGCATCCTGTTAATCAGTTTCCAACATTGATCCTCGGTAACCGCTACTTGTTTCCCAGATAAACGTGTTTTTTTTATATATATAAGAAGGTCTAATGTTTCAGTTGATATTGAGCCGGAAAGATCTGAGGGAGCCGGCCTGCGTCTCCAGCAATTCACTCCGATGGCAAACAATACAATTTATGTTTGAAAATCCCAAAATGTATAATTACTTTTAAAATAACAATCTTCTTTATGTTTTCATATAAACAGGAAGAATCGGCCTATAAACGTTACACTTTTTCGCCACCTGAAAATATCGACTTCACAGAAGTACATGAAGCTCTTAAATCAGAGGCACAAAACGGCGAGAGGCTGGTTCCCACTAGCGACGTAATCGAAAGCGGAGTCGGAAAAGTCGACAAAAAAAGGAAGAGACTAGCGCACATATCACGTGTATGATGGCGTAAGGAGCCTTACGCTTTAGTGTAAATCCAAAAACGGAGGCACAACCGGAATCGGAAGCTCGACGGAATCGAAAGGATCAGAAGGTTTCCTTTTTCTTTCGATTCCGCTTCTGCTTCCGTCGCTAGTGGGGATTTGCCCCTAATACAGTTTGAGCTTGTCGGTTTAAAATCTTATCCCCCGAATTTTACTAGAGCTACATTCCCCTTTCCGAAAATTCGAGCTGACCTTATTTCGTAAACAAAAATTAAATTTCCCCTATGTTACGAATTAAAGTTTAGGGCGGAATTGTACTAAAGAAAACCCTGCGCGACGGACGGACGGACGGACGGACGGACGGATGGACGCCCATTTCAGTCTAATTCGTTAGAAATTTTTTAGGCGATAAAGGCTTTCCCAACAGTTTCTACCGAAACGATTCTATGGGTGCATCTGTTAGATCCGAAAGCCAGCCGAGCGAGGGTCGTCACATTCCAAATATTTAGGCTCATCACAGACTGGAATACAGTTCAGACAATTTACTGTTTTAAACACAGTTTGAAAAATGTGTACTACTTGATAGGAAGAGCATGATCCCAGCCTTCTTCATCATTGTTAACTCGTGGGGAAAAAAACAGCGGGTTGTGCAAGTGATTTTAAATATTAAAATAAGTTTTCTACATAATGTACAGCCCTGTCATTTACAGTCATTAACCAGGTGATGAATTTGCAGTAAGTTCATTATTTTGAATTCAAATTGCCGACATCAAAAGATGATTTGTTAGTTGTCAAATGAACTATTTGTGAACTTACATCGTAGCAAAACTATGTACATAGCGTCCAGCAAAGAGTCGAAAATAGAATATTAAAAAAATTAAACAATGAATTCTTTGAAAGGTAAGACGAAAGAAAAGATAGGAAAGAAAGAAAGGAAAGATAAAAAGATGGTACAATATCGATCATAGTTTTGTTGTTACTGTGGCTACAGGTGCAACGTTCATTTTTAGCAATTTATGCTCTCTTGTTTTCAGTTGAGCCGGTCGCTAACCTCGCGTTTCACAAAAATGTTAAAATAAAACAGTTTTCGTGTGTGAAGAGTGTTGTTAAACATCTTCGATGTAATTTGGTGTTTGCCCGCATAAAAATCACATTTTATGAAAACTATAAACTGATAAATTCGCACTGTAATAATTACAAAAATGACAGCTGGTTGTTTTTAGGAGAACTTCAGAGTATAGCTTAGAAGGAATAGAGCAATAATTATCTGGGGAGGGGGGGGTGGGGGGGGGGGGGGGGGGGGGGAGGGGAAGTACGAGGCTCCGCCCGAGACAGGTGCCTCATTTTCGATGCTCCAACTATAGGAGAAAGGGATATCAAGTGAACTGGATCCAAGTATCTATTAAACAGGATTGCAAAATTTAGGCAAAAATAACAACGCAAAGATCATCGAATGTTTCATTGTTGTGCAGGATGATCACAGCGCCGTGTGGGATAATCTACCGTTGTTTGCTTACATTTGAGAAGTAAGAAAGCTACGGGTGCAATTCGAGGCAAATAAAAAAAATAGTACCGACCGTAATGAATAGGCTCTTAATTCCGAAAACCGAACGAAGGTCGTCACTTTCGAATTAAAATGTACGGTACTTTATCAGTTAAGGATCCTCGCAGACTGGATACAGTTTAGACGGTTGTCGATAACTTTAAGGGAAAACAAGCTAAAAAACAGGCTGTGCTAAAGTTGATTTTAGATACAACTGTATTAAAAATAAGTTTCAGTTATTATGAAGTACAGTTCAATCCGTGGATATAAAATAATGTAAGATAAAACCTCAATAAACATATGGTACAACAGAGTTAATACGACGAAAAATAAAATTAATGAATTTATAATAATGTATGTCGGTAATATGTTGTTGATTTATTACTAGGAGTAGAAAAAAAAAAGCTGTTACATAATTATTTAAGATTAAAATGATTGACCAATGCATAGTGGAAAGAAAATGCTTAACATGTAGCTAAATTGTCATTTACAGTCATTAACCAGGCGATGAATTTGATGGCAGTTGATTGATTTTCAAATTGACGACACCAAAATATAATTTATGAGTTGCCAAATGAACTATTTATTACCAAACATCGTAGCAAAGCAACACAAATAAAGTAACGTCCTGCACGAAACGAAACGAAAACTGAGCAATCCTTTGAAAGGTAGACTAATAGGTCATAAGTCATTGAAATCGTCATATCGATCTCTGTTTTTTGTTTTGTAATTCCTGTATGACTATAACGTCGTTTCTATGACAACCAACCGCAAAATAAATCTCTCACAGAAAATGAAACAATCACATATGATGCCCGATTTAGGGTGTTAGCTCTATTGTACATTGTACACATTCATTGTATTAGGTAAAATTATGTATTCTAATATATTCTATGGTATTGTATTCTATTGTATTGTCGTTCTTTTGTGCTCTAATATTCTATTGTTTTAACAAAAGAATAAGTGTTACCCCTAAATCGCGCATGGTATAAACAATCATTTCCTGAATAAAGTATTGTTAGTCATATCGCGCGTCGATATGATTTTAGCAGCCGCTTTAATTTTTCGCGCTACCCCAGACGCCCACAGGGGGTAAGGCGAAAAAGCGAATGACACTTCAAACAATGTGATTTGGTATAGTCAGGGGCGTAGCTAGGGAGGGAGGGGGGGGGGGGGGGGAGTCCTGGGGTGCCCGTGACCCCCCTCCCCCCTTTGTGAGGTAATTTTAGTAAATCGACGTGACAATTTGTTAAGTACCCTGCGTGTGACACAGTGTGACTCCCCCCCCCCCCCCCCCCCCCCTTTTAAAAATCCTAGCTACGCCCCTGATAGTTGCCATAAAATCGCATTTAGAGAAAACTAAAAGAAATCAGTTCGCACTTAAATAGTGATAGTTATAAAAATAACTGACTCGTTAGGAGAACATTAGTTCAGTTTAGGAGGAAATTAAGGAAGATAGCAATTATCTCTTGGGAGAGGGGGTACCTCCTACTCCAATTATCTATCAACTAAGGATTGCAAAATTTAGGCCGCAAATATTACAACCATCGTCAAGAAAGTATTTATTACTTGACAAATGAACATTCTGTGTTTTGTTCCAAAGAGAAGCGGACGTCAAAACTTACAGTGACCTACAGTGAGTTGTTCTTGGAGAAACAAGAAAAAGGTAAATGAGCAATGACAGTATAAAGGATAATGCGGAGAAATATTAATTTTTGGTAACCCAAGCATCCAAAAACGTAATGTTGTAGATTACTTGTAACCATATGAACATATATGCTAGGAAACGTTACACGGAAACAGTATTGTACCCAATAGTTTTATTTGTGTTACCTAGTATCTTAGAAAATATAAATTTGGCGCGTTATAAAACTATGCGTTTGTTGAATTTGTCAATGCTGTTTTCACGGGCATCTAATGATGAATGATGTTTAGTCAAACGCTCTGAATGGCGTTGTACTGTCTTTCCATACCTTTTTAGTGTCTTTAAAGGAAACTATGTGAAAGATAATTGACTTTGAGCTTTTCAGTTCTTTTAGATGAATATTTCAGAGACAGAAAATTTTAGGGAAAGGAATCAGTCTTATTTGCCCGAATTTACAAGCTGCTTTCATCTTTCCAAAAATCCACCTCAAAATTCATGTTGTACATACAGCTCATCCTGTGAGCTGTATGTACAGACAACTCGACTGGGTCTCTCAATTGCTTGCATTTCTACATGACACTAGATCTCACTTCTGAAAGGAACATATATACCAACGGCACTTTCACGGATTCTCACTATAACGGACACCAAATCCAGAGTTGACTGTACCATGTTTTACTGAGGGCAGGGCGATTAAAGACCCTCAAAGACCTTTAGAGTATTCACACTCTATAGTCATGCAATAAGAGTTCTTTACAAAACGATTTAAAAGTAATTAACATTGTAGTTTAAAGTTACAGTCTGTACAAGTTTAAAAAAAAATTTTTAACACTGCTTAGGAGTAATTTTCGCTATTATTAAAAACAATATTTACAATACAATTTAAAACTTATTATAATTCAAATACAAAATTTATGATCATTTTTTTTTTAATCTTAATAAATGAAATTAAAAACATGGATTTAAAACACAAGTTGATATATGTTGTATATATGTGCTGAGCAGGGCCGTAGCCAGAAAAAAATAAGGACTGAGACAATATCCATGGATAAATTCCCTGCCTTGCTACTTAGGGTCTTTTTGATGACTACGTTTAAACAAAACACTGGGATCATGACTGAGGCAAGTGCCTCGGTTTGCCTCATACTGGCTACGTCCCTGCTGAGTACTATGTTGCAATCCGGTCAAATTCAGTTGTTTACGTTTTTCGTATAGACCTGCAATCAGGATTTTCTTTTTAAATCCAAATCCTAATAAATGAAATTAAAAACATGCGTTTAAGAGACAAATTGATACACTGTATGTGTTGTTTACATGAAGCACAATGTTGTAATTTGGTCAAATTCAATTGTTTAGTTTCAGTTCGTTTAGCCATACAGCTGTAACTTGCAATCAGGTTATTTTTATTGGAATAAGAGTATCTCTCATGGTCGTTTATGGGGCAGAAATTTAGCCAGAGATGAATTGCTATAAACTGTGAGCTGGATGTACAACTAATTAACTAATAAACATCCTACAGTTTACATTAACTTAGTTAAATATAAGAATTGAACGAAACATTTCCTTTCCTGCTATGGGAGGTAATATCAATATAATGCTATGACTGAATCAGGTCAGCGTAAACACAAACTCAGCAAATTGTCCTTGATTAACACTGTTGGATGATCCATACACATTCTGAAATAAAAATGTCACCCCAGAATGTTCTACACGGGACAGGCCATTCTGTCCATACCAGGAGAGACGACCAGTTATTTTAGCATCGAATATATACTTGACATTTGCTTTTAAAACGGCCGGAGGCTTAAAAACCACTTCAAAGCCGGGATAATCTTGAACTTCATTACACACGAGCTTAGAACAAAAATCGCCTGTTACATTTGCAACATCAGCGCCAAGTTGTTCCTTTATTGTCACAGCCACTGAATATTTACTGTTGTCGCTACCAAAAAGACGTACTGCATGCATATTTATCTTTTTGTCAGCCGCAAGACATATACGATTGCAAATATCTGCAGAACATGACCACCCACTATTTAGTGACCTAAATCTAAATATTGACTTAAGACACCCAACTCTCTTAGCTTCAGGAAATCCTACTGGAATATTCAGCACAGAGCCAAAATACTTCATCATGTCAAAGCACTCTTTCTTGGTTAGTATGTCACAGTCTAACACAACATCAGCAAACTCCCTTAGTTCCATTACCGGGAAACGAATTCCTTTAACGATCCTTTCTCCAAGGATCCTTCTTTTCAGCGATCCTTCTGTTACCAGGCCTTGCTTTTCACATTTCTTTCCAGCCCAGCAATCCACAGCTTTGAATAATTCCACTTCTTTGATATTCAACGAATCGTTCTCAACCAATTCCTCCAGTACTGACCTCTCGATTGTCACGAATCCATCTGATTTCACAGCTTCTTCTGTTCCTTTCTCGATCACTTTCCAGCAATGATCCAACAGATCTTTCTCTTCGTATTTCTGCGCGTCCGGTAAGACGTGAAACACGTTTGACGCGTTCAAGTTCTCTTGGAGGAAAGCGGAGCAATTGTCGGCCAGAGAAGGCAGCATGTATTTCTTCGCTAAATACAGTACCTGCATCACATTGTCCGGGCTCAAGTTGGCTTCATCGCTATACATGAAACGAAACAACTCCAATAGACTCTCGTAATCACAATCAGACATCTCGACACAATTCTTCGTCTCCGCCAGTTTACCGTAAAACATGGCATGAAATACTGGACTACTGATCGCTAACACGAACTTGTGAGCTGGAATCGTCTTGCTTTCGCTTCTGCCTTGGGAGTCTCGTACGACGAACTTTACATCGCTCAAGAGTTCTTGGTTGAAAATGGCCTCGCATCTTTCTCTAATAGTACTCCGGACTGTAGTTTGCCAAAAATCTTCCCTTGTTGCGTCGACAGACATGACTGATACGACTGTGTGGTTAAATTTTCGCTCGTTTCTTGGCTTGTTCTGTTCTGCAGTAGCTTTCGTTTCGTTCCACAAAAGAGCCTCGCATTGAGTCACGCATACCTAAAGTCACGCATGGATTGTTTGTATCGCAGGTTCACATTGGTATCCAGTGCCTTCCTGCCGATGAAAATCGCGTAGTGTGTTACGCGTATATGGGATCCAAAAAAGACTAATTTTGAGTTCAAACTATATAATATTGTTTCGCTTCACTTTCCCTACGTTCCTTGTGTGGTATTTAACGTTAGTTTTGTCCTCTAACCGCTATTTCCGGTTTTATTCAAAATTGAACATCAACGTGTTCGAAGTGGCAATACAGGAATTAATTCAGGATAAATAAATTAAACATCTTCACTAAAATCGAAATAAATCCCGAAATATCAAATTCCTTACCTTCAGACCTGCACAGTCCTAAGGTCTAATTCTCTTTTTTCCTCTTGCCAGACTTTATATCAACACATTTGTACTAAATTTGCTTTCTCGGTATAAGGCTCGATTTCAGTTCGAAGGTAATATTACTATTCATGAGGTAATTTTCAAACACACCCACCCCAAGACTGTTAACTTTTGGCACACCGGCAGCATCTGGGAAGGTATCACGTCCAACTCGACAATCCACCTTCACCAGTCCCAACAGACGTTTTAGTGAAGCGAAACAATTTTATTTCCTTTGAACTCAAAATTTGTCTTTTTTTGGAAACGACTGTTTAAGTTCCCATATAAACCTTTATATTTCATAAATAAACACGTCAGTTGGACACACTACGCGATTAGGCTACCTATGATAAAATCAATAATCAATGACAATCCTACCATTATCAATGATTATTATACATTGGTGTCACTAGCTCGATTTTGATTGGCTATAAGCACGCAGCTAATTATTGCTTGCTGTTTCTGTTACGTCATACCTACAGACAATGAATTTTATATATGTAGAAGTGACGTCATACCTGCAGACAATAGTTTTATGCATGCAGAAGTGACGTAAGTTGTTTACTTACAAGTTGACTGCTGTGCATTGATCACTTTTTTGTGCGCGCTCGTCTTTACAAGTGCAGCTCAGGAATATGCATAATAAAACAATTATTGGATTCGGTTTTCGCATGATAGCGATAATTATCAAGGCCTCAGTTTGTGTTATCTGTGAAATAGGATGTCTTGATTTTAATAAATGCAAATCGATGTTTATTTTTGGAATGTTAAAGGACACTGTCCCGCCAAAATAGAGAAATTGTGTTTTCTTAATTACCATGTTATATCGCCAAAATGCCACCAAATATAATATACAACCAAATTGGATAAAAAGATTCTATACAGCAAAACGGAAGCAGTAGTTTAGAGAAAAAGTGCAGGATTACAAGGATGGAAGTGGATTACAGTTCACCAGTTTTGATTCCGTGACAGGCGGTCAAGAAATCAAAGTTTCCATTTTAATGAAGCATTAATTTCTTGGAGTCCCCGTCATTATTTATATTTTTCCCCGGAATGGACCATTTTACAGTTGTATGCTTAGTACCCTGGCCTTTAAGTGAAAGTGAGGCTGGAGTTGACTTTGCTTTGATACAAACCTTCCTGCTTTTCATAAAAATCAGTACATTTTTAGGGGCCTAAGCTTGTCATGGCAACATAAAAAAAAAATTGATAAATTCATGACTCCGGGAATATTTTTATTTTACAGTCGGCAACAAAGGAAATGAAAATCAACTTGTGTGCGCTCGACAAAATAATAAAGTCTAGATGGCAGCAGGCAAGTTATAAGTTTAAAGAGTCTGACCCACCCAGTTTGCATTGCGCGCTTCTCTTATTGTTATGATACGGCACTATTCCATATTTGGGCAAGCATATCACCTCTTGCACGAGTGAATTTCTCATCTACAATACAGTATGGATTTTCGGGGGCCCTGAAAATGGCGGATGAATCAACGTAGGCGCGCAATGCAAACTGGGTGGGTCAGATTCTTTAAGAAAAAAGACAACAGTTTTGATTTTTAAAGATATGCTTCGACAGCTCTTCTGTCATCTTCAGTTGTTTTAAATCGTAAAGTAAAAAGTTGAATTTATAATAGAGCGGTTTTTACTGTACGGTCGTAAAACCAAAACCAAAGTAATCGCTCTAGCCAATCAAAACAGAGGTAGACAATCCAATGGACCAATCAGAGTTCGAAGCGATTACTTGTCGCCGGCGCCAAGCGCGGGAAAACGTGCGTGAGTAAGTCACGATTGTTTTCGGTTTTACTTCTGGTCTGATTGGTTGGTAAAGTGGCGCGAGAATGTTTAGCAAAGCGTAGCAATGTAAAACCAAAGCAATTGTGTAATTACTTTCGATACTCAATTGAAAACCGCTCTAACTACATAGAAATGCTAATGAGAAAAAACTACAACAAAATAATTAATGAATATGTGACAATGTGTGACTATGGGAGCAGCCTTCTTTAAACCAACAGTTGTACCATGTAAATTTAAAACTTTCTTGAATACAAAGCAATAAATAATAATTTCAAAGGTCACTTATTTTGCTGATTACATTCTTGGTCCGCTTGTTAACCGCGGGCAGACGTACCGACATATTCCCTCTCCACCAAGCTGTGTTTCGTCGTTAAAATCGGTCGCTTTGCAGTACCTTCTGAAGTTCTGCTTTAGACTTTCCCCTGTTCCTCATTTTCGTCCCAAAGATTTTGACCATTATAAGGTAAATTGAAGTCACGTAAATGTCACTGTCAAATTGTTGCTTTCTGTACAGTGAAACGTGAAAGCTATACTCCAAATTGCAGAAACGTTGTCGGGTGAAAAGCATAAACCATGAACGATGCGACCCAAAGGTTTACTGGGAAATTGGACAAATCAACTCTTCATCTCCAACAGAATACACCTTATATCAACACAAGATACATAAATCATGCTCTAAAATGTCCCAAGCAAAGAAAACATCTTGATTATCAAGAAATGGAATATTACTCAGATTGTCAATGCTGCCTACCCAGAATCCCATTCGGTCTCATCGTTCATGGTTTATGCTTTTCACGGGTCAACGTTTCTTCAATTAGGTGTATACAGACAGTGGCACAAATCTAATAATAATGAACAACTTACAAACTACTAATTTTTAGTGAAGTACTAAAGTGACTACTTATTACATACATAATACAAGAGACATGATGTTTTAACAACGTTGAAACTAAATAACAGAATAAAATACAAAAAATACAAAAATACAAGCCGGGATTTCACACTTGACTGCTCTTGTAACAGCTAAAAAAATTTCTTTCCCACTTTGCCAGGTGCACAAGTAACTTGTTTCTATTATTCGCTATGACTTTTTCAATTTCAATAATGCTCTGCAACCGCATCTTAAAAAACAATAATAACGATGGCAAGAGCTTCTTTTGTCGACAGTAAAATAGTCTGTTTTGCTAGAGTGGTTTTACTAAACCCGTGAAACACTATCTAACAATTAGTGTGTGATAGTCCAAATTAAACATAAGAAAACAATGGAATTATAGTATATTATAGTATTATTAGTACTATTCTACTAACTATTTCACGGGTTAAGTAAAATCACTCTAAGATCAAAAGGTGGTTAATTAACTTATAATCATCCCTATTGTTGGTAACGGATATAAGAACTGAACAAAATAATTCCTTTTCTGCTATGGGAGATAATTTTCAGTCATAGCAATAAATTAAGTAAATATATTGCTATGACTGAATCAGGGCAGTGTAAACACAAACTCAGCAAATTGTCCTTGATTAACATTGGTGTATGATGGAGACACATTCTGAAGCACAAATAACACCCCAGAATGTTCCACACGGGACAAGCCATTCTGTCCATACCAGGAGGGAGGACCAGTTATTTCAGCCGTAAATATATACTTGACATTTGCTTTAAAATTGAGCGGAGGCGTAAAAAACACTTCAAAGCCAGGATAATCTTGAACTTCATTGCGGATAAGCTAGGAACGAAAATCGCCTGTTACATTTGCAATTGCAGCATTGCCAGAAGGTTCCTTTACTGTCACAGCCACTGAATATCCATTGTTGTCGCTACCAAAAAGACGTAATGCATGCATATTTATGTTTTTGTCTACCCGAAGTAATATTTTATTGACACGGTCAGCAGAATTATGCCACCCACTACTTAGTAACCTAAATCTAAATAAAGACTTAAGGCACCCAACTCTCTTAGCTTCAGGAAATCCTACTGGAATATTCAGCACAGAGCCAAAGTACTTCACTATGTCAAAGCACTCTTTCTTGGTTAGTATGTCACAGTCTAACACAACATCGGCAAACTCCTTTAGTTCCATCACCGGGAAACGAATTCCCTTAACGATCTGTTCTCCAAGGATCCTTCTTTTAACAGAGCCTTCTGCTACCAGCCCTTGCTTTTCACATTTATTGCCAGCCCAGCAATCAACAGCTTTGAATAATTCCACTTCTTTGATGTTTAACGAATCCTTCTTAACCAATTCCTCCAGTACTGACCTCTCGATTGTCACGAATCCATCTGATTTCACAGCTTCTTCTGTTTCTTTCTCAATCACTTTCCAGCAGTGATCCAACAGATCTTTCTCCTCGTATTTCTGTGCGTCCGGTAAGACGTGAAACACGTTTGACGCGTTCAAGTTCTCTTGGAGGAAAACGGAGCATTTATCGGCAAGGGACGGCAGCATGTATTTCTTCGATAAATACAGTACCTGCATCACATTGTCCGGGCTCAAGTTGGCTTCGTCGCTGTACATGAAACGAAACAACTCCAACAGGCTCTCGTAATCACAATCAGACAACTCGACACAATTCTTCGTCTCCGCCAGTTTACCGTAAAACATGGCATGAAATACTGGACTACTGATCGCTAACACAAACTTGTGAGCTGGAATCGTCTTGCTTTCACTTCCGCCTTGGGAATCTCGAACGACGAACTTCACATCGCTCAAGAGTTCTTGGTTGAAAATGACCTCGCATCTTTCTCTGATAGTACTCCGGACTGTTGTTTGCCAAAAATCTTCCCTTGTTGCGTCGACAGACATGACTGATACGACTGTGTGGTTAACATTTTCGCAGTGGCTATTCGTACGGCACCCGTACGCGGACTTCCATTTGCTATTCGTACGGGAGTCCAAAACTTTCGGCAATTTTCGATGTTATTCTTCACTTTTGTTGATCCACAATATTAAATGTTCGTTTAGCCTTACGAAGCGCTTCTGGTAAGCGATGTTGATTTGGCTCAGATTAAGGCCCGGTTCAGACGCCGAACTTTTCATGAGCCGAACCTAATACCTTGAATTAAGTACATGAAAAGTTCGGCGTCTGAATCAGTTAAGAACGGCTATGTGGATTTGGAACGGCTCAGCCGTTCTTTTCGCCTGGCTCAGCCGGGAATTTTGGCTTTGGAACGGCTTTGATTCAGACGCCGAACTTTTCATGAGCCGAACCTAATGCATAAATTATTATAACGACTGATGCGTGTTCTGACATCTTTACCTGAAAATCGCTGACCTTTCGACTGAAACAACAGGCGTACTTTTGTTAATTTGGGTCGGTCCAAATTCGAATTAAGTTCGGCTCATGAAAAGTTCGGCGTTTGAACCGGGCCTAATTTGCCGAGTCTCTGTATACTACGCGAGCGACTCATTTCGTGACACTTTGAAATTTTTCTCTTCATAGAATACTCCCGTACGGCCGACTTCGATTTGCTATTCGTACGGGAGTCCAAAACATTCGGCAATTTTCGATGTTATTCTTCACTTTTATTGATCCACAATATTAAATGTTCGTTTAGCTTTACGAAGCGCTTCTGGTAAGCGATGTTGATTTGGCTCAGACTAATTTGCCGAGTCTCTGTATACTATGCGAGCGACTCATTTCTTGACACTTGGAAATTTTTCGCGTCAAAGTATACTCCCGTACGGCCAAGTGCGATTTGCTATTCGTACGGGAGTCCAAAACTTTTGGCAATTTTCGATGTTATTCTTCACTTTAGTTGATCCACAATATTAAATGTTCGTTTAGCTTTACGAAGCGCTTCGTAAAGCTAAACGAACATTTAATATTGTGGATCAATAAAAGTGAAGAATAACATCGAAAATTGCCGAAAGTTTTGGACTCCCGTACGAATAGCAAATCGAAGTCGGCCGTACGGGAGTATTCTATGAAGAGAAAAATTTCAGTGTCACGAAATGAGTCGCTCGCGTAGTATACAGAGACTCGGCAAATTAGTCTGAGCCAAATCAACATCGCTTACCAGAAGCGCTTCGTAAAGCTAAACGAACATTTAATATTGTGGATCAACAAAGTGAAGAATAACATCGAAAATTGCCGAAAGTTTTGGACTCCCGTACGAATAGCAAATGGAAGTCCGCGTACGGGTGCCGTACGAATAGCCACTGCGTAACATTTTGCTCGTTTCTAGGCTTGTTCTGCCCCTGCAGCGGCTTAAAGAGTCTCGCATTGAGTCACGCATACACAAAGTCACGCATAGATTGTTTATATCGCAGGCTCAATTTGGTATCCAGTGCCTTCCCGCAGATGAAATCAATTAATTTCTGGTTTAACTGGAGAGGTTGGGTTGCATGGCTACAATGGCCACGAAATGTAATGGAATATCAATGACTATAATAAATCAATGAAATACAATGCCAAAATAACGCAAATTCCATGTTATATCGCCAAATGCCACCAAACATACTGACTAAATTGAATAAAAAGATTTGTGCAGCAAAACAGAGCAGTAGTTTGGAGAAAAAGTGCAGGATTACAAGGATGAAAGTGGAATGCAGTTCATCAATTTTGATTTCGTGACAGGCAGTCGAGAAATCAAAGTTTCCATTGTTGTGGAATTTTGAATTTTTTAGTCGTTATTTTGTCTTTTTAGTTCATATTTCTTTGCGTTCATCACTTTTGGCGATTTTGCTTCCTATTTTAAGATAATAAACCAACCTTAAAGCAAGCGCCCGGCCATAATCATTAAAAACACGATATTTCAGCCGGGACACTGTCCCTTTATTAATGAAGCATTAATGAATTCTCGGAGTCCCCGCCATTATTGAGTTTTTTTTCTCTGAATTACACAACACTGAGCATGCCAGAAGAAACTGTTCTCGATCCCCTCATTGTTGTTACAAAGTATATATGTTAGTTATTGCCGCAACTTAAGAGAATTTTAGACCAATGAACTCTTCTATTACATTCAACTCAGTGTTAAAATATGAAATAGCTGCCTGTTAAATCTGGCGTACTCTCTATGCCATTTCACTCCATATTACGTCCAAGATATAAATAACTGAACCGCGTTTACACCATAGGAAAAGCATAGAGCTGGTTTCATACAACTGTTTACAATAACTGCGAATATTAGTGCTCGATACAGCTTTTCCACACTGGAGGCCTACAATGTCGATAATTACTATTTTTGAGCTCGGAGGTTTGCCGGCAACTAACGTTCACTGCACATGTCAACTTCGTTTCAAGTGCTAGCTACGCGGCTGCGCATGCGCTTTTTGTTTGGCAACAACATTTAGTTGTCGATAACTGTCTCACAGATAAGGAAAAAGAGTTTGCCGACTACAAAACTGCCGCTTTTGTAATCGAAGGATAACAAACGGAAAAGGGAGAGTAGTGTAGCAGCTGCTCGGAAGATCTGTCGAGATTGGTTGAACAAACAATAGTTTTCATTGTCGACTCGTTCAATTGTTTTATTTCTATTGTTTCTCGTTCTATTGTATCCATCTGGTTGTATAGAAAAGTATCTTTTTTTAAGTTTTATGCACTAAAAATTATTCGACAAGCTAACACAAGTTCAACGCAAATTCTTTTTAAAACCCAATTTAAAACAAATTTTGGTTTAATAGTAACTCTGCAAGTGAGGCTGATAAAGCCAGATTGATGCTTAAGTAATGGTCCTTGTAAGAACTAGGCAACCTCACGGCAAGGAAAGCAGAAAGGTATTAATTCTGATATTGTTGAAACCGTCCATCTCATTGGCTAAAACGTGAAAATCTACCATCATTTAACCAGGTAGTGCATTTATATCTCTCTAGTTTACTAATTGCTTCCCTTTTAGTAAAAACTATTCTGAGTTTTAATGCAACCAAAGTTCTATGTGGGAAACAAATAAAATTAGAAGCCTTTCTTGGCCATTGTTTTGGAGTTTCACGATCTGACGATTGGATGAAATCTTGTAGCACAAAAGAAACATCACTTTAAAATAAAATTCCAGTACATTTTATTTAAAAAACATGTTGTCCATAGATTGATGTATTCTCAGTAAGAAAAACCTAAACAATCTTATGTGGGGAAAGCGAAATGCCATGGAACAATAGAGCATTGCCTAGTTCTTACACGCACCCCGTCGTCTTTTTAGCACCTTCTTATTTATCCTCTCTCATTTCTCTTAAGCCTTCATCGCGATATGATCTTAGGAATTCAAATGATAAACTTTTACTAAGTCATCCTAGTTTTAACTCCAGAGCATCACTTGGAGACAGGTCCTTTCCTTGCGCTGCACCAAAGCTCTGGAATGCGCTACCACTTGATGTAGAATCGCCAAGACTGTTGACGTTTTTAAAACAAAATTAAAAACGTACCTTTTTCGCTTAGTATTTTCATCATAGCTATGTATTTTGTAGGTTTTATCTTTTTAATGTGGTACTATTTTTATTAATTTTACATGGCAAAAAATTGGATGACATTTGCCTCTAATTTTTTAACTCGTTCCCAGACCCCCAATTTTACCCTTAAAATCACAGCGAAAACGCCATTTTTTGAAGGGAAAATCAAAATTTAGCCCATTTATGAATTACTTTTCGTAAATCCACACTCGGATTCCAGTAATTTGGTTATTATTCTATCTGGAAACGTTAAAATATTTTAAAAACGTAAGAAAAAAGTCCCGTCTTTTTGACCTTGTATGGAGTTCAACCGTGTGGTCATCGCTTTTAGTGGTATAACTCATTTTAATTGGCGTAATGGCAACATCCACACTCGGTTTTGAAGAGACTGGGATCTAGTGGACATTTTGATGGGAAATATGATTTAGTTGGAGTGAAAAAAAACCCGTCATTTTGCCATTTTTTCAGTGCAATATGCTTCGACTGAGCCCATTTTGGCTTCTATTGGTGACTTGCGCGGACTAGCGCCCAGGCCGTTCGAGCTCAACTGCGCTAGGCAATAGTTCATTTAAGTAACGCGCAAGCCCGGAGCAAATGTCTTCTTTCAGGGGGCATTTTGTTTGGTATGAGTAATAGATTAGTATTCAGTGATTTCTATTTATTTATTTATTTTTATCTTATCATTGTTATGCGCATTTGAACATTTTTATGAAATTTGTGCAATACAAATTGTATTATTATTATTGTTATTATTATTAACATTTTATTATTTATTTATTTATTTATTTATTTAGTGGCAAGTCTATCAATCTTGAACGTAGTTTTCAATTTGTTGTTGAATTTGTGTCATATAAAAAGCAACATCCAACAACCCTGTGATTGATAATACAATTACAAGTAGTTAAAAGCTTCAAAAGACATGTACTGTTGCATTATACGCCCTCTAATGCACTATCTTTTTTCAACCTCCCGTAAGCGAACACTTACCCTTGGTCCCGCGGGTGTCCGCTTACGGGATGTTCGACTGTAGTCTTGTTCTCTTTGGGTTGGATTAGGAATAAAATCCGGCTTTCCTCCGAAAAAGTTAGCTCAACTATTTGCCTCCCCAAATTTTTAGCTGGACGTTCTGAGATCCCAAAATAGCATTTTTTATCCACATGAAAATGTCAGTAGTAGTTAATATCGGGTCCGAAAACTTGAGTTTACATTCCAGTTTGAAAACTTTTCTTTTCATCTAATTGTTATCCGAAAATAACGGTCGGTATGAGCATCCTGAACAGATATTTGGCGAAACAATTCGTTGGTGGTGCCCCTGTATACCCCTTTGTAAATCTTAAACAGCGACTGACCTACAACGTAGGATAAACGTCATAAAAGCTTTTTAAATGAACATTCTGATTAGTCACAATCAATCAATCCTTTTATTAACGTGGTCAGTACGCTCAGCTTAAGAGCTAGTTTCCAGGTACGCTAAGAAATAATAAAGATAAAAGATACAAAAAGTCGCACTTGAGAGTTTCATACAAGGACTCCGTAAGAGCTGTAACACCCACTGATGGCGGAGTGCATTAACTAGCCTGTTCCAGGCTCCGAGATAGTGGGGAACGCGCGAAGTAAAAAAAAGGGAAAAATTCGCGGGGGAACTGGGGAGAACTATCTCGGAGCCTGGAACAGGCTATGCATTAACTGGAACGTTTGACAGCACCCCAACACTGCTATAAATAAAAAAAACGCTTCGTAGCAGATCACTGGTCCCACATTTTCTTACTACGACAGGCTTAGAAATGTTCTATAGGTATCAGTCTATTATAATCTGGAGCCAAACCTTTTGTGTGGAGGGGGTGCTTCGAAGTCGTTTTTTAAGGAAATTTTTGAGCCCCCCACTTTTGAGATCGGCTCCTTGGCTAACAGTACAGACAACTCGGCAGGGTCTCTCAATTGCTTGCATTTCTACATGACACTAGAACTCAGTCAGTCTGAAAGGAACTTTCATGCATGTTAACGGCACTTTCACGGACTCTCGCTATAACGGACACCAAATCCAGAGATGACTACCATGTTTTACTGACGGCAGGGCGATTAAAAACCGCCTCAAAGACCATTAGAGTATTTACACTCTGACATGCAAAAAGAGTTATTCACAAAACGATTTAAAAGTAATTAACATTGTAGTTTAAAGTTACAGTCTGTACAAGTTTAAAAAATAATTAATTACAATACTGCTTAGGAGTAATTTTCGCTATTATTAAAAACAATATTATAATTCAAATACAAAATTTATGATCATTTTTTTAAAATCTAAATCCTAATAAATGAAATTAAAAACATGGATTTAAAACACAAGTTGATATATGTTGTATATATGTGCTGAGTGAGTACTATGTTGCAATCCGGTCAAATTCAGTTGTTTACGTTTTTGGCTTGTGTTTCGTGCACCGGGATCACCAAGTTGTTAATGATTAAGGTTTGCACCGGGATCACCAATTTGTTGATGGTTAAACAGTGGCACAGTGGTACAAAAGTGTAGTGGAACAGTGGAACAGTGGAACAGTGGAACAGTGGAACAGTGGCACAGTGGTACAGTGGTACTATAATGTAGTGGAACAGTGGAACAGTGGCACAGTGGTATTATAGTGCAGTGGAACAGTGGAACAGAGTGGTACTATAGTGTGGTGGAACAGTGGAACAGTGGAACAGTGGAACAGTGGCAGAGTGGTACTATAATGTAGTGGAACAGTGGCACAGTGGTATTATAGTGCAGTGGAACAGTGGCACAGTGGTACTATAGTGTAGTGGAACAGTGGAACAGTGTCACAGTGGTACTATAATGTAGTGGAACAGTGGAACAGTGGCACAGTGGTATTATAGTGCAGTGGAACAGTCTCACAGTGGTACTATAGTGTAGTGGAACAGTGGAACAGTGGAACAGTGGCACAGTGGTACTATAATGTAGTGGAACAGTGGCACAGTGGTATTATAGTGCAGTGGAACAGTGGCACAGTGGTACTATAGTGTAGTGGAACAGTGTTATAAAAAAGGACAGGCTAAACACGACTCCCACTCGTCGCAAAAAGTATTTTAAAAGCCTAAAGTGTAAAGCTTTCCCAGTAAGACTTCAGAGAGGATCGCGCCTTTAGATCACAGTTGAGAACTTGTTCTTTTCGATGATATAAGCCTTTTGATCTCGGCGGATTATCTCTCAGATTGATAGGAGGATTCATGCTGTCCAGAGCCGTTAGAATTATTTTATTTCTTTATGCCGTTATTCGGTGCTAGCTCTATTGGCATACATTGTGGTTTCTTTGGCTCACTTTTGTTGCAAGATAAATACTTATCGGCTAAAGTTTGTTATCGCTTTGAAAGTGCTAGGATCGTTTAATTTCTCAGGCCGTGATTTAATGTCTAAAGTCTGCGGCGTGCAAGACTTGAGAGAAAGTGTTTCCGGTATCACGGATGTGGACGTCTTAGATCCGACTCACGGAATGTTAACAGTCTTCACTGACATTCCTTAGAGACACAACTCCCATAGAAACAACTGAAGAGATTCGCTAAAGAATCGAAACTCGAGTCTTGTTTTAGAATGAACCAAACACTCAACGAAGACGGCATGCTTGTGCCAGACCATTCCAAATCAGGCCAAAGCAGCAAAGAAAAAAACGAGGACAAGCTGTTAGCATCAGACGGCGAATTTGAAAGTGGCCAACGGTCGCCCGATCGCAAGCGCCGCCACAGAGAAGGAGGGAAAGACAGCATCCCCAACAAAAGACCTCGCTATGACAAACACAGCACCTCAACTCTGGTAAAGAAAGTAGAGAAATCTGAATCGTCTCTCAAGAAACTCAAAGCACACGCCGAAAAGAAAACGTGCCCCAAAGACCTGAGGTACAACGTACGAGTCAACATCGCGCCGGATGATCAATTTAAAAGTGACATCAGCCACATCCGCAGAGAAGCTGAACAGAAACTCATCGGCGCGCTGACACGCTACCACTACAGACGAGCAGAAAGCAACAAAATCAAGCTCAAACAATTGGAGCAAAGACCAAACGTTACCAGAGGAAAGAAAACGAACAATCCTGATTTAATTAAGAACCGGCCACGACCGGAAAAAGAAAACCGCACTGAGAATGTATTACCTTATTGGTACTAATTTTCGCGTCGCTTTAATTTCGCGATTTTCGCGATTTAAAAAAAATCGCGAACTTAAAGCGACGCGAAAAAAAATTCCCGCGAACTTTAATGTCGCGAAATTTAATACCCTCCTGTATTTCTTGTTTTCTCAATTTAATGAAGAAACACATGTCTACGTACATGTATTGTGTATAACGTGTAAAAGCTCTATGGCATGCCTACAGATGATAAACAACAGTTTAACAGTCAAATTTCACTATCTGTGTTACTTTGAACCTCTTCATCTGTATCGCTATCGTCACATAGTTTGGTTTTGTTATGAGTTGATGATTTTCAGCAATAAGAAGTGTAAAATAATAAAATTCTCGAAATAAAATGTGTTTTTTTTTTCATTTTCGCGAAAATTAATTCCCTAAGAAAATAATTTTGCACCCAAATCGCGAAAATAAAGACCCGCGAAATATGCCGACCTTTTTTTCGCGAAATTAAGTGCCCGCGAAAATTAGTACCAATAAGGTAATTTTAGCTACAGAGCTAACAAACAAAATCAAGAAAGTGGAAGAAATGATGAAAGCTTTACAAAATAAAGAAAGTGAATCTTATCCCTGTGTTTTTACTGACTCTTTAGTAAAAGGGAGGGAAAAAGAAAAACGCAAAATCAGAAAAGACAAAAACGACACAAATAGGATAAACACTCAGTTTAACCAAAGACACATAAAAAACCTCTCAAATTGCAAAATGACAACTGATCAGATCAACTTACTATCAAAGGGGTTGAAATTTATCCAAACACCGGTTCTAGACAAGAATCGCATCCAGCAACAATTGCTACTAGACTTTAAAGAATTCGCGAGACGTATGCGTCTCCGATATATTTTTCATAACAAAGATAGTGAACAACACCCCTTTCACGTTAAATCAAACTGGGAACCTCCAGTTCAACCATCAGTTGCTCTAGAAACTTATTTAGAGGAAGTTAAAGTTCAACTCGCTGAGATTGAACCAACTAAGCCACGTCATAACTTGCCTTTCAAAGAACGTAAAGCACTTAAAGAATTGAGATCAAACTCAGAAATAATCATAAAAAAGGCAGACAAGGGCACAACAACGGTCATCATGAACAAAACAGATAAGATACAGGAGGGCCAAGTTCAACTTGATGATAGAAAAAACTACATGCCCCTCGAAACACCAATGGTTCAAGAAACCTCTCGAAGAGTATAAGAGATAATTAATGATCTCCATCAAGGAAATCATATAGACACAATGACCAAGAAATGGCTTTCTCAAACACCTAGCCCACCGCGTATACCATTATTTTACACACTAACAAAGATTCACAAACCAACTTTAACTGGGAGACCTATAATTTCGTACGTCACCCAGGTCGAGCCATGTACTAGTGACGTCAGTCAGGTCGTCGTACACGAGCCATGAGCCATAATTTCGGGCTGTGATGGCCCAACAGAACGTATATCATCATTTCTAGACCACATCCTACAGCCTATCGCTAAAGCACAAAAATCCTACCTCAAACACACCACACAGTTTATCAACTTTATAGAAAGGACGGAAAGTCCTAAACAACGCGATCCTAGTTTCAATGGATGTCACCAGCCTGTACACTAATATTTCTCAGGAGGAAGGAATAAACACTGTATGCAAAGCATATGAAGCCTTCTATAAGAACGACACGCCCATACCTACAAATTCACTGAGAGGGCTGCTTAGACTGATACTACAGGAGAACTCCTTCCAGTTCAATGGAAGAAACTATCTCCAAACTCATGGTACCGCAATGGGGACAAAAGTGGCAGTTGCTTTTGCCAACATCTTTATGTCCGCGGTTGAAACAGAGATTATCAGTAAAAGCAAGACAAAGCCCCTCGAGTGGAAAAGGTACATCGATGACGTGTTCTCCTTGTGGGACACAAAAAGAGAGGAAATAGACCAGTTTATTTTAGAAGCAAACAGGCACCATCCGACCATAAAATTTACGGCTGAAATATCAGAAAAGGAAACAAACTTCCTAGACACTACTATCTTTAAAGGCGAGATTCAATCTTTGACATCCGTACGCACTTTAAACCGACTGAGACATTTCAATACACGCACTTCTCTTCCTGTCACGCTTCAGGCGTGAAAAAAGGATTTATCAAAGGCGAAGCCCTTAGGCTTCTTAGAACCAACTCTTCAGAAACAACATTTGAAGAAAACGTTAAAAATTTCAGATCACACTTGCGTGTCCGAGGCTATCCAGATAATCTGGTAAACAAAGTCCTCGCAGAAGTTAAATTTACAGATAGAAAGTCGGCACTTCAACAAAAACCGCAAAAAGTGCAAAACGGATTAACGCCTTTTGTCACACAGTACAACCCATCAGTGCCTAACCTCAAAAATATTTTAATGAACAAGTGGCATTTAATCGAAAATCAACCACTGCTGAGAGAAATATACAGAGAACTGCCTCTCATCTCCTACAGAAGAGGAAAATCTCTAAAAGACATACTTGTTAGAGCTAAACTCTAAAGGTCAAAGACCTATTACATCACGAAACAGCGGGAGTCGTGTTTAGCCTGTCAACCCCTTTTAACCTCAACGTCGGATCAAAAGTACAACAATCCTATTGGCTCAATTACAAGAGCCAATGAGAAAACGATCCACCCCAGGAATACAAAAGCGACAGACATTTCATTTTAACCACAGGCAGCCCAACCGTGGTGTGTGAATCACATCAAATTACAGATTCGAAGCCGGTACACAGTAATGAAATATAGGTAAAAATACGATTTGTCACGGAATTGAGAAGCGATAGAAAAATCGAATATATGACACAATAAAGACTTCTTACCTTTACTTTATTGTCCCTTGATGTGTCCTGACCGGTTTAAATGCATTTTTACCACTTTTGTCACTCGCCCCACTATCCACTATAAAAGAAGGGAAGGCTGGCGACTGGAAAAGCGAAGCTCAACGCGAAAAAGGCAATAAAATTACAATAAATGAACTTATCCGCTCCAAATTTCGAGCAGCAGGACCGTACACAACGTAGTTACCTATCCATTGCTCTCTGGTTTCCAAATTTCATCGCAACCGCCCGAGAATCGCTCATTTCCCAGCTCAAACTTGACCATTTCGCTTCGCCATTATGCGTGCAACCGACGGATCGTCCACCAGATTCAAAAGTGTAGCTTGGCGTCCGCGCCTGATTAACAAAATAACACTTCATCGGGGGAGGGGCGGTACTATTGCTCTATATGCAAATCAACACTGCGAGAGGATCCAGTGCGTTCAATTAATAGATCGGGATAACGCAGGATAGCGGTAAATAGAACTACTTAAAAGACTTGGAGGGCTATGCACAGAAAAAATGAAATGAAGTTGAATTTTAGATCTGAGAAAAACTGTTGTGTGATGTTGGATAGCTCTGAATAGAACTGTTGAAAGGACCGTGAAATATAATGTTGAATTTTCGCTCTGAAAAGAACTGTTCAAGGATAGCTCTGATAAGAACAGTTAAGGATAGCTCTGAAAAGAAATGATGTATGATCGCTCTGAAAAGAACGGTTGAAAGAAGGCAGAAAAAGAACTGTTTTGGCTGACAATATACCCAGTGATCCAGACGAACTGCTTTTTAAAGCGAGCGGACGTTTGATCTGAAACCTGATCACGTTTGCGGTTTCCGGTCAAATCCTCTCGCCGTGTTGATTTGCATATAGAGCAATAGTACCGCCCTTCCCCTGATGAAGTGTTATTTTGTTAATCAGGCGCGGACGCCAAGCTACACTTTTGAATCTGGTGGACGATCCGTCGGTTGCACGCATAATGGCGAAGCGAAATGGTCAAGTTTGAGCTGGGAAATGAGCGATTCTCGGGCGGTTGCGATGAAATTTGGAAACCAGAGAGCAATGGATAGGTAACTACGTTGTGTACGGTCCTGCTGCTCGAAATTTGGAGCGGATAAGTTCATTTATTGTAATTTTATTGCCTTTTTCGCGTTGAGCTTCGCTTTTCCAGTCGCCAGCCTTCCCTTCTTTTATAGTGGATAGTGGGGCGAGTGACAAAAGTGGTAAAAATGCATTTAAACCGGTCAGGACACATCAAGGGACAATAAAGTAAAGGTAAGAAGTCTTTATTGTGTAATATTTCCGATTTTTCTATCGCTTCTCAATTCCGTGACAAATCGTATTTTTACCTATATTTCATTACTGTGTACCGGCTTCGAATCTGTAATTTGATGTGATTCACACACCACGGTTGAGCTGCCTGTGGTGATACCGGAAACACTTTCTCTCAAGTCTTGCACGCCGCAGACTTTAGACATTTAATCACGGCCTGAGAAATTAAACGATCCTAGCACTTTCAAAGCGATAACAAACTTTAGCCGATAAGTATTTATCTTGCAACAAAAGTGAGCCAAAGAAACCACAATGTATGCCAATAGAGCTAGCACCGAATAACGGCATAAAGAAATAAAATAATTCTAACGGCTCTGGACAGCATGAATCCTCCTATCACTCTGAGAGATAATCCGCCGAGATCAAAAGGTTTATATCATCGAAAAGAACAAGTTCTCAACTGTGATCTAAAGGCGCGATCCTCTCTGAAGTCTTACTGGGAAAGCTTTACACTTTAGGCTTTTAAAATACTTTTTGCGACGAGTGGGAGTCGTGTTTAGCCTGTCCTTTTTTATAACACGTACCACTGTGACACTGTTCCACTGTTCCACTACACTATAGAACCACTGTGCCACTGTTCCACTACACCATAACCAGAAATCCTAGACAGTCAGCGGCTTGAACGGCGGGCGCGTAAATTTCGGTATTCAATATGGCGGACGGGCGAAGGAAGAATCATTCAAAGGGCTTTTACCATAGCTTCTAAGTAATTCCTAGCATATTGCAATGATGTATCCACGGAATAAATTTTCCAAGGTTGAATTGAAGTTCTGGGGGGAATATCAGACATGGTATCTAATATTAGTTATAGTTTCCCGCAAAATTCCCGCTTTTTTTCGAATTTTAGCCGATTCTTGTGTACAGCGGCTCTTTTTTTATTGTTATACCTAGATACTTCATATATGGGAATTGTAATGTGTTAAAACAAAATGGTGGACGGAGTGAAAGGAAAACAAACCGCTCGAAGGAGCATTTTTTCCTAAGTAATGGCCTCATTTCCTCGCATCTCGCATTTCCGGAAAATGCCACTTTATACATTGAAAAGGCACCGTGTTAAGGAATGTTTTTGGAGCGAAAAAACGTTTGTTTTGCGAGCTAAACTTCTTATCTTTCGAATATGATGATGGGGAACCGAATCAGTGCAACCGTTTCCGCGTAGCAGACTAAAGAAACCATGAAGGTAAGGCCTATTTAAAGGGATATGACGAGGAAAGTGTGGATATTATATGAGGTCATTGGGATGAAAAGGCACCGTCTAAAACCAGTTTTTTCTCACTTTTCTTTTGATTGAAATACGGTTCGAACTTGAGTCTATCTATTTTGATGCTGGGGAACATTGAGTTTCTAGCGATAATGCCACAAAATGCAAAATATTTTTATTTCCCACTTGTTTCCTTTATATTTCGTAGCCATATTTAATTCGCATTTCCGCGCTCAGCGCATGCTCGCGGCCATTTTGGCAGCCATCTTGTATCGGATTTCTGGTTATGCTATAGTACCACTGTGACACTGTTCCACTGTTCCACTACACTATAGTACCACTGTGACACTGTTCCACTACACTATAGAACCACTGTGCCACTGTTTAACCATCAACAAATTGGTGATCCCGGTGCAAACCTTAATCATTAACAACTTGGTGATCCCGGTACACGAAACACAAGCCAGGTTTTTCGTATAGACCTGCAATCAGGATTTTCTTTTTAAATCCAAATCCTAATAAATGAAATTAAAAACATGCGTTTAAGAGACAAATTGATACACTGTATGTGTTGTTTACATGAAGCACAATGTTGTAATCCGGTCAAATGCAATTGTTTAGTTTCAGTTCGTTTAGCCACAACCTGCAATCAGGTTTTTTTTTTTTGGAAAGGACACTAGAAAATAAGAGTATCTCTCATGGTCGTTTATGGGGCAGAAATATAGCCAGAGACGAATGGCTATAAACTGTGAGCTGTATGTACAACTAATTAACTAATAAACATCCTACAGTTGACATTAACTTAGTTAAATATAAGAATTGAACGAAACATTTCCTTTTCTGCTATGGGAGGTAATATCAATATAGTGCTATGACTGAATCAGGTCAGCGTAAACACAAACTCGGCAAATTGTCCTTGATTAACACTGTTGGATGATCCATACACATTCTGAAATAAAAATGTCACCCCAGAATGTTCTACACGGGACAGGCCATTCTGTCCATACCAGGAGAGACGACCAGTTATTTTAGCATCGAATATATACTTGACATTTGCTTTTAAAACGGCCGGAGGCTTAAAAACCACTTCAAAGCCGGGATAATCTTGAACTTCATTACACACGAGCTTAGAACAAAAATCGCCTGTTACATTTGCAACATCAGCGCCAAGTTGTTCCTTTATTGTCACAGCCACTGAATATTTACTGTTGTCGCTACCAAAAAGACGTACTGCATGCATATTTATCTTTTTGTCAGCCGCAAGACATATACGATTGCAAATATCTGCAGAACATGACCACCCACTATTTAGTGACCTAAATCTAAATATTGACTTAAGACCCCAACTCTCTTAGCTTCAGGAAATCCTACTGGAATATTCAGCACAGAACCAAAATACTTCATCATGTCAAAGCACTCTTTCTTGGTTAGTATGTCACAGTCTAACACAACATCGGCAAACTCCCTTAGTTCCATCACCGGGAAACGAATGCCCTTAACGATCTGTTCTCCAAGGATCCTTCTTTTCACAGAGCCTTCTGCTACCAGGCCTTGCTTTTTACATTTCTTTCCAGCCCAGCAATCCACAGCTTTAAATAATTCCACTTCTTTGATGTTTAACGAATCGTTCTCAACCAATTCCGCCAGTACTGACCTCTCGATTGTCACGAAACCGTCTGATTTCACAGCTTCCTCTGTTTCTTTCTCAATCACTTTCCAGCAGTGATCCAACAGATCTTTCTCCTCGTATTTCTGTGCGTCCGGTAAGACGTGAAACACGTTCGATGTGTTCAAGTTCTATTGGAGGAAAGCGGAGCATTTATCGGCAAGGGACGGCAGCATGTATTTCTTCGCTAAATACAGTATCTGCATCACATTGTCCGGGCTCAAGTTGGCTTCGTCGCTGTACATGAAACGAAACAACTCCAACAGGCTCTCATAGTCACAATCAGACATCTCGACACAATTCTTGGTCTCCGCCAGTTTACCGTAAAACATGGCATGAAATACTGGACTACTGATCGCTAACACGAACTTATGAGCTGGAATCGTCTTGCTTTCATTTCCGCCTTGGGAATCTCGAACGACGAACTTCACATCGCTCAAGAGTTCTTGGTTGAAAATGGCCTCGCATCTTTCTCTGATAGTACTCCGGAGTGTTGTTTGCCAAAAATCTTCCCTTGTTGCGTCGACAGACATGACTGATACGACTGTGTGGTTAGCCTGCGTAGCCGGCGGTTTTTTTGTTGGCGCGCGCGATAATTCGCGAGCGGCGAAGCCGCGAGTTTCGAGTTTCTCGCCGCTCGAAACTCGAAACTCGCGGCTTCGCCGCTCGCGAATTATCGCGCGCGCCAAAAAAAAACCGCCAGCTACGCAGGCTACTTTGTGGTTAAATTTTCGCTCGTTTCCTTGCTTGTTCTGATGCTGCAGCACCTTCCGATTTCGTTCCACGGTGAGCCTCGCATTGAGTCACGCATATGGTTAGCCATTCGTTGCAAAATTCAACAACATGTATATTTTTATTTAACAGTTTATATTTATTTTCAACAGGGTATAATTGCATTCAACGACTTATATTTGTGTTCAACAACATGCATTTTTATTCAACTTCAACCCATGGTATTGTCATTCAACAGAAATATTCATTCAACTTCAACGCAAACCTTTTTCGTTCAACAGAAATATTCATTCAACTTCAACGCAAACCTTTTTCGTTCAACAGAAATATTCATTCCATCTGAATGTAAGTTTTATTCAACGCAGGAAATGACATGCATACTAAAATTAACGTTTTGTGAGTTCCCGGACATTCCCAATAATATTCATTCAACAAAAAAAATATTCATTCAACAAAACCGTCCCGTCCCCCTCCCTACTCCGACGTTACTCTGACCCAGACCCTTTACATTCGCACAACACGTGTTCAAAATGGCGTCGGAAGATGCAAGGGAAGAACCCCGCCGGGGGGGGGGGGGGGGGGGGTACTTTGCAAATTTTTGGGCGGGGGTGTGCCGCTGGGACTCTGAGACCCTTAACCTATACTAGACCATTTTAGCTGCATTTTGCAACCCTATTCTAGACTAAACACTGAAAAACCTTACCCTATCCTAGACCTATTCCAGACTCGCTATTTTCCAGAAACTCGTTCACTATCACAGTCTAAGATGCCAGGGTCTGTAAAAATGCCGTACTGCCCGCCGTACCGATTTTTTTTAAATGCCGTTTGGCAGTAAACACCGTCTAGACTAAATTCTCCACGCAACTGATCAGTTTCGCGGAAAATAATACGCTATTCTCGACCAAAAATCTCTGATTACTATACCCTATCCCAGACTAAACTGCCTGAAAACCATACCCTTCACAGCGGCACATACCTATATAGCTCATATATGGTCCCCCCCCCCCCCCCCCCCCCCCCTATTTCCCTTGAAATATTTCAAAGGAATCATGTCATCAGTAACTGCATAATCAGTAACATAGCTGCCAAGATCTTGATATTCGGGTTTGTCAAGGAGGTGGATGGCCTTTGGGTGAAATTCTTGTCTCACTGAAGACTTTTTCTTGAAACCCCATGGATGCTGTGTATTCGAATTACTTGACCTCTTAGAGCCAGGTTGAAAAGAATTCGACGCCCCAGAAGCCATCGTGAATCCAGGAGTAGAAACAGTTGCGGAAAAAGTCGAAGAAGGACTTGGTAGATTTGCAGCTGGATACGATGCACCGAAGGATGGAATTTGTTACTTCCCGGCTAGCCGATCGCGCTGAATTCGCTATTAGATCACGAGTTCTCGTAAATAACGAGGTGTTACTCCCCGATCGTTGAAGAGCAATTTCATTTCGGTCACATCCTCGCACCATTTGTGTCAGTTCTTCCCTTGCATCTTCCGACGCCATTTTGAACACGTGTTGTGCGAATGTAAAGGGTCTGGGTCAGAGTACTGACGTCGGAGTAGGGAGGGGGACGGGACGGTTTTGTTGAATGAATATTTTTTTTTTGTTGAATGAATATTATTGGGAATGTCCGGGAACTTACAAAACGTTAATTTTAGTATGCATGTCATTTCCTATGGGGCGCCATACTGGATATTATTGCAAACCTTTCTTATATGTGCTAAACTACAGTTTGATATCCTCATTGTCATATAAACATGAAAAACTCCAAATAAATATGGTGTAACTACTAATATTTCATATGGTCATTGTCATATAATCATGCCAAACGTCAACTAAATAGCCCTCAATAAATAAGTACAGCCTATTTTTTCGGCTACATTTGCAGTGTTCTCTGACAAAAATAAGCATGCTAAACTTTTCATTTCGTATGGTATGATGCACCGCGCGCTTTAAGCAATACCGTCACCAGATTCCTCTCGGCCAAAACCAGGCCGCCATTTTGAAGCTAGTCTGCTTTCAATCAGGTTGCAATGGTGGAAAGAAGCGAAGATTTTCGTTCTGCATTATCAAATATCGCTCGCCAGGCAAGGTCACTATTGGACAATTTTAATGATGGTAATGTGCAGCCTATTGAGCAGCGAATGTTGAGTCAGAGGCGTCATGAATCGGGAGTGCTGTCGACGCGAACGCCATCATCATCAAGTCAGACTGGGAGTAATGTAAACAACACAAATCCAAACAGCACAAGTTCAAGAAATGTGGAAAGCACATCGGTCACCGCTCAGTTAAGGAACTTATTCCCGACTATTGGTAAGAGATCATTTGGTGGCAAGTCGTCTGACAGCAAATCTAGTAAAGGTAAAAGGCCTCCCCCCAAGAAAGCAAAGAGAGATATAGTGCATAAATATGTCGTTCTTCTTCCTTCTCCTGACACAAAGTCAGTTCCTACGCACCAGACACGATGTCGGTTAGAAAACAACGGATTTGTTGTTCATGCATTTCCAGTGGATAAGTCTCTGCAGGAAGAAGATCTGAGAGCTCAAATTAGAGAGTCATTCCCAGCTCTTAAAGAAACAGACTTTGAGTTTGTAAAGTCGTGCTATGGTCAAATAATCACACCAAAGTTAGCCACAGGTGTGTATTTCTCACCTTTGCGTGTTCTTAGCCTTGCTGGGCAAGGGAGCATATACATTCGACCAGAACATGATATCTCTGCCATCCTTGCTACTAGCGACAGCGACAGTCCTCCCCAGAGTCCAGACCTAGTTCAAGTGGAAAGTGCTGACGAGGAAGCATCCAGTGGTCTTTCAAATGCTCCATACCTTTCAGTTGCTGGCCCATCCAGTAGTGCAGCAACATCCAGCAGTGCAACAGATCAGGAAGAGCTAGACCAATTAAGAGAGATGTTTCCTGATAAAACCAGCAGCATTCTACAGCATGCCCTTACCTGCCATGGGAGTGTCAGTCGAGCTGCTCTTTCCCTCTCCCAAAATCTTCCTGATGAAATTGATGCAGATGAGGATGTTGACGAGAGCCTTTTAAAACCTGCTTTTCTGCCAGCTAAAACTGATTCATTGGAGGCAGTGTTGAATGAGCTTCAGAAAGGTTTGAGTACACAGAAAGAAAAGCTCAGAGTTGATGAAGAAGATATCTTTAGTGATGCCATGGCATACTATAAAGATCCCAGCTTTGATCCTAGCAAGCGCTTACGAGTCGTTTACACAGGACAGCCTGCTGTGGACACAGGAGGAGTAACCAGACACTTTTTTAGCCAACTTCTCCAAGCCATATCTAACATGTTCTTTCATGGTAGCAATTACAAAAGTCCTGTTTACAATGCTGATATCGTTGCTTCTGGTATGATGAAATACATTGGGACAATCATAGTACACAGTATTTTACAAGGCGGGCCAGGTTTTCCAGTCTTTAGTCCTTCAGTGTATCGGTACATAGCAACAGGTGATGTTGACACAGCAATGGTGATGCTAAATTATGGAGACTGTTCTGCGTCTGTGAAAGATTTCATTGACAAGGTACACTTAAATAAATACACTTAAGTAATACACATAAATGTACATTTGTTCCAACATGCCTACTGTTTTTAGTTCACTGTAAATGATCAACAACTAAATTAAGGCAAATAAAGAAATGCTTTTTATACGACTGTGTGTACTCAGTCATATCAAATTGACTCTCCTGCATTAACGACTTCTGATCCAACTACAGACGTCTCAACAGCTTCTGGCTACTTGCATAAATAGAATGTATGCATTTGACTTCCTAGCAGCCATATTAGTTTACCCTAATGATTTACAAGATAATATTAATTAACTTCTTTTGTTAGCTACACCAGCCTGGCTGCCATGGCCTTTGTCTTTTAAGTCCCACAGGACTGAGTGCATAGATGTTTGTTCAACAGATACATATCCTTTACAGAAATATAAGGATTGACCACATAGTTTTTATTAAATAGCAGGTTGCACAGGCTGAAGATGTGTCTACACTTGATCAAGCAGAATGTGCAAGTTTCTTGTCTGAGTGTGGCCTGGCAGTAGTTTTAACTGTAAGTCTCAAAAACTAATATTATCTTCAGTGATTTCGTTTATTAATAAACCACTTTGTGACAGACCTGTAAAAATATCATTCAAATCATATTTTCTGTTTGTAGAATGACAACAAAATGAGAGTTATCCAAGGGATGATAATTCATGATGTCATAAGCCGACCCAAGATCGTTTTGGATCAGCTGGGAGAGGGATTAGCTGTACTTGGTTTTCGTGCCAAAATGAGAGATTACCCTGAGATGTTTGAGGAGCTTTTTGTGCCTAGCAATGAGAGTAGGTTAAGTGTAACTCAGCTGGTTGATGTACTACAGTTTCCAACCGAGATGAGTGAAGATGACAGAACTGTAGAGAATTACCTTAAACAGTTCCTGCATAAGGCAGAAATTGAAATGTTGGAAAATTTTGTCTTTTTTGTCACCGGGTCCACTTCTCTGCCCACATTTTGGCTAGGTAAAATCAAGGTTAAATTTGACAACACTCCTTCCATTTTTGCTTCAACGTGTTTGCTTTCGTTAACTCTTCCAAATCACTTTGAAAGTGAAGAAAGTTTCAGTTTATTACTGGAATCAGTTATTGCTTCTGCAAGGAAATCCTTTAACTGTGTGTGATAAGTATTAACAGCTAATAGTGCTCTTAATAACCAAGGATTTCTCAAGTCATAATGTTGATAATTTCTGATCCATGATGTTGTTGTTTAAGGGTGTATTTCCTCACTCATTTAGAGACATATACTGATACTTGGCAATATTATTGTCGTTGTTACATTTTATGCTTTTGAAGAGGTATTTCGAGCATTTTTCGTCTTAATATTGGTACAATATCATTGTTATTGTTCATGCCCATGGCATATGTCAAAACCTATTCTTTGAAAGTTATTTTTACTTGATGTGTGACATGGACTATCCAATGGGAACTCAGAAACTAACTCATCTTTGAGGGCTTTTTGTTTGAAAGCTAACTATCCTGCAATTCTGATTCAATAGTCCATCTCCACACTTTTGCACTGACAAGTTATGATATTGTTACTGTTCATGTTCATAAAGGGGAGTACCTTTATCCCCATGTTATTTCTCATTGTAGTGTTTTGCATGAAACAAACATTTTTTTTGTAATTGGCCAAAATGGCTTGGAACGCTTAAAATGCAATGTACATGTAAAGTACATTTATTAAACATTGTTCTTTCCTTTCCCATACTATGTCTCCAATTGTGTTTGAAACAAGTATCGGTCATTATATAAACTAAGATTGTTTACCTCGTAATTTACATACATGTACATCATGTATATGTAAGAGAAACTCTTGGAAATGAATGAGTGCTTAAGAAAACACATAACTTTGGATAATTTCTAAAGCGGCAGTTGGATATCTGGGAAAGTTTGGATTATTCCTTTTGTTTTTTGTTTTTTGCTTTTTTAGCTGGTTTGCCTGAAAGAATTGCAAAGAAAGGCACAGAAACATAATTTATTTTTACAGTTGCTGTCCCTCAGTACAATTCAAAACATGGACCTAAATGTCCTGCTTTCATTTAAAAATGATTGTCTTAAAGTGCATTTGTTGACAGGTTTCTTGTGATAACATTACAACCTGTTTTGCTGCTTGATGCGAAAATCAACAATATCAACCACTGTTCAACAATGCAAAACTAAAGAAATCAGAGCAAAACAAATGACCATCAATTTCACTATTACGTGACCTTTAAAATCATAACTCAACTGAGTGGTTTGAAAGATTTCTGTCAATCACAAATGTCATACCTTATATGGAAGTGTTTGATTTTAACATGAGAAAAATTCAAAAATGATCAGCTACTAAGAAGGTGAAATAGTTCCAAACTATTCTTTTAATTTACGCTGGCGAGTGGTTTATTTGCTAGTGAAAGTATTCAGATTCAAGAATGTTAATACATTCATGTGGGGCAGACAAACATAGCAACATAAATCTTTTGCGAACTGCTCAGAGGAGTTTTGATTTAAAAGGGTGTGTAACATTGAAATGGGTGTGCACCTAAATTAATAAATCTTACAAGGAAACATTAAATTTCAATGTTGTGACATATGCAAGTTGTTTCCTTAACTGAACTCACATGCTACACATTGGACACCACAAAGGAGAAGCCATATTCCTTGTTGTAAAATGAGTGGCAGACACTGCACTAAACGAGTTGTTACCAGCATGATAGGGTTACATAGAAATGCATTTCTACCTTGAAAGTTAATTTCTGCAAACCTAAAAGAATGGTAAGCTCTTGACACTCAGCCCCCTAAAACGGCCAGTTGCTTGATCCCCAGGTCCTCCCCCTTCCCCACCCTCCAAACCCAAACTCAAATCATTTCATGAACAACCCCCACAAGCTCAACATATTTGGGGATTCTTTCACTCCTTGTTAGGTTTGTCGGTACTATGGAATGAAGGTATTCCAGCTGATTTTCACTTAAAGGTATGTTACTGTTGGGAACAACTACCCCTTGATACTCTTATGGGACAGAAATGGCATCCTCTTCATCTACCCCATACCAAAATAATTCTTCCTCTGTTAAAATAACATCCAGGGGCGAGTTCCTGACATTTGCAGTTCTTAGAATACCCTCAGTCTAAAGCTGAAGAGGAGATGAACCACCTTCTGTGCTGAGGCCATGGTAATTCCATTGCCTGGTAAATTCATCCAGAGATTTCTTAATTTCCTGTGAAAATACAAGGTGAAGTGACAGTAAATGGACTTCATTAATAGGATCTAATAGGCCAGATCTTTCCATCATGTTGAACTCATCTATATAGTTTTTAAGAACACCACTGGTCACATCCCTGTGAAGCCGTTCTACTCTTTGGTTGTGAACTGAACTTCCAGTTATCATGCTCCCCCTGTTGACTCCCCTACACTCCAACATCATTCGGGCAACACCCACGTTTTCGAGACCATAGTCACTTCTAACCCTTGAAGGTATTCCATAACTTTGGCAGGCATTCTGAAACAGTTCTAGAACTGTATGATTTGTTGTTGTTTGCACAGTACACATACGGTATCAACCTAGAATATCCATCAATAGCAGTAGGTACCACAAACCGCCAACGTATCATCTTATGATTTCCATCAATGTGCCAGAGTGCATTTGGACATCGTACATTATACTTTCGACGACAAATGGTTCCTCTCCACCGAAGTGCTGTTCCAACTGGATCCAGCTCGCGCATTAGTTCTCTGACTTTCCACCGCTGCACCCTTATTCCCCTGCTATGCAATGCACCTATCATCCGGGTTTGACCAATCCCAGGGGTAACACTCATTATTTCTTGCATGGTTTCTCTTAGTTCTCCATTTCCAATTGAAGACCAGTTACAGTGTGTTGCCCAGTTTCCGGCCAGTACCAGTTTCCGGCCAAAAAACAATTACGTCGGTTATGTTCGTCGGAGTTTTAAATTTTCGTCCACCGAAGCGTTCCGAAAGAAAGACGAACATTTCCGCTACACATTGGTGGTTTTGGCGTTCTTTTTGAACAAGGAACGGCTGAGGAAGGAAATGTTTTGTCCAGGTGATTGAACGTTTAGCGATTAATTTTGGCTCGTTTCACTGCACATCAAAACTACCGTAGATAAACAAATAGCTCGTTTCACAGGAAATATCTCAAGGAGCTTCATAATTTTTGGACAAATATTAGATTAAAGATGAAAGTGATTAGGGAATCTATCATCGTCAGCTGGAATAGGGCTGTTCCTGAAATTTTAGCAGTCAACTCTCAGCGAAGATTTCGACCTAGTGTGCCAGTTTCCGGCCACTAAAAGACACATTGCTCAAAACCTATTTCTTATTAAGTGAAAGAACCGAATATTAAAATTTCCTGGTCGAGAAATTAAAGATACATGTGTTAGTGTAACAAAGATTACGAATTAACAACAGCTTATGCATGTATAGCGTGACTAAAAGTACGTAAGTCATGATTTGTTTTTGTAGTAGTCTGTCAACAAACTGCGGAAGACACGCTTCCGGGTCACTAAGGTCATACGTATTTTGAATAGTAAAACAGTAGGCGACAAAGCTTAATATTGAAACTTACCTGATATTTATAACTAGGCGACCACTATTATCAAGGGACTTACAAGTCGGTTTACGTCGAGCGGTTTCAAGGAAAATTTACTTTAAGTCGGTGGCCGGAAACTGGGCTAGCTGGCCGGAAACTGGGCAACTTACTAGTTTTGCGAAAAATGGTATAATTTCTTTAATACTTGGGGAAGGTCGCCAACCATTTAACGTTTTAAAGGTAAGTAAATGAACTGTCTTTGAAAGGAAATTGAGAAATTTTCCACAAACAAAGGAGTTATAGCGATTACAAACTAAAGTGGCCGGAAACTGGGCAACATACTGTAACCTCTTCCTCATCCTCAATTTGAAACTCTTGCCGTCTTCTGGTTAGGGTTTTTGTGGAAATTCCGAGAAGTTCCGCTATTCTGACCCAAGGAAAGTGCAACTCTCGAAGAAATTGTATTTGCCTTTTGGAAACTTCAAATTTTGGTTGACCTCTCATACCTGTGTAGTTCCTTTCGCATTGGTGGGTTGGTACATTAAATGTGTTTTCACTTAAATCATCTGCCATATTCTCAAAATATACTCGGAGTCTTGTCAAGTATAAGGAAAGCTCATCCATATTGCTATGAAAGTTTTCCATTTCCAAATCACGATCCGAACTGGTGAGTTCGGCAGCTCTCTCTTTCAAAATAAAAACAGTTTCCCCAGCCTCTGACAATCTTTCATGTAACATTTCTATTCCGTCTATGTTTTCAATTGATGGAAATGCAGAAATGTATTGTTCCGCTTCTGCAAGAAGTGCTTTTGTCCGTTGAAAAAACGATGTAAGTCGATTCTCCGATCCCGCTATACCACCCAGGGCCGCCATTTTGCTTTACCCGCCATTGGCCGCGAGAGGCCTGGTTACGAAATCAGAATTTAAAGCGCGCGGTGCATCATACCAACCGAAATGAAAAGTTTAGCATGCTTATTTTATTCAGCGAACACTGCAAATTTAGGGGAGGGAAATAGTCTGTACTAATATTTATTGAGGGCTATTTAGTTGAAGTTTGGCATGATTATATGACAATGACCATATGAAATATTAGTAGTTACACCATATTTATTTGGAGTTTAGCATGTTTATATAACAATGAGGATATCAAACTGTAGTTTAGCACATATAAGAAAGGTTTGCAATAATATCCAGTATGGCGCCCCATAATTTCCTGCGTTGAATAAAGCTTACATTCAGCTGGAATGAATATTTCTGTTGAACGAAAAAGGTTTGCGTTGAAGTTGAATGAATATTTCTGTTGAACGAAAAAGGTTTGCGTTGAAGTTGAATGAATATTTCTGTTGAACGAAAAAGGTTTGCGTTGAAGTTGAATGAATATTTCTGTTGAACGAAAAAGGTTTGCGTTGAAGTTGAATGAATATTTCTGTTGAACGAAAAAGGTTTGCGTTGAAGTTGAATGAATATTTCTGTTGAATGACAATACCATGGGTTGAAGTTGAATAACAATGCATGTTGTTGAACACAAATATAAGTCGTTGAATGCAATTATACCCTGTTGAAAATAAATATAAACTGTTAAATAAAAATATACATGTTGTTGAATTTTGCAACAAATGGCTAACCATACTCGCATACATAAAGTCACGCATGGACGACGCATGGACTGTTTATATCGCAGGCTCAATTTGGTATCCAGTGCCTTCCCGCCGATGAAATCACAGGCAGCCCAATCGCGTAGTGTGTCACGCGTGACGTGTTTTTCTTTTATGAAATAATTTTGAGTTCAAACGAAATAAAATTGTTTCAGTTCACTCACCTTACGATCGTTGTGTGGTATCTGACGTTAGGCTTATCCTCTGACCGTATTTACGGTTTTATTCAAAATTGAACATCAACGTTAGCGAAGTGGCAACTGAAGGTAGGAAACAATTCGGGATGAATAAATTAACTATCTTCACTAAAATCGAAATAAATTCCGAAATATCATATTCCTTACCTTCAGACCTACACAGTCCTAAGGTTTAATTCCCTTTTTTCCTGATCTTGCCAATTTGCGGCGCCATACAGTCCGTCGAAGTAGCGAAAATCCAGAGACTTTAGATCAACACATTTGTACTAAACATGGAAAAAATTGGATGACATTTGCCTCTAATTTTTTAACTCGTCCCCAGACCCTTAAAATCACAGCGAAAACGCCATTTTTTGAAGGGCAAATCAAAATTTCGCCTATTTATGAATTACTTTTCGGAAATCCACACTCGGATTCTAGTAATTTGATTATTGTTCTATCTGGAAACGTTAAAATATTTTAACAAAAAAAAAGTCCCATCATTTTGATCTTGAAGTGACCAATGTCACGTAAAGGCTTATTTGAAGTTCAACCGCGCGGTCATCGCTTTTAGCGGTATAACTAATTTTAATAGGCGTAAGGCAACATCCACACTCAGGTTTGAAGAGGCTGGGATCTAGTGAACATTTTGGTGGGAAATATGATTTAGTTGGAACGAAAAAAAAAACCCCGTCATTTTGCCATTTTTTAAGTGCAATATGCTTCGACCGAGCCTATTTTGACTTTTATTGGTGACTTGCGCGGACTAGCGCCCAGGCCGTTCGAGCTCAACTGCGCATGGGCAATAGTTCATTTTAGTAAAGCGCACGCTCGGAGCAAATATCTCCTTTCAGGGGCCAATTTTTTGGTATGTGCTTTTTCGGTAGGCTCGTTGCCAACTCGAAGGTAATATTACTATTCATGACGCAATTTTCAAACACACCCACCCCTAGACTGTTTACTTTTGGCACACTGGCAGCATCTGGGAAGGTATCACGTCCAACTCGACAATCCACCTTCACCAGTCCCCACAGACGTTTTAGTGAAGCGAAACTATTTTTTGAACTCAAAATTTGTCTTTTTTTGGAAACGGCTGTTGAAGTTCCCATATAAACCTTTATATTTCATAAAAAAACACGTCACTTGGACACACTACGCGATTAGGCTACCTATGATGAAATCAATAATCAATGACAATCCTACCATTATTAATGAATACCAAACGATGGCAATAAATGGAATATGAATGACTATAACTAGAAATAAATGTCTCGCAGAATCTCGCAAAACTCGGAGGAGGGTGCACTGCAAAATTTTAGGGCCGATGAGGGAGAGATAAAATTTCTGATTTAACTGGAGAGGTTGGGTTGCATGGCTACAATGGCCTTGAAATTTAATGACATATCAATGACTATAATAAATCAATGAAATACTATACCTTGATTTTAATAAATACAAATCGATGTTTATTTTTGGAATGTTAAAGGACACTGTTTCGCCAAAATAGCGCAATTGTGTTTACTTAATTTCCATGTTATATCGCCAAATGCCACCAAATATACTGACTAATTTGAATAATAAAATCTATACAGTAAAACAGAAGCAGTATTTTGGATGACAAGTGCAGGATTACAAGGATAGAAGTGGATTACAGTTCAGCAATTTGGATTCCGTGACAGGCAGTCAAGAAATCAAAGTTTCTATTCTAATGAAGCATTAATTTATTGGAGTCTCCGTCATTATTTATTTTTTCCCGGAATGGACCATTTTACAGTTGTGTGCTTAGTACCCGGGCCTTTGAGTGAAAGTGAGGCTGGAGTTGACTTTGCTTTGATACAAACCTTCCTGCTTTTCATATGTAAATCATGTTAATTAGCATAAGAACAACATGATGTACATATGAAAAGAAGGAAGGTTTCTATCAAAACAAGGAGTGGTATATTGTTAGGGTGATCCGGCCGCACCCCACGAAATTACCCCACGGAGCCTTCCTTGAATACTTGCCGTCCCTCTCCCCAAGCTCACTCGGTTCCCTCGTTCGCTCGGGGAGAGGGACGACAAGTATTCCAGGAAGGCTCCGTGGGGTAATTTCGTGGGGTACGGCCGTATGCACCCTCACCCTATACTAAACACTGAGTGTGGCGCAAAAAACGCCAGGGATATGAACGATTTCAGCTACCTTGGAGACCGTTTTAGCCACCCGCTGAAAAAGGTGGTGATAACCCAATTGAACATTTATCTCTCCCCTATATATCGCGATGGGTCGTGGAAGAAAAGGCGTTGTTTCACAACGTGTTACAAAATTACGAAAACGATCTTAGCCTCGCTCATACCTATTCCTTGGAGATCAACAGACACCACAAAGGCTTGTCCACATCGGATATCGTTTTACGCCTAACGAAATAAAAATCGCGGAACAAATGACCCCGCAACAACTAGTCAATCTTCTTTTAACTGACAGTTGAGGAAGAGGCTGCTAACCGCTGAAAAAGGAATATTAAAAACCAGGCAAGACTAGTACCTATAGAGGTTTTGCACGGCAGCCATGTTGCATGGCAGGAACAATGAAAATGTTTTGCATTAGAAAGAACATTCTTTCCCATAGAGAAAATAATCTATTGTTCTTGCCATGCAACATGGCTGCCGTGCAAAACCTCTATTGTACATTTTATATGCCTAGTATATACGCCATGGACTTTACGGGAGCGCAATTTTGCCGACGGAACCCTCAATTCTTGGCACCTTTTTGATGTTATATCGCGTGGGTGTTGATTTTTTTTGGCTGACGACACATCGAATTACCTTTTTAGTTCCATATAGCGTGGACGCCAAAGAAAAAAAAACCTATATATATACCATGGCAACGACGGCGCAGCAAGAGCAAAGCGAAATTGTTAGCTAAACCATGTCGAGAATGGGAATCCGTGCAGAAAAATTCATCGCAAAGCATGTCTTAAAAAAAAACGGCCAATAAAGTAACCTTGTGGCCGACATTTCAAAAGTAGACTATCTGGAAGGTAACCAAGGTAAACCAATAGGTCATTTCCGAGTTGCCTTTAGCCTCTCTATCAAAGCGAGGCTAGGTGCGAAACCTTTCATATGAAAATGAGTTTTCATTCACATGCAAATAAACTATTTGCATGTGAATGAAAACTTATTTTCATATGAAAGGTTTCGCACCTAGCCTCGCTTTGATAGAGAGGCTAAAGGCAACTCGGAAATGGCCTATTTGCAGCCGTTGAAGGGACTTCCAGTCTTTGTAGGCGACATCTACATCTATGGCCATCTCCGAGAGCAGGAGATAGTACAGATGCGAGGGCGAATCTCTTGCACAAGCGGAGAAAACGGAAAGAAAAAATGGCAGAAGGTGTGTGGCTACTTTGTGGCCAAGGCCGATGTTTCGGAGGTGGAAATAGGCGAACTCCAAGAAGTCCTCCCCACATTGCAGCGGTTGTTGGAGCCCAGAGGAGACAGCCTTTCCTACATAGACTACACGCCTGACTTTTCTGGCACGTTGGACAGGAAAGCGCTTGTCGAGCACTTGCATAACGAGAGAGGCTTCTCGGTGTAAAACGAATGGCGTTTTCCCAGTGAGGAGGGGAGAGGTTGGACAACACAGCGAATGTGGGAGAGCATGTGTGCACGTGGATGCAGTCGTGGGATGGCTATACAACAAGGACCAAGATGTACAACAAAGTGGTTTCCAAGTTCGAGGTAGGGGAGGTTGGGAGAGCATTGAGGGACATCTAACAGACTATGTTGATTGCCCTAACAAGCAATGCATCTCCGAAGAACGTTCGAGCATACGGACGTGTAAAAACGGGTTGTACTCGCGTAGAGGAGGAGGAGGTGCACACAGTAGAGGTGCACACAGTAGAGGGTTTGTTTGTAGTGCAACCACCGACGAAGCAGTGGGAGTATGGTATGGTATGGGGGGTGATCCTGCCTCACCTTATATAATAGGTACTTTTAACGTTAACTTTTAAATTCCACGATCAGCGTGGTTGGTGATCCTGCATCACCTTATAGTGTGTAGTATAGGGAGGGGGTGCCTCCAGCCGCACCCCAAATAAGCATTCATGCGCCCCATCGAAGCCTTCCTAGAATACATGCCATCCCTCCCCCCAAGACCCACGAACGTACTGAGTGGGGCTTGGGGGGAGGGGATGGCAAGTATTCTAGGAAGGCTCCGTTGGGGCGCATGAATGCTTATTTGGGGTGCGGCTTGATCATCCCCTCCCTATACTACTTGAAGTGTTTTCAAATTGCGCCGGGAAACAGAGAAAGCGTGACGTCACAACTATGTTTACATACTCTCATCTAAACACACCTATCGACCAACGAGAGCAGGCGTACTATCTTAAATTTTTATAAAACAAAATCGAATTCGCGGGAAATTCAGGCACGTTTTCAAAATCGCATAAGTGCGCGCGAGACAAAATGCACCAAAAATTATTTGACGAGCTAAGACAAGTTCAACCCAATTCTTTTTGAAACCCAATTTAAAACATATTTTGGTTTGATAGTGACTCTGCAAGTGTTAGGCTGATAAAGCCGGATTGATGTTTGAATGGATTATACCTCGTCTTTAAGAACTACAGGCCTGTGAGTAATTTGGTGTATATTTCAAAACTTGTGGAGATTGTCGTTGCTAAGCAACTACAACATTAAGTGTTCATCAATTATCTGTTCCCCGTGTTGCAATCAGCTTATCGTCAGAATCACAGCACAGAATCGGCGCTGCTGAAAGTTACCAATGACATTCTTCTTAATATGAGCAATCAACGTGTTACTTTGCTTCTTCGTACTGGACTTAAGTGCTGCATTTGATTCCGTTGACCATGACACCCTGCTCCATCGACTCCAGTTCTCTTTTGGCTTACATCTTATTTGTCCGCAAGATCTCAGCAGATATCGATCAATGAAACGCTGAGGAGTTCAGATTAGAATGTGCTGTGCCCAGGGATCTTGCCTAGGTCCCTTATTATTTACGCTGTATACGAGTAAGTTTTTTGAGATCACCAAAACTCATCTGCCCGAGGAAGACTAAATAAGAGACATTTGTTCGTGGATGTTGAATGACAATCTTAAACTAAATTATGAAAAGACTGAATTCCTCATCATTGGTACACCACAGCAACTGGTAAAGGTGAATATTATTAGTATCCGCGTGGACGACTCTGACAACCATCCTGTGCCCATTGCGAGAAATCTCGGTTCGAGGTTTGATTCCAGGCTGTCCAGGGCGACGAAATATTACGAAAATCTGTGGTTCCTCATTTTTCTACCTGTTCAATATACGACGCATGAGGAAATATCTATCACAACGGAAAACTTAGACTCTCGTCCATGCACTCATATCAAGTCGACTCGACTACTGCAACACCTTATCATATGGCCTACCGGACGGCTTATTGAACAAACTACAACGGGTGCATAATGCTTGTGCAAGACTGATTTTTAAAGAACACAAATTCTGCCACATATATAACACCACTTATTATAAATATATCGGTTACCAATTAGATTTAGAATCGAGTTTAAAATCATTTTAACCCTCGGGCGTACAAGGGGGGGGGGGGGGGGGGGCATTAATAATACCAAAAGCATCCGAATGTTTAATTGTATGTTATTTTGCACCTCTAGCAAACAATATTTGCAATTTCCGCATTTTTGCGATAAATTTGAATTTTCAGTAAAATTCAAGATGGCGGCCATCTTGGCGGCCATTTTGGATGACGTCACGGACCCCCAGCAGCGCTCCAAACCTTAATATTTACCTTATCTTGTAGAGCACATCGCGAGCTATCTATTATTTGTAAATATTTCCGAAATATTGCAACATCGCAAAAACTCAAGGGGGGTTGCAACAATTCCCCCCCCCCCCCCCCCCCTTGTACCTTGTACCACGATGGGGATATAAATTAGCGTGTACGTCCGAGGGTTAATCACTTTAAGGATTCTTTATTTTTTAGCGCCTTCTTATCTATCCTCTCTCATTTCTCTTAACCCTCCATCACGATATAATCTTAGGAATTCAAATGATAAACTTGTCCTTGACTTGCGCTGCACCAAAGCTCTGGAATGCGCTACCACTTGATGTTAGAAGCGCCGAGACTGTTGACTTCTTTAAAACAAAGTTAACAACGCACCTTTTTTGCTTAGAATTTTCATCATAGCTTGAGATTTTGTAGGTTTTTATCTTTTCAATTAGTATTATTAATTAATCAGTATTAGGATTTCTATTTGTTTATTTATTTATATCTTATCATTGTTATGCGCATTTGAACATTTTTATGAAATTTCCGCAATACAAATTGTATTATTATTATTATTATTTATTTATTTAGCGGCAAGTCTTTCAATCTTGAACCGTAGTTTTTAAATAAGTGTTAAATTTGTGCAATATATAAACTTGAACATCCCAACAAAACTGTAGTGGATAATACAATTACAAGTGGTCTTAAAAGTTTTAAAAGACATGGCACTATCTTTTTTCAACATCCCGTAAGCGGACACTTACCGCAGGTGTCCGCTTACGGGATGTTCGACTGTAGTCTTGTTCTCGCTTGGTCGGATTAGGAATAAAATCCTTTCCTCCGAAAAAGTTAGCTCAACTATTTGCGTTCCCAAATTTTTAGCTGGCCTTTCTGTGATTCAAAAACTGGGCATCTTTTATCCACATAAAAACGTCAGGAGTTGTTTGTATCGGGTCCGAAAACTTGAGTTTACATTCCGGTGTGAAAACGTTTCTTTTCATCTAATCGTTATCCGAAAATATCGGCTGGTATGCCAGCATCCCGAACAGATATTTGACGAAACAATTGGTTGGTTGGCGGTGCCCCTGTACAAAAAACCACTTTGTAAATCTTAAACAGCGACTGACCTGCAACGTAGGATAACCGTCATAACAGCTTTTTAAGTGAAAATTCTGATTAGTCACAATCAATCAATCAATCAATCAATCAATCAATCAATCCTTTATTTAACGTGGTCAGTACGTTTAGCTTAAGAGCTAGTTTCCAGGTACGCCACGAAATAATAAAGATAAAAAATGAAAAAAGTCACACTTAAGAGTTTCTTACAAGGACTCAAATATATTAAGAGCTATAACACCGACTGATGAGTGCATTAACTGGAACGTTTGATAGCCCCCCCCCCCCCCCCCCCCCCCCCATAAAAAAAAAACGCTTCGCAGCAGATCACTGATCCCACATTTTCTTAGTACGACAGGCCTTAGAAATGTTCTATAGGTATCAGTCTATTATAATTTGGACCTTTTGTGTGGAGGGGGTGCTACGAAGTCGTTTTTTTAAGGTAATTTTTGAGCCCCTCGACTAACAGTACAGACAACTCGACAGGGTCTCTCAATTGCTTGCATTTTCTACACGACACTAGAACACAGTTCTGGAAGGAACATTCATATACCAACGGCACTTTCACGGACTCTCGCTATAACGGACAAAAAAACCAGAGTTGACTGTACCATGTTTTACTGATAGCAGGGCGACAAAAGACCCTCAAAGACCTTTAGAGTATTCACACTCTGTCATACAAAAATAGTTCTTCACAAAACGATTTAAAGTAATCAACATTGTAGTTTAAAGTTACAGTCTTTACTAAGTATAAAAATAATTAATTGCAATACTGTCTTAAAAGACTAATTTTCGCTATAATTAAAAACAATATTTACAATATTTAAATACAAAATTTATGATTATTTTTTTACATCTAAATCCTAATAAATGAAATTAAAACCATATTGAGAATTAATATGTTGTATGTATGTGCTGAGTATTATGTTGCAATCCGGTCAAATTCAGTTGTTTAGTTTTTTGTATAGACCTGCAATCAAATCCTCATAAATGAAATTAAAAACGCGTTTAAGAGACAAATTGATATATGTTGTTTACATGAAGCACAATGTTGTAATCCGGTCAATTGTTTAATTTCAGTTCATTAAGCCATAACCTGCAATAAGGTTATATTTTTTGTAAAGGACACTAGAAAATAAGAGTATCTCTCATGGTCGTTTATGGAGCAGAAATTTAGCCAGAGATGAATGGCTATAAACTGTGAGCTGGATGTACAACTGATTAATTTAAAACATCCTACAGTTTACATTAACTTAGTTAGATATAAGAATTGAACGAAACATTTCCTTTTCTGCTATGGGAGGTAATATCAAATTCAATATATTGCTATGACTGAATCAGGTCAGTGTAAACACAAACTCAGCAAATTGTCCTTGATTAACATTGGTGCTTGATAGATACACATTATGAAATTCAAATGTCACCTCGGAATGTTCCACATGGAACAAGCCATTCTTTCCATACCAGGAGCGAGGACCAGTTATTTTTGCATCAAATATATACTTGACATTTGCTTTTAAAACGGCCGGAGGCTTAAAAATCACTTCAAAGCCGGGATAATCTTGAATTTCATTACGCATGAGCTTAGACCAAAAATCGCCTGTTACATTTAGAACATTAGGGCCAAGGTGTTCCTTTACTGTCACGGCCACTAAATATTTACTGTTGTCGTTACCAAAAAGACGCACTGCATGCATATTTATGTTTTTGTCTACCGTTACACATATACCATTGAAAGAGTTGGCAGAATAAGTCCACCCATTACTATTAAGTGACCTAAATCTAAATATTGACTGAAGACACCCAACTCTCTTTGCTTTAGGAAATCCTACTGGAATATTCAGCACAGAGTTAAAATACTTCATCATATCAAAACACTCTTTCTTGGTAAGTATATCACAGTCCAGCACAACATCAGCAAACACCTTTTGTTCCATCACCGGGAAACGAATTCCCTTGACGATCCGTTCTCCAAGAATCCTTCTTTTCACCGATCCTTCTGCTACCAGGCCTTGCTTTTCACATTTCTTTCCAGCCCAGCAATCCACAGCTTTGAATAGTTCCACTTCTTTGATATTCAACGAATCCTTCTCAACCAGTTCCTCCAGTACTGACCTCTCGATTGTCACGAAACCGTCTGATTTCACAGCTTCGTCTGTTTCTTTTTCGATCACTTTCCAGCAGTGATCCAACAGATCTTTCTCTTCGTATTTCTGTGCGTCCGGTAAGACGTGAAACACGTTTGATGCGCTCAAGTTCTCTTGGAGGAAAGCTGAGCATTTATCGGCAAGGGACGGCAGCATGTATTTCTTCGCTAAATACAGTACCTGCATCACATTGTCCGGGCTCAAGTTGGCTTCGTCGCTGTAGATGAAACGAAACAACTCCAGTAGACTCTCGTACTCACAATCAGACAGCTCGACACAATTCTTCGTGTCCGCCAGTTTACCGTAAAACATGGCATGAAATACTGGACTACTGATCGCTAACACGAACTTGTGAGCTGGAATCGTCTTGCTTTCACTTCCGCCTTGGGAGTCTCGAACGACGAACTTCACATCGCTGAAGATTTCTTGGTTGAAAATGGCCTCGCATCTTTCTCTAATAGTACTCCGGACTGTAGTTTGCCAAAAATCTTGCCTTGTTGCGTCGACAGACATGACTGATACGACTGTGTGGTTAAATTTTCGCTGGTTTTTTGGCTGTTCTGATGCTGCAGCAGCTTTCGTTTCGTTCCACAAAAGAGCCTCACATTGAGTCACGCATACCTAAAGTCACGCATGGATTGTTTATATCGCAGGCTCACATTGGTATCCAGTGCCGTCCCGCCGATGAAATCATAGGCGGCCCAATCGCGTAGTTTGTCACGCGTATATGGGAACTTCAACAGTCGTTCCAAAAAAGACTAATTTTGAGTTCAAACTATATAATATTGTTTCGCTTCACTTTCCCTACGTTCCTTGTGTGGTATTTAACGTTAGTTTTGTCCTCTAACCGCTATTTCCGGTTTTATTCAAAATTGAACATCACCGTGTTCGAAGTGGCAATACAGGAATTAATTCAGGATGAATAAATTAAACATCTTCACTAAAATCGACATAAATCCCGAAATATCAAATTCCTTACCTTCAGACCTGCACAGTCCTAAGGTTTAATTCCCTTTTTTCCTGATCTTGCCAATTTGCGGCGCCATACAGTCCGTCGAAGTAGCGAAAAACCAGAGACTTTATATCAACACATTTGTACTAAATTTGCTTTCTCGGTAGGCTCGATGCCAGTTCGAAGGTAATATTACTATTCATGAAGCAATTTTCAAACACACCCACCCCAAGACTGTTAACTTTTGGCACACCGGCAGCATCTGGGAAGGTATCACGTCCAACTCGACAATCCACCTTCACGAGTCCCCAGACGTTTTAGTGAAGCGAAACAATTTTATTTCTTTTGAACTCAAAAATTGCCTTTTTTCGGAAACGACTGTTGAAGTTCCCATATAAACCCTTTATATTTCATATTAAAAAAAACACTTCACTTGGACACACTACGCGATTCGATGCTACCTATGATGAAATCAATAATCAATGACAATCCTACCATTATTAATGAATACCAAAAGCTACCAAACGATGGCAATAAATGGAATATGAATGACTATAACTAGAAATACGTGTCTCGCAGAATCTCGCAAAACTCGGAGGAGGGTGCACTGCAACATTTTAAGGACACTGTCCCGCCAAAATAGAGAAATTGTGTTTTCTTAACTCCCATGTTATATAGCCAAAATGCCACCAAATATAATATACAACTAAATTGGATGAAAAGATTCTATACAGCAAAACAGAAGCAGTAGTTTGGAAGACAAGTGCAGGATTGCAAGGATGGAAGTGGATTACAGTTCATCAGTTTTGATTCCGTGACAGGCGGTCAAGAAACAAAGTATCCATTTTAATGAAGCATTAATTTCTTGGAGTCCCCGTCATTATTTATTTTTTCCCGGAATGGACCATTTTACAGCTGTGTGCTTAGTACCCTGGCCTTTGAGTGAAAGTGAGGCTGGAGTTGACTTTGATTTGATACGAACCTTCGTGCTTTTTATATGTAAATCATGCTAGTTAGCATAAGAACAACTTCACTCCGGCCTCATTTCCACACAAAGGCCAGGCTACTATGTACGTAACTGTAAATTGGTCTGTTACACAATGCTGAGCAAGTCAGAAGAAACTGTTCTAGCAATTCTGGTTACTCGATCCCTTCATTGTTGTTACAAGGTATAATTATAGAAATAGTTATTGCCGTTTTAGACCACTGAACTTTTCTATTACAATTCAACTCAGTGTTAAAATATGAAATAGATGCCTGTTAAATCTGCAATACTTTCTGTGTCAATTTACTCTCAGATTTCACGCCCAAGTTAGAAAGAACTAAACCGCGATAACTTGACACCATACGGAAAACATAGAGCTGGTTTCATATTGTTGTTTACAATTGCTACGAATTTAAGTGTTCGATGTACAGCTTTTTTACATACTGGAAGCCTAAATTGTCGATAATTACTATTTTTAAGGGAGAGGTTTGCCGGTAACTAACGTTTACTGCGCATGTCAACTTCGTTTCTAGTGCTAGGCGTGCGGCATTCTCGTCCCCAGAGCCCTCGTTTCGTTTGGTCAGCGGTATAAACGAAGGCTCTGAGACAAATGCCTTCCGGATGTTGTGAAATCCACGACATCCGTTAGTGCATGCCTTATGTATTAACATCCTATTGCTCTTGCTCAGTAACAGAAACCGGAAATAACAAAGCCCTTCGTGTGTGCATTCGCTTCCCCAGAGCCCTCGTTTCGTTTGGTTGAGCTCTGGAGACGAGATTGTCGCGTATGTGGAATGGCGTTCGAAAGGACTGTACAAGACTTAACATCGAGCTAAAAAAGAAACAAGAAAAGTTTTGATGCTGCTGCGTGATCACGCGGAGTGAAGATATTTGAAAGGACGTGTGGGATGTCGATATGCTTTAATTCACATCCGTACTGAACATCCGCGAGGGGTAATGTACGTGTTCAACTTCTCTGTTTAGCAGATGCTATAAAGTAGATAGATTTTTTTTCGGTTTTACCACCACTCTCCCATTGTCATAGGTTTTGTATTTTTATTTAATTTCTAGGGTAATAAGAGTGAAAATGGAAGGATTAATATTCACTTACAAATTATTTATAAAAGAAAGAGAGAAAGAAAGAAGGAGGAAAAAGAACTATAACGCATTTCTTAAACAATTGTTTGTATTTAAACCGAGTGTTTAATTTGAGGTTGCGAACTAAGTCATTCTAGCAAAATGATTTTTCGAGTTTGAGGCGTGCGTATCTCAAAACTCCCAAAGACATTTCGGGTCCGAAAGATATTTTTAAAATTTAGTTTCTAGCGAATGGCGTTGAATTTAAGTTTTTAGCCAACAAAACAGCTCAACTTGTGTACTTAACATAAGATTTTATTGTTTAGCTTTCAACATCAACAAATACCAAATCTTTATTGGTAAGGCATTCTGCACATAACAAAGCTTTTCGGGCCCGAAAAGGTTTGCGGGTGAAAACACGATATTGCCAACTTTTTGGAGTTTTTCAACACGAGTTTGCTAACTGTAGTTTGCGGTGTGAGGGAGCCTTTATCCAGCTTTATTTATTGTAGTGAAGTGTTTCATCTAGATGAAAGACACCTGCTCCAATTTTTTCAGATACCTGACGCAGCTTTTAGCAACCTCTAATTTCATTGGACCTGGGTATCACGCAGCTCTATTGTTTTCAGATCTAGGGTCCATGAAATTGCGAATAAGGATTATACGCCATAGTGAAGTGTTTCATCTTTATCGAAAAGACACCTGCGTCAATTTTTTAGGGCAACCTCACGAAATTGAGAATGAGGATTTACGTTTGTAAAGTGAGAATATGATTACCACTGAAAACTCTCTAAAATATATATAAATTATTAAATTGTCCGCATGGACATCAAGCAAACATTATACATCGTGCAAGGTAATACAAACTGCAACAGCAAATTCTGGCAGTTCCCTGTGTAAAAATTCGAGGACATTATGCATGGTCGTTATGTGAAATTATATTTCATCAATTATATATAAAAATAATATTTGTAAAAGAGTTCAAGAAAAAGCGGCGACACGTATAAACGTGGTTTTCAGCGAGGTCCTTCATTAAAATAAAATTGCATAAAGAAAAAGAGGACGTTAAAAACATAAAAAATACAAGGTATATTTAAAAATATATTACACACAATCGTTTACTGCTAGACTGATCCTGCAATTAATATTCATAAACATACGTTTTCTTTTAACAATTTTGCAGTCCCACATTAAATAGAATAGTATCGACAGGCAGAACTACAGGTTTAAATGAAGTTTTTTTTTTTCTTTTTTAATATAGTTTATTGAACAAAAACACAACGTTACATTTACGATACTTCAGCCGCAAACAGTGGTATAGCCTATGAACAAAAAACACTATCTACAAATTTTAACTACAATCATCGACAATATTTTTGGGACGCTCTTACTTTTTCTTAACCGTCAAGAGAAATTCTTGCTAAATACCCCCTCCCACCCCCCCCCCCTCCCACCCCCTCCCCCCCACCCCCCCCCCCCCCCCATCACAAAGTTGATTTCGGCGCTTAAAACTAGTTTAAACAACATTGTCCGAGGGGGGAGGGGGGAGGGGATCATTTCTACTAACCCGGTGGCTGAAATGTTTAATAATTCTTGAAGAAATAGCCAAGAGTGCGCTTTTATTGAAGTGTCCCAAAGACTTTTGTCGACGATTGAATCATCGACAATATTTTTGGGACGCTCTTACTTTTTCTTAACCGTCAAGAGAAATTCTTGCTAAATAGTTTATTGTTTATTTCAATATGTTGCTATTACAAGTGTGTTAGCGCCAAATGTTCGAAAAGAAGCGTCGTTTAGAGCAAAAAATGAAGTATCCTTAATGCCAAATCGAGCTGCTGTGGCAGCCTTATCCATTTTTATATCTGTCCTTTTTTCTGGTTTGTGGAGGCGCAGTAGCCTAGTGGTTAGCGCATCGGACTTTCCACCTGAAGGTCGGTGGTTCTAGCCTGGTCTCTGCCGTCGTGTTGTCTCCTTAGCGGGGTGGTTGGTAATATTCCTAGTTGCTCCATGCTACAGAAACCGGGTTAAGCTCCGGCCGTCCTACTTCACCTTTTTTTCCCTGGTTTGTTATCATTCGTTTGGTGTTAAATTTTCGTTTGTAATTATTGACGATAACTTTCGTTGTAAACAATATTGAGTATTTATCCGCTATTTTTATGAATTGGCTTTTAGCTTCGCTCTTAACTGTAGAGCCCATGTAAGCTCGAGGGGAAAACGCGAAACGCCGTAACACTCAAGGGGAGGCACAAGGCGCCGATCCTCTCGCTCGAGCCTTACTTCAGCTGCCGCCGGCTTTTTTCGGTGGATTCGTGAAAAGATACAGTCAGACTGTTTTGCAGTTTAGCTTAACTCGTCAAGTATGAAAGCGATGCTTCTTTTCCTGTGGGTTATTGACCGGCAGCCAGTTTATTATGTCTTAAAATTGGCTTCAGCCTTTTTAAAAATTCACTCCTATGGCCAAGTTCTAAAAAGAAAAAAAGTCTAAAATCTAATTTGACCTTGACAATTTTGCGGTCCGAAACCAATAAAATAAAAAAAGAAATATGTGCCAAATTTTGAGGGTAACATCATGAAATTGTGAATTCCCTATAAATTCGTTCAAAGTGGACATGCACAGAGATTTTCACTCATAAGCACACGAGATTATATCATCTCAAAACACTGCAAGCCAATGAATCAGCAGCACCACTTCGCGTCAACTGCAACAGAATCAAATTCGCAGGAAATTCAGTCGAGTTTTCAAAATCGCTTAAGTGCGCGCAAAACAAAATGCATCAAAGATTATTCGACGAGCGAACACAAGTTCAACGTAAATTCTTTTTTAAAAAACCCAATTTAAACAAATTTTGGTTTGATGGTGACTCTGCAAGTGTTAACCTGGTAAAGCCGGATTGATGCTTAAATGCCGCGAAACGTTCCCCAGGCGGCTACTCATAACTTTAAAATAGTAAAATTTACTTTTTGGAAATGTTAGATTAAACACTGAACTTTATTTTGGTCGAATATATATATATATATATATATATATATATATATATATATACATATATTTTTTGAATTCTGTCCATCGAAGGTTGGGAATATCCTTAAGTCCCAGGGCCAAGGCAATTGTCAAAGTGATCGACACAAATTCGACTTCCACCAAAATTTATCAAAGATTCTCGAAAAAGTCTTGAACGTTGTCCGAAAGTTCCCGATTACCTTTCATGATATTAGAAATTGAAAAAAAAAAGGATTCCAAAGATTACCAAGGGCTTTGGAAGCTGTTCTTGATTTTCCCGTAAATGATGCTGAGATGATTTCTTACTTTTATATTTTGCTGGGCATTGAGATTTGCAGTCATGCACACGGGTATTACTGGTGAATGTTGCCAAGGACCTATTAACTCGGCAAGATATACATTAGAATACAAATAATTAGACCGGTAAAAGGTGCGCAAAATTGAGATCGATTTCGTAACGACCAACCTAAAATTTTTAAAGATGGTTTCTCTTAAAATGTAAATCCTATAAAAAAAAACGACTTTGAGAATTGGAAATATAATTTAGTTTATTGGCTTGAAACATTTTGCACTAAAGCTAAAAAATATTGAAATTAAAACAATATTATGAACTTCCTCTGGTAAAGTTGCGTTAGCATAACTTTCATAATTAACATGCTAAATTTTCGGTACTGAATTGCTGTTTAGTCTACAAGAAAGACACGCGTGCCAATTTTTTAGGGCAACATCACGAAATTGCGAACAAGGATCATTATACTTCAGACAAAATGGTATCCATTTAACGCAGATTCGTAGATTCTCGAAAAAGTCCTGAACGTTGTCCGAAAGTTCCCGATTAATTTCTCATAATATTTAATAGAAATTAACAAAAAGGGTTCCAAAGATTACCAAGGGCTTTTGGAAGATTTTCTGGATTTTCCCGAAAGAGATGCTGAGATGATTTCTCACTTTTATATTTTGCTGGGTATTGAGATTTGCCGTAATACACACGGGTATTACTGGCAAATGTTGCCAAGGACCTATTGACTCGGCAAGATACATTAGCGTCCAATTAATTAGACCGGTAAAAGATGCGCAAAATTGAGATCGATTTCGTAACGACCAACCTAAAATTTTTAACAAAACAACAGGGGCGTAGCTACCTGTACGCACGTACACACGTACGTACCTGAAAAAGTGAAAAGAAAAAAAAAAGAAAAAGAAAGATTTGGGACTTAAGGGTGGGAGAGGAGGTAGGGGGAGTGTTTGAAAACAGTGATCGTGCGTAGCTCTGAAAAATTCCTGGCTACGCCCCTGAACGACATTGAGAATTGGAAATATAATTTAGTTTCTTGCCTTGAAACATTTTGCACTAAAGCTAAAAATATTGAAAGTAAAACAATATTATGAACTTCCTCTGGTAAAGTTGTGTTGGCATAACTTACATGTACATACTTTACCTGCTAAATTTGCCGTACTGAAGTGCCGTTTAGTCTACATGAAAGACACGCGTGCCAATTTTTCAGGGTAACATCACGAAATTGCAAACAAGGATCATTATACTTTTGACAAAATGGTATCCATTAGCCTGCTTTATTTAACGTAGTGAAGTGTTTCATCTGCACGAAAGACACCTCGCGCCAATTTTTAAGAAATTGCCATTAAGGATATACCTTTGTAAACTGAGAATATCAATACCACTGAAAACTTCCTATAAAGGACGGGAATTGGAAATTAAATTATTATATTTTAAAGGGGGTATATATTTCACCTGATTGTAGTATCACTTTAAAAAGCCGAAAGACATATTTGTGTCAAAGGAAATGAAAGGCACAAAATTAAAAGTATTGATGTGTGTTCTTAGCAGCGGGTGGCTCACACGGATGGAAATGGATCAGAACTTGAAAAGTTTAGGCAAATTGTTTCAAGTTCCTCCTTTGTGTCTTTGAAAAAAAGATGGTTTGTTCTTTCGTTAAGAATTTATTTAAAATATGGTGCTTGTCAGTAATTTTAGCAGCGGTTTGATAAAAAAAATAAAAGCAGGGAAATCCGCGCGTGACATAGACCCTTTAATGTCCGCATGGACATCAAGAAAAAATTATACATGCGAGTATGCAAACCGCGATAGACTACGAGCAGTCTTTCTTTCCTGCGAAACGCTGTTTTGAATCCGTGGACCGCGCTCTGATTGGACGCTTGACAGTAGGCATTGTTAGAAACAGCTCTGATTGGCTATCACCACGAAATGCCGAAATGCTGCATTAAAATTCATGCGGGTTTTTCCATGACAGATCTAATTATAATATGTCGACTAAACATGGGTGATTGTCACTGGGTGATTGTGTGCTGTGTTTCTCGCCTATCGTGATGTACAGCGACAGAAATCTTGTTCAAGGTCGCGGTGAATTGAGAGTTGACGAAGAAAACCTTTCACTAGAGTTTGCTATACATTCTACGACGCCGTATATCTGTGAACCATGCGCTGGACTTCCACAGAAGCGACACTGGTGGACTTTTTAATACGAAAAAATGAGGAGGAATTTTTTAACGAGTATAGTTCCAAAGCTTTCAAGGCAGGACTGACTAGCCTGCGGGCAGACATCTCCTATTGCAAACCATTTATTTGTGAAGCTTACAAAACGATTTGTTGTTATTGCCAATCCTCTCTCAATCTCACGGTGAATCCTCGAAGGGCAACTTTTAAATTAATGATTGTATACGATTGTAAAGCTTCAAAGCAAGTCAAATGAAAAAAGAACAACACCGTTCGGGAATAATTGTGCTAGATCGTCAACTTCTCCTATGAAATGAACTATTTTGGATTAACGCGTTTTGAACTTCCAATTCAGTATAGCTGGCACAGTGAATTCATATCATCAGTGTTTGATACTATAATACCATGAAAGAACAATCTACTCTTGTTCAAGGAACATAAATCTAGGTAGTTCTGAGAATAGAAGGACAAAGGTGCTATTAATAAGAGGACTACAGAATCACTACAAGAAAACAATTTACTTGCCAACGTAAAATCCCCCGCGAAAAAAAACATTCGCCGAAAACGGAATTTCGCAGGTCCTACTTTTGTGACAAATTAGAAATTTCTGTACCACTGAGCCTAATAAAAGCCGGGGAAAAAAGCTAGGGAATGAATCTTCAAAACATTATCACAGCGAGAGATCCCGGCGAGACATTAGGAGAAGATCATTTCACAGCACGAGTTGGCCGAGATAATTTATGGAATATTTTAATCGAGAACAGCAGGATACGTGAACACGATTCGAAACAGCGTTTCGCAGACGTCCGTTTTCCGCAGGGAGCAAGGAAATCGGATACGTCTGCGCGTAGGCGTCCGTTTTCCGCGGGGAGCAAGGAAATCGGATACGTCTGCGCGCAGGCTATTCCCTCCCTAGAAAAAATTAACAGAGTGGACATAAAATTTCGAGGCCGTTTTTGTCGTTATGCGAAATTATATATATTTTATCAATTGATATTCACAGAATGGTTTATAACATATAGAGCCTGGAATTAACATTCATAAACATGCAATTTCATTGGACAATAAAATAGGCAAAACTACAGTTTTACCCGTACGAAGGCTCGACTCAGTTTCTTTTCCCGTTTTATTTGCCGTGCATGGGGTGTTTGTTTTGCAATCAAAATTTCGCAGGGAAGACATGCTTCGATTGCTTTCATACTTCACCAAGTTGATGAAATGCGATCTTCATAATGAAACTTTCGATTCAAATTTTGTAGTACTCACTTATCTTACTAGCTGCAGACGAAGTTTTAAGAAAATTTTTAAGACGGCGGTTTTCGAGTAAATCAAAAATCACTTTTTAAGGTATGATAGGCAAAACAGTAATAAAGCAAAATATTTCCAAAATGCCCTTACATATTATTTTAAAACAGCCAGCCGTTAAAAAAAACGATTGTCCTTCACTTGCAATCATTATTTTAACTATTATCTGATCCTCACTGCTGGAAAAGGAAATTTCGCATTTTAATCAAAACTGTGTCTTTTGCTATATCAAGGAGAAAAATAAAATATTTATAGAAATACCTTCGTTTTGTTAATGCAATTACCTGACAGACATGCAACATTATGCAAAACCAGAAGCTCATAACAGAGAATCTACGTGATAAGCTTCTGCCAAAACTCATAGCAACTTACAATAACGAATCATTTATATCAACAAAACTGTGTATATATCAACAAAACTGTGTGTGTATATATAAAAAAACGTGTTTTGCTATACACTCACTCACTCACTCACTCACTCACTCAGCCGGCTGCAAGGCAGTCGGCCACGTTTTTTGGCCATTGCTTCTTGTCTTTGGCAGCCCTTCTGATTTAATGTGGGAGCGGGGGATGCTCACTGTTTATCACCTTAGCGATGTATTGGTGAAACATTGTTTCGGTCCGCCAGGTTTGCGTTTTCTATGCTGAGGTTGAAATAAGGCATATCTGTTAATTGGCTCATCAGTTGGTCTCCTCAGGATGTGGCCGAGAAATGTTTTGCTATATCTTAGAGGAAAATAAATATTTATAGGATAGAAATACCTCGGCAGGTAACACTGAAAAACTCATAGCAACTTACAATCACTGATCATTTCCAAAAAGAGTTTCTAACCAAAGAAAATATCTTACGTTCAATAAGTTCAACCATATCCTAACCAATCGTAATTTAACAAACATCCGTAATTTAACAAACGTTGCAACTTTTAGTTGACTAACTATTAGTTTATTTTTTATCATATCCTGACGCTCAGCAGGTGGTTAAAGCCAAAATCAATATATTGTAATTAAGAGTAATCTCACAGATATATGTACAACCAAAACAGTGACAGCTTGTCGAGGCTGTCATTTTTCACATGAACACTGACAGATGCAGTTTCAGTAAAATTCAGCTAAGCAACATTATCAGGTATGAACGTTAAATACTGTCGAATTTTTACAGATTATTCGAGAATCTAAGTTTTAAACGGCTTAAAATCCGCGAAACGATAATTAGACAATTACTTTGTCGACATTTCGAACTTCGCCAACGCACTAAAACAAACCAATTTTTACTGGGCAAATGGCTACTGACAAAACCTTGACTGAATTGGTTTTTTTTTCTTCAGTGGTGTTCATGTCCAACAGCCAGTAATGCCGCAAATACTCTGACTGTTTAGAGTTATCTAAGCGCTGCTCGAGCAGAGATCTGGAAAGTTCCCATTTTAATAGTAAACATCAGCCGGCGTACAAACATATTAGTAATGTCAATATAAAATTGTTCCAATATTAAATCGTATACTACGTATTTCTTTTTTATCTCACAGAGAAACCGAAGGATGACGTTTATCGTGGTTTTACAATTTCTACTGCTGATACCGTTTTCTGGTTCCAACCGCATCTCGCCTGGATTCTCAAGCTACAAATCATGCGCTAAGACTTGCCAGTGTTCATATGATGACGAAGGAAAGGTGGCGGTAAAATGCAGTCTTGCTGGGGAAAATTTTATGAAAGAAGATATTCAACTACCGCCGGAGGTATATACTTTGTAAGTAGCTCTTTTCTGTTAAGAGATTTTAAGTAGTGAGACCACTGTGTCAGGTACTTTCGCTAGAAACGCTGACTTTTGTTAGGCTAGATTCGGTCGGTCGATCGGCCCATGGATTTTGAAGATAAGTACTATATCATATATTCACATCTTTTTATCTATATCATTAATTAAGAAAAGTCAGCTTATAATTAAGGCAGGAGGGACGTAACAGGAATCGAGTACGTTTTAGAGGTATTCGTTCTGTATACCATTTTAAGCTTACATTGTGTAACTATTCTGTGGGTTCTACGAGTAGAGGATGTGTACAAGAAGAGATTTAAATGCTTCCAACGTTTATTTTTTTTTACCTCTAACAGCTACTAGTCTTGTTCCATCGACAGAATAATTTTATTTCCTTAAGGAAATAATGTGTTTCTACAGATAGTATAAAACGGTTTCCGCCAATAAACATGCATTTCTTTAATTTTCCCTTTAATTCCTAAGAGTGTCAAAAATCAAATTTCAAGAGAAATCCGACATTTCAATCCATTTTCTTAAACATTGAAAAATAGATGGTACCATGCAAAAGCGGGCTGAAAAAAAAAAAACATTGTAACACTTTTTTACGTTTTTCTCGTTTCAAACTACATGTTTAGCAGTTATATTACCTGAATTATTACCTGTCAATGTAGCTGCCAGTCATTTATCAGTTCCATGTTTATAATCTCTGTATTGAAAAGTTATTTTACATCTTGACTCGCAATTTTCTAAACGTATAGAGTCCACTTTTATTTTTTAAGCCTAAATGCTCGAAAAAAAATATATTTGACGCGTTAAAATGCCCAGCCGTATTACACAACTTTCCGCTGAATAAATTGTTTGTTATACGACATCACCTTCTTCCAAATGCAATAAGTGTAATGACGTGTGATTATGTATTTGCACTCGGTTTTGTCGCACTCTAAAATGCAATGACGAATGATGAATGACAAATATTTAAAAGAATAACAATAAAAATCTTTGGTACCATGTTTATGTTACCATTTAGAACGCACGAATTAACAAATAAATTTTGCGAGCAGACATGCCGTCTGGGAGGTGTATTTTAAAGACTGCTACTCTTTTTATGCTAGCAAAACCGGAGATGAATGTCGGTGAATTGGGTTCTTCTGTAACTCTGCCCATATAAAAAAGATATGCATTTATCATTGGTATTCACGTACATTTTCAACGTGGCTCCAACGGCTTCCTTTTATTTCGGGGAGGTTCGGGTGAGGTTGACATTTTTTTTCTTCTTTCTTTCAATATTGTAGAGATTTATCCAACAACAGCTTATCGCATATTCCTGCGTCATTATCCCAAAACACAAACATTACAAACTTGTAAGTATGATAAACGTTATATCATGTATATCTGATTATGTTTTTGACAAGAGCCGTACAGTAATTAACAAGTGCAACTCACAGGCCTGAAAAAAACTTACCTTTTGTAATCTAAGTTCTGTGAATTTTCTCACTCCCAAAGCCATTCATGTCGTACATGATGTTACCTTTTCAGTGACTCTAACAACAATTAGATACGGTAATACGCTACCTCTTGTGCAGTAGAGTGCCCCCATATTTAGAAAAAAAACCTTATTTTTAAACATTCTCAAGCTAGAACAATTACTAAAAGCTTATTTGTGAAGAAAACACTCTAGTTGGAAATAGAAAATTTCACCCAAACAAACCTGAAATTCAAACTTTCAAACACCACACAACCAACATCATTGCATATTAACAGCGCAGGTGGAAAAAATAAGAATTTACGAACCGCAAATGATGTTATTTGCATTAAAGTTTAATGATAAAAAAGTAAATTAATAGATTATGAAGGGAGTAATATGTGACCCTACGCGTATATGAATTCTTTGTTCAACAGAATTTTAGATGACAATGAGTTACACAATCTTACATCTCTGGGATCATTGGCCGGCTTCTCCTTCCTAAAATACCTGTAAGTATCTCAAATTGTGTTGCCTGGCATCAAGTTAAAATAAAGTTTATGTTTGTATGTATGTAAGTATATTGAAATAATAGGCCACTTTCGATATATTAGTAGTATAGGAGTTGGGGGTACCGGCGCATTTTGCAAAAATGCGCTGTTACCAAACCCAACTCCGATACTACTGCCATATAATGGCATCCATATAATGGTTTATATCCAGTGTGCGCTTGTATTTTGATGTCTATGAAATTGCGCTCGTATTTTTGGAATATATATTGGTTTCCATATATTGGTGTCTATAAAATTGCGCTCGTATTTTGGGAATATATATTGGTTTCCATATATTGGTGTCTATAAAATTGCGCTCGTATTTTTGGAATATAGATAATGGCTTCTAACTTTTGGAATATATTTTTGGAATACCTTGACATAGTCTCATTGGATTTAATTAATAATTGCATAATGGCCATATGCATAACTGCTGATTCCATCTTCTTGCAGATATCTTTTGTCATCAAAACAACTGAGTGATACTTTATTGATTTCATAACTTCCTAATTGATGGTTTTGACTTCTGATTGTTTTCATTCTATTTTATTGTGAGGAAATGAGTCATCAGATTGTAAACAGGATGGAGTTATCGGTGTGTGACATTCTCGGAAAAAACAGGGGAAGCCCCCTATGAAATGAGTCATCACTATAGCTATTGTTTCAGATCACGAGAGAAAATATTTTCAACATATTATGGAGTTTGATTTAACTTTACAAGATCTCTCAACTTTGCCCGGTCTGTTCTAAACTCAATAAAACGCTGTTTATCCATCAGTGATATCAAAGGTGTGCGAAATATTATGCCTTCCACTCTTGTTTATATTGGTTCAGTTTCCCACGCGTGGGAATATTTATTGTTTCATCACCTTTTATGACAGCTTCCATGATTAGCATTTGGATTAAAAATAACATCTACGCAATGGAACACAGATAGTTTCCCACGCGTGGGAATATTTATTGTGAGGAAATGACATCGTTCGGTAGCAATAAATTCGCGTTAGCCGATTTTTACATGTTCGCTATTTTTGTTTTCTGGGAATTTAGACACGTGCCGCTTATAGCTATTGTTTTAAAAATATTATCTCATATAATAGTATAGAATGAATTGTGATGAGATAATTCACGATGAGTTGAAAGCAATGGGTAATTTTATTTGTGATTTTTGTGACGTAAAATTAGTAGAAGTTGATAGTAGTGTGAGAGTGGTCGAGTCATGTTGTAGTGAACAAGATATAAATAATATAGATGGCATGAGTGTTTGTCTAAATTGTGGTTCCGTACATGGATATAATTATGTTAAAGAGTATGTTAATTTTTATGAGAGTATGTATAAAATACGGCGAAAATCGGTATATCATCGGGAATATCATATCCAAAACACAATAAATAACATCTGTAGCCAACACAAATTACAGATATTAAACAATAATAGAACTAAAATCATGAAAATTTTTGAGGAGATAGATAAAATTTTGCCACAGATAAATGGAAACCGAAAACGTATGATAAATATTGATTACATTTTAAAACAATTATTTAAGATGTTAAAATCACCAATTGAAAATGATATACCTTTATCTAAATCGAAAAGAACATTAACTTGCTATAAACAATATTGGGATAATATCCTATTGTTAATAGGTGATCAAATACAAACAATTATTAATAAATGATCCAATATCGTCATGCAAAGGGGGTTTCCCTATGAATGAGTTATTGAATGAAAAGTTTGTTAGTAAAATTTACTCTAAAAGTTTACTCGGAAGTGAATTTTTTATCATATTGTTTCTCAAATTTTTCATCAAGAGTACAAAGATCAATTATCGTTTCGTCTAGCAACCTCATATTATTGATAAAATTGATATGGTTAAATTGCATTCCTCTTAAAAAAGACCGTAAATCAACGAGTACCTTCTCATATGTTGTGTATGCAAATTTAGACATTTCTATTTTTCTTTTATAGTTTTTAATTTCGCTGTATGTCTTAATCAATAAACCACTACCACTAATTACTCCTAAAATAATAGGGTTCAATGTTATTGAACCAGCTATTGTACCAATGGATATTAAAGAAACTGATGATAAATTAATAGCTAAATTCAATCTCTTGAAATATTTGAAAGCCTTCTTATAGCACCAAAAACGCTTGTGATAAAATCGATATAATGCTTTGATTTCAGATCGTTTTTCTTTGCTGATGCTTTTATCAATATGATTAAAATTGAAGATGTCTGTTTCAGTCATTTATATTATATATTTGGATAATAATAATTAAATTTTAGGATTTGAAATGAGGCAATATAATAATCCAGAGATTTGACCCATTATTTGAGATCTTTTTAATTTCTTCGGTATTGAAAGGCAGCAATATGTGTATCCAGGCCCCTTTTCATAGTCATTGTAAAATCTTCCAAATGCATCATGAAAAATAGCATGTTTAATTAAAAATTGGTAATTGGTATTTAGAGTACAAGAACCTGGTCCTATTAATCCAATGTCAGAGTGTTTTTCTAATATTTGGTTAAATAATATTGGCTTATTCAAATAGTTAACGTACAAAAATTGATATATTAAAGCCGATTTTAATATTTCATCTTTAGTATTAGGATGTAGGTTTTTTTGGGTTGTGAAAAATTTATTACAAAAATTAATTGACTGTGCAAGAATTGACATTTATATATATCAATATATTAGATAATTATATATTAAAACTCTTCAAAAAGTACACTGATATGGCAATTATAAGGTGCATATGTAATATGATCAATTGATAGTAATTTGATTCGTACAACTGTATCTTCATTGAAATTGATAACTGATGACGCTATATTGAAAGTGTAATAAATTTTATTCGATGCTTTATTCCAATTTTGGGGTCCAAATGAATAGTTACCGATTAATATAACCATTTTTTTGTATCCTTCAGGCGGTTTATCGTCCAATATTATCAACCATAATTTTACTATTTTCAAATTAGTTACCGCAATAAATGATGATGAACCGTTGAACATTATATCACGACTGTTCTTATTTTTCATATAATTGCCTAAAAATATGAATTTATTTTTCAGTTTTGGTAAACCAATTAGGTTTCTACCATTTAAATCAATATCAGTCTCCATAACCATTTTTCCATTTTCAATTACAAAAACAGTATCAAATACATCTGGATCGACACTCGAGACATGTTCTTGAACACCATAAACAATTAGATGTGCTTTATTTGTATTTCCTTTTGTTATTCTTCCATGAAGATCTATCATTATATATTCAGGTGGAGAGACCTGCCATTTGTGTAAATGAACAATGCTTTTCGTATATCCTTCAGTGTTAAATATCTTTGTAGTTTGCTGCCCAATATTAATGACTGTTGATACAACACTGACAGTTGTTGAACTAATATAAGCTTTATCTGGAACGAAAAACTCAATCACCATAGTGTACTCACCTTGAGAAAGATTTAGTGCATTAAAACCTATCCTTGACGCGAAGTCATCGTTATTGTCTGTCGTAAGAGTTATATCATAGGCCTTCTTGTTAATTTTGTGTGGACTGGATACAAAATCGATAATACCATTAACAACAATATTACTCTCCGACGAGCTCTGATTAACATCTTCCATCATGTATCTAAAAACATCTTTTTTAGCTGTAGAGGTATTTATATGTGACTTGTTTACATAACTCTTATAATCATCCGTTATTCGTGTGTACAAGTTTGTATTGGAATCATTGAGTTCGGTGTTGAAGAATGAAACATTTATAGCAGCGTCATTCTCATTTGGTTCAGGAGTTGCTAGATTAACAATCTTTTTATCTCCCATATCAAGATCGCTGGAAATAGTTTTATCAAGTTTGAGTGTTTCTAAATTATTTATTGCATTCGTATTTTGATTTATTCTTGTGTTGTTATCACCAGTTTTTGTGTCAACATATCCTTTATTTGTAGCGTGATCAATTGCTATTGGATCTTTTACATTGAAGATCGTATTTTTATTCATATCAAGACCAGTTTCCATAGAAAGCATTTCTTTACGAGAAAGAAAAATGTTTTTCACGTCGTTGTAACTAACGAGATTGTTGTAATTTGCAGCTAAAGCCAAGTATGTCTGTTGTTTCGACTTAACAATATTAAAAAGTTCTTTCAAATCAATGTTTTTAGTAACTTCATGAGTGTGATCAGGAACATCGGGATGATATTTTTTTAGAGTTATCATATTCACAGCTGAAAGATCTTGGTTTTCATCTGTGTTGATATTTATGATTTTCTTATTCTTCGCATCATATTGTTGACCGTCATAATTTAAAAAATGCGTTTTCCCATGGTAAAAAGGGAAAGCATCATTATCCCCACCTGCTTGAATGTTTAATAAAGCATGATAATCAGCATCTAAGTGATCAGTCAATACTATTCTTTTGTTTTTCATATATGCATCTGTAATATTAGCTTTTTTATTACTATAATTTTTAAGAGTTATCATATTAGTTGCACAAAGATCATTGTTTTCATCCGTATCCATATTTGTGATCAGTTTTTGATCCATATCAATTTCACCAGGAAGAATTAATTTATTTCCTCTGAGGTCAAGATCTCCTGTCATATGATTTTCGCCATTCAACAATAATACTTCATATTTACCTGGTTTAGTTAGTAATCCAACATCTAATTGATGCTTGGTAATTGCATCTCTGTCATTACCCCCTTCCTTTAGATTGACAAGCTTTTTATTCTGCATATCATAGTTATTGTTTGGATCCAACTTGAGTCCACTACTTGCTTGAATTTTTTGGCTAATGATTCTAATATATTCAGAAATGTTAATATTTGTGAATTTCTTAAGGTTATTAAATATGCCCATCTATATTATGATATTACATTAGATTATTTCATCAAAATTCTTCTTCACACTTTTATTTTCTTTTTCCACAAACAGAAATTCATAGGACCCTAATTTATTGAACAAACCAGGGTCTATTAAGTTTTCTTTGGCAATGAGATTCAAATGGTTTTTGGTAGTAGGAGGGTACAACATCATATGACTGCAGTTTAATCTAAGTTTCTGCGGAATATCATAGTAACTCTGGCTTAAATAAATTGGGCTTATCTTATGGTGGCGTCCATCTGTGAAGTTGTTGGCAATTTTATTTTGTGTTTTATCAGGTTCATTAATTAGATCATCAAAAATGACAATTTTACGGTTGTTGTTGGGATATTCTGAAGTGTCTTTAATATCATCAGATGATCCAATTTCTAATACAGGATAACCAACCTTATCAGATATTTTATTCATCAATGTTTGTAGATCTTGTATTTTTTCCTGATGATGATTTGGTGTGTATAAATATATCTTATCATAATACATCAGTGGTGTTCTTAACATATGCATAAGAGCATTTGTCTTTCCACATCGACTTTGTCCTGTAATAATCATTCTAAAATCTTCGTCTAAAAAATTGTTTAATCTTTTTTTTGATTCACCATTTCTATTTGTATCGTAATTTGGAATTTTCATATACAAATATGTTAGATAATAAATATAAGTGTTGTTTTCACACATATTTATAAATATAAGTGTTGTTTTTACACATATTTTTAAAGATAAGTGTCATTTCGACAGATAAATTATGTAACATATTTTATATAATGAATATTGACAGAATTAAAAAATATGCTGATTCAGAATATGATAGCTATAAAATTGTCAAAGCAGTTACTGAATCAAAAAATGAAATAAAAAATAAGGAAGGAGGGCGTGATATTGTAATGAGTGATTATTTTAAGACATTACGAGAGCCATTGATTGAAAAACAGAAAAAAACAGATGAGAAACAGGATCAACTAATTGAACAACTACGGGGAAATCAATTAGCTTTAACAAAGGGATTTCAGGATATAATTGAATCGAATAGAGACATAATAACATTACAACATGAGCTACCCCAAATAGATTACCAACCAGAACAAAACTCAAGAGAAGATCCAACATATTTGAAGATTGATAACCGATTTAATAAAGATGATAAAATTGTTTTAAACAAAAACAATTTGACAAAGCCCTCACAATTATTATCATTGACTCCCCAAAAATTATTGGAAGAAAAGAAAAAATCTGCCGAATTAGCAATGGAATTGGGCAGAAATAAAAGGGGCAAGAGTAGAGAAGTTAAGGCGGAATATGATAATGAAATAGCCGTTCTTCGAAAATATAGGGATACGATCTCAGACGTATTAAAGTCGTTTGAGTATAGACAAAAAGGTGAGGGTATTCGAATATATAAACAGCCAAAAAGAAATGCTTTCAAAATAAATGGTAATCAATATGGTGGCCTTCTTATTGATGTCTCAAAATTGATGAATGAAATGAAGCTGAATGCATATCATGGTGGTAAATTGGTTTATGAAGCTGATGCTGATAAATCACTCATAAATATGCTAACTAAAAGATATAATCCCAAAACAAACTACAGTCTGAATGCTGTAAAGATTTTTAACGATCTTAATATGCTCAGTAATATTGGACCACACAAATCATCTGGTAAGTCCAGAATGATTGGATCAAGTGTTATGTATTATCAAGATCCAAAGCAATTGGCTGATCGCATGAAAATAATAATTGGTTCAATGGTAGCTGGAAACAATAGTCCAGTGTTGCGAAATGACTTATCACAAATCAATGATGAATTAATGAAAATAGGGGCTATTGACAGAACAATGCATGAGAAATTATACAATAAATATATAAGCATATAATATAATGGATGTAAATAGAGTTTTAGTTTTCAAATCAACAGATGCTAAAAAACAAAACCAAAATAATAAACCAGGTAATTTCACTATAAAGTTCATTCCTGAATTAATTTTAGATGACAACAAACAATACTATATGGCATTAGATCATCTCAGTATGACTGCAAGTTGGCATAACATACGACCAGAATATTATAACAACCAATTAAAGATCTCAAAAAACAAAGGCACTTCTTGGCAAACAATAACATTACCACCAGGTATTTATGACTATGATGATATAAATCAATATATTCACAATAAAATTGGAAAACTCACGCAAAAGGAGACTTATGGAATTGATATATTATTTGACCTTACAACATATAAGGTTTTCATAAAGTTGGATGAAAACTATTGGATTGATTTCAAGAATAGCGGAAACTTTGCAGATTTACTGGGTTTCGATAAAACAGGGATATTGAAAGTGAGTTCTTATGGACCCCAATTTCCTAATATCAGCAACAGTATTGATAACTTATACATAAGAACTTCTCTACTAAGTAATTCAATCGTTTCAGGAAGGTTATCAGACGTGCTTTTTACCTTCTCAACGAATACAAAAACAAGATCTCTACCATTTGAAATACAACCAATGAATTATCTTTGGAATAAAATAAATACAAAAGTACTATCTGAAGTTACTTTTTATATCACAGATGACGAAAACAGGGAGGTTGACTTAAATGGAATTGATATATCTTTAACCGTTGTGATAAAAGAAGCTTAATTTATATACACTCACTATATAGATGGAACGAAGAGAAAGAGATCCAGATACTGGAGATTACATTATTCAAGGTGAAGGAATATTTGATGTTTTCAAAAATGTTGGAAGTAAGATAGCTTCAAAACTTGCAAGCAAAACAGCTAAACAACTTGCTAAAAAGGGTGCTGAAAAGTTGATAGAAAAGGGGTCGGAAAAAATAGGTGAAAAAACAGGTCAGCTTATTGGTGACAAAATTTACAATAAATTTAGTGATAAAACAAACGAGCCAAAAATAACGAATGAAACAAAAGGTGATGAAATAATCAAACTTTTACAAAAAGAAAATGAGCAACAGGCTCAAGATACTGACAAATATCAATATATTAAAGATGTTTATAATGATTTACTATTATAATGATTTTTTATCTAAACTAATAATATATATGAACGGAAATTTTCGAAGTCCAGAATTTGTTAAAAGATATGAATATGCATATTATGATTTACAAACACCTTTGAATGCTAATATTGGGGCAAATAATCGACAAACAAAAGATAATTACATGTTTGTAATAGATAATAGCTCAGAGGCTAACCCAATAGACTGGTATAATGCATATATTGAAGTCAATTTCAAGCTTCTTCAGTTAGATCAAGATCGAGATGGAGCTGGTATCGGCGCCGGAGTGGGAAATGGAAATTTATTTTGTACAACAACAAACGGTAACACCTTCATCAGAGAAATACAAGTTGAATGTAATGGTATAAGTGTATATAACAACACAAAAGCCAATGAATCATCGAATGTTCTATCACTTTTAAAATACACTAAAGAATATGCCAATACAGTTGCTAAAGACAATTTCTTTTATTTAGATACTTCGACTGGAACATCTGAACCAAGAACAGCTCAAGCATTGTACAACCAAGGATTCGCGACGCGAAAAATTCTTACAGACGCAGGCAGTGAGAACAAAATATCTATCCCATTGAATATATATTCGTATTTTGCTGCATTCAAAAAGAATCTTCATCCAAATATAAAAATGAACATTTTAATCCGATTGGAAAATGATAACAATATTATATTTCGTAGCAATGCTGCTCCTGATTCAAAAGTTTTGATGACTAAATTCAGATTATGGTGCCCTAAACTTATTTTCAATGGTAGTGGTATGCGTCAATATCTGGAAAACTATCTGAAACCAAAAACTTGGATATACTTGAGAGAGCATTATGAAATAAATCAAACTGCGGCTGTGAGTTCATTTTTCAGAATTAGTACAGGTATAAGAAGACCAAGACATGTTTTTCTATGGGTGAATCCAACAGCTTCATATAATAATCAAGAAGCTAATATATTTACATTCAAGACATTCAGTATAGGTGCAAATAACAGAGTTTTCAGTAAAGCTCAGCTTGAAATGAATAATAGCATATATTATCCTCAACTTGAATTGTCAGCTAATGAAGAGAGTAGATTATACAGAACACTTATGAGCTATAGTTCTGCTTACAATGACTTTCTTAGTGGGTCATTAATTGATAGAAGTAATTTCAGAAATTTGTTTGGAATGATTTATTTCGACCTAAGAAATCAAGAGGAAGACACAAAAGATTCTGTTGTATCATTAACTTTCCGATATGAACTCAACGGAGCAAATGCAACTAACTATACTTTGAATGCTCTTGTTCTTCATGAAAAAGAGATCGAATTATACACAAGCAGTGGTAAACTACTTATTAAAGCATAAATTAATTATGTTGTTACAATATTTATAGTTTTTCAATTAAACATGTTTTGTAATTATCAAAATTATATAACATATATTACATACAAAATATGACAACTTATTATGAATATGGTGTGAAATTATCTCAAGGACAAAAACAAAAATTAGCAAAAGCAGATGAAACAAATTCACCAATAACAATTCGATTAGCTAAAAATGAGTTGATGGGAAGCGATGGACTGAATTTAACTAAAACACAGATAAATAAAATCAAAAAAGCGATAAAAAATGGAGTTGGTGTAGATATCAAGATTTCAAAAACACAGATTAGAAAATCAGTTAAATATGGCGGTTCTTTATGGTCTAGTTTAATTTCACTTGGGACAAAAATGCTTCCAATGGCCACCAAATTAGCATCAAAAGCGGTACCAGCTTTAGCTACTGGGGCTTTATCTGCTCTCGGATCTTTGGGAATAGATAAAATTTTTGGGAAAGGTATTCAATCTTGTGGTTTCTTAATACCAGATTCAAAAATACAGCAATTGATTAAGTATAAACACCTTTTAACTAAAAAACAAAAACAAGACATTTTAGCTGCTATTCAAAATGGAGGACAAGTATTCATTCAACCATCACAAAAGCAAAGAGGTGGTTTTTTGGGGACGCTCCTAGCATCTATTGGTATTCCAATGTTGTTGAATGCATTAACAGGAAAGGGTTTAAGTGTACCAAAAAAGAAAGCATCTGGATTAACAGTTTCACCTAAACCTGGAATGATGATGCCTTATTATCCGCCACCATTTTATGGAAACTGGCCCTCAAATACTATAGGTATGGGAGCAAAAAAAAAAGTCAAAACAAAAACAAAAAAGGGAGAGGGCCTATTACTAGGCAAAAACAGTCCCTTTACAAAGTTAGGAATACCAATTCTAGGAGATATCCTGTAAAACCAAAGTTCAGAGATATTCCTCTTTCAAATATCGATTTATTAAAATGGATTAAATATTTAAAAATAACCAATTTTAATGGTATTTATTCGAGAGATAGTTTGGATCATATCCACAAAATAGGATCTTGTATCATTAATCTTGATGATAAAATAGGTCCTGGTACACATTGGGTAGCACATTATAATAATATGAATGATAAGACTATATATTACTTTGATAGTTTTTCGTTACCTCCACCACAGAAATTGGTTGATTATGCTAAAAAATTGAAATTGAAGTTTATATACAATTATGGTTATCCTATCCAGGATATCAAATCAGTTAGATGTGGATATTATTGTTTATATTTTTTGGATAACATTTATAAAAAATCATTTTATGATTGTATAAAAGTATTCAAATTAAATAACCAACAGTATAATGAACGATTTATTGAAAACTATTTCAAAAATATCTAATTATATTATATAAATGGTAAAAAGTTATTGTGTAAAACAGAAGAAGCAAACAGAATCTGTACCAGGTACTGAAAAATATGTTAAAACTAAAAATAATCGTCTTATGTTAAAATCTCAATGTAGTGAATGTGGGGCTACTAAGACACGTTTTGTATCCAATAAAAAAAAATTAAACTAAATAGCCAGTCAGAGATGGCTGGCGGATTTTTAGATATTACTGGTTCTCATACTCTTGGTGAAATTGCAGCTAAAAGTGCTTTAAAAGGTTTGTATAATTTAGGTAGAATCGGAGCATCAAAAGCAATCAAATCTGATTTTGCAAAACAAAAGATTAAAGGAATGGCTGATAAATATTTGGATCAAGCATTAGATAGTTTTACTGGTGATATAAGCCGAAAACTGGACCCTCTTCATGGTGGTGCTGTTGATATTCATAAGGCTATCGGCAAATTACCAAAACCTAAAGGCGGTTGGACATTACCCGGTCATAAATATACTGGGCCTTATAATGATTTAGAGAGTCAAGTGAAATATGACCCAACAACTGGCCAAATATTAGAAATATATGACCAACCTACAGGAAGAACGGATGCCATTGCCATGCAGCACGATGTTGATTATAGTGTTTGTAAAGACGACAGAAAGTGCAAGAATAGAGCAGACAGAAAAATGGTCAAAGCTTTAGATGAAGTACCATATGATGAGAGACAATGGGGTCATTGGTTGGCTAGAAACACGATTGATATAAAACAGAAATTAGGCCTTGGTGTTAAACAAAAAAGGAAGCCAAAAAACGGAAAGCGGCGTTGAGTAAAAATGATTGGGCTCAACAATTAGCCGATGAATTACATAAGCCAATCAAACGAAAATTTAAAACAAGAAGAGTTATTGTTAATGGAATAGATGATATTTGGAGCGCTGACCTTGTAGAAATGCAGAAGTTTTCAAAATGGAATAAAGGATATAGATATTTATTAAATATCATTGATGTGTTTTCGAAATTTGCTTGGAGCATTCCTATTAAAAATAAAACAGGTAATACAATTACTGAATCATTTGATGATGTTATTAAAAAATCCAAACGGAAACCTAAATTTATTTGGGTAGACCAAGGGTCTGAATTCTATAATAAAACTTTCAAAGACTGGCTAAAGAAAAATAATATTGAGATGTATTCTACTTTCAATGAAGGTAAAGCTGTTGTTATTGAGAGATTTAACAGAACATTAAAATCTAAAATGTGGAAACAATTTACAGCTCAAAATACAACACAATATTTAGACATGTTACCAAAACTATTAAATGAATACAACAGTACAAAGCATTCAAGCATCAAAATGAAACCGGCAGAAGTAAATAAAAAGAACGAGGGAAGTGTATATCTCACTTTATATGGTGATATGGAACCATCATCATCAAAAGTAAAATTCAAAGTTGGTGATAAGGTTAGAATTTCAAAGTATAAAAGAAAGGTATTTGATAAAGGATATACAAGTAATTGGACTGAAGAGGTATTCACAGTTGATAAAATCCAATACACAAACCCTATTACATATAAGTTAAAGGATCTTAATAATGAATCAATAGAAGGGTCATTTTATGAACCTGAATTACAATTAGCAGAACAGGATGTATTCAGAATTGGCAAAGTCATTAGGAGGGATTACAAGAAAAAACAAGCTTTGGTATCATGGTCTGGTTATCCAAAAGAATTTAATTCATGGATACCGTTAAAAGATGTCAAAAATATCTAACATATATGTATCATGAGTGGCATTGAGAAATATATCAAAAAAATAAATTTTCAAATTCAGGAATGTGAAGATGAAATAGACAATCTTCATGATAAAATATATGATAATGAGCGTAGATTGGATCTGTTACAATATAAAAAGAAATTATTGAAACTTTATCATAAAAAAAGACATGAAATTGATGAAGATATAACATTGAAACAGTTATTGAATATTATCTGCAATGAGATAGAAAACAATAGATACGATGATGAATGTAATGTGTTGAAACAAACCAAGTTGATAATGTCGAATATCTCAAACGTGAAAATAATATTTTTACACCTGTGAATACAACAAGTAATGCAAATTTGATTAATGAGACTTGGCTTTAAAAAAGGTTTAAAGAGATGTTACTATTTACAAGTATCCCAGAAATTTCTGAGATATTTATATCTTTGCATTCGCTATTCATTGCTAGCCAAAAATATTAATGTTTCTGGCTATTATCAACCATATTTAAACGCATCATTATAAAACTATTTAAAACAATATCTATAGTATTATATATGGAAAATCAAAATATTAAGAAAGGTCCAGGTAGACCAAGAATTTATACCGACGAAGAAAGAAAGCAACATAAGACACAATATATGTTAAATAAAGTATGGCTTTGTAAAATTTGTAAGAACAACAAAAATTATACACTTGCTGGGAAATCATGTCATGAGAAAACAAAAAAGCATGTGAAGAATGCAAATATCTACATCATAATGCAACGAATTATCAACGTAACACGAAAAAATATTCCAAATCACACACAAGATTAATTCTTTTCATAGTTATAGTTCAAAGGATCCATGATTGGATTATTTGAATTCTCGACTATATTCAAACGCACATTCGTAAAACCATTTAAAGAATTATCTATAGTTATATATATAGATAATGGAAAAATTAGAATTAAAAAAATTGAGTAAGTCTCAACTAATCGAAATGCTATTAAAAATACAGAATACCAAACCAGCTCCTGAGGTTGCAATTGTGGATAACAAAAAACAACGTAGGAGACCAATTCCAACACCAAGAAAAAGTGTTAAACAGATGGTGAATGAATATGAAGACCATATTTCACCACCAACTAAGTTTAGAGGTGACTATAAACCAGTACCAGCACCTAGAACTAAAAAGTCAATTGCAGAAAAACCAGTTCCTGCTATAAGAACTAAAATAGAGCAAACAGACAAAGCTCTAAAAGGTTATACTAAATCCTATGAAATTAATATAAAAAATAACAAAGACCCACTGGTGCAACTGCAAAACACAAGAAAGGCTATTGAACATCATATTACAAATACACTAAAATCCATGAAAGGACTAAAATTTGTTGAAACACTCAAGGTAATATTTGCAAAAATATCAAATGGAGAAACAGTGTATAAAACTGCCTATTTCAACAGTCAAGTTCAAACAATCATAAACAACCTAGATATAGATGAATCACTTCAAGTATCAAAGCAAAACATATTAAACAAGATTGCAGTTTGGATTTCAGAGGGATCTGGTTGGACTGTTCAATCAGTGGAAAATCATTATATTAATGTTGTAAAATATCAACCAATGAGAGGCTCTTCATATATTCAACTACCCCAAGAACTCAGAAACAGTGCAAAAGGATTGATCAACCTAAAAAATAATGATAATGAATGCTTCAGGTGGTGTCACATTAGACATCTGAATCATCAAGATAAAGATTCCCAACGAATTAAGAAACTAGATAAGGAATACATCAACAAATTAGATTATTCAGGAATTGAATTCCCAGTCACCACCAAACAGTACAATAAGATTGAAAAACAAAATAAGATCAATATAAATGTGTTCGGTTATGAAGACAAACAACCATACCCAATTTATGTCTCAAAAGAAAAATATGAAGACCACATGAATCTTCTTCTGATAACAGAAAATGAAAACAAGCACTATGTCTTAATTAAAGATTTTAACAAATTAATGTACAATCAAACCAAACACAAAGAAAGAAAACATTTCTGCATGTATTGTCTTCAATGCTTCAGCTCTGAAACAGTGTTAACCAATCATAAAGAAAACTGTATGCAAGTGAATGGCACACAAGCTATAAAAATGCCTGACAAGGATAATAATACACTAAAATTCAACAATTTCCATAAACAACTACCGGTACCATTTGTTATTTATGCAGATTTTGAAGCAATTACTGAAAAAATACATGGTTGTCAGCCTGAGAATGATCAGTCATACACAGAGGCTTATCAGAAGCATACAGACTGTAGTTATGGTTATAAGGTTGTTTGTTGTTACAATGATAAATACACCAAACCAGAGCAAATATATAGGGGTGAAAAAGCTGTACATAAATTTATGGAAGCTATGCTATGGGAAGTCAAATATTGTAAGAAAGTGATGAAAAAAGAATTCAATAAACCATTAAGAATGACAAAAGATGATGAAGAAGAATTTCAAAAAGCTGAAGAATGCCATATATGTGATCAAAAGTATGCAGAGAAAGATATTAAAGTTAGAGATCATTGCCATATAACTGGTAAATACAGAGGATCTGCTCACCAAGAATGTAATCTGAAACTCAGAGTGAATCCAGCAGAGATAAAAATTCCTGTTATATTCCATAATCTCAGAGGTTATGATAGTCATTTCATCATGCAAGAGATTGGTGAAATAGTCAAGAAGCACACATACAAAAATAAGAAAGGAGAAGACAAACAGATGAACATAAATGCTATACCAAACAATATGGAAAAGTATATGGCTTTCATGCTTGGTAATCATCTTACCTTCATTGATAGTTTCCAGTTTATGAGCTCTAGTTTAGATAAACTAGTAAGCAATCTACCAAAAGAATCATTAAAATATACCTCTCAACAATTCAAAGGTGAAAAGCTTAATTTAATGTCACAAAAAGGAGTCTATCCATATGACTTCATGGACAGTTTTGATAAATTCAATAAACAACTACCACCAAAAGCAGAATTTTACAGCATATTAAATGATGTATGCATATCAAATGAAGACTATAAGCATGCTCAAACTGTTTGGAAAACCTTCATGCTTAAAAATATGGGTGAATACCATGATTTATATCTTAAATCTGACATCCTTCTGTTAGCTGATGTGTTTGAAAACTTCAGAAAGACCTGTCTACAATACTATAAATTAGACCCATGTCATTATTTCACATCTCCAGGATTATCTTGGGATGCTATGCTAAAAATGACTAATATTAAACTAGAACTAATGACTGATATTGACATGTTTCAATTCATTGAAAAAGGGATGAGAGGTGGTATTTCTTATATAGCCAATAGATATGGGAAAGCCAACAACAAATACATGAAATCATACAATGAGAAGGCGCCCTCAAAGTATATCATGTATCTTGATGCTAATAATCTCTATGGTTGGGCTATGTCACAATACCTACCAACTGGTGGTTTCAAATGGATGACAGAAAATCAGATTAAGAAGTTAGACTTAACTAAATATAAAGAAGATAGCAATAAAGGTTCAATACTAGAAGTTGATATGGAATATCCTGAAGAATTGCACAGCCTTCATAATGACTACCCATTAGGACCAGAGAAAGTTAAAGTGACTAGCAATATGTTATCTGGGTATTGCCAAAAGATAGCTACCAAATATAATATATCAACAGGTCTTGTACAAAAACTGATTCCAACTTTAAGAAACAAAGAAAAGTATGTTCTTCATTACAGAAACCTACAATTATACACTGATCTTGGTTTGAAAATAACAAAAGTTTATAGAGTACTAGAATTTAATCAGTCTGCATGGTTGAAGCAATATATTGATTTCAACACTCAGAAAAGAACTAATGCCAAAAATGCCTTTGAGAAAGATTTCTTCAAACTTATGAATAATTCAGTATTTGGAAAAACAATGGAAAATATCAGAAAGAGAATAGATGTTAGATTAGTAACTGATGAGAAGAAACTATTAAAAATGACGGCTAAACCTACATATGTAAGTAGCAAAATCTTCAATGAAAACCTTGTAGCCATTCATAAGATCAAAGAAACACTAACCCTTAACAGGCCGGCATATGTGGGTATGTGTATCCTAGATCTTAGTAAGACATTAATGTATGATTTTCATTATAACTACATCAAAAAGAAGTATAATAAGGCTAGACTTCTGTTTACTGATACAGATAGTTTAACTTATGAAATTGAAGCTGAAGATGTCTACTCAGACTTCTGGAATGATAAACATTTGTTTGATAATAGTGACTACCCAGAAAGCTCACCATATTTCAATAAAACTAATAAAAAAGTAATTGGTAAATTCAAAGATGAAGCTGCAGGAATTCCTATTTGTGAATTTGTTGGTCTACGATCAAAAATGTATAGCTATATGAAAGACAACCAATCAGGAGGTAAGACTGCTAAAGGAATTAAAAAGAATATTATCAAAAATAATATCAAACATGAAAATTATAAACAAACACTATTTGAAAATAAACAGATGCATCATAAGATGAAAACAATCAGAAGTCAAAAACATCAATTAGGAAGTTATGAAATTAATAAAGTATCACTCAGTTGTTTTGATGACAAAAGATATCTGCAAGAAGATGGAATCAGCAGTTATGCATATGGCCATTATGCAATTATTAATTAAATCCAATGAGACTATGTCAAGGTATTCCAAAAATATATTCCAAAAGTTAGAAGCCATTATCTATATTCCAAAAATACGAGCGCAATTTTATAGACACCAATATATGGAAACCAATATATATTCCCAAAATACGAGCGCAATTTTATAGACACCAATATATGGAAACCAATATATATTCCAAAAATACGAGCGCAATTTCATAGACATCAAAATACAAGCGCACACTGGATATAAACCATTATATGGATGCCATTATATGGCAGTAGTATCGGAGTTGGGTTTTGGTAACAGCGCATTTTTGCAAAATGCGCCGGTACCCCCAACTCCTATACTACTTATATTAAAATTCAACTTGATAGTGAGGCCTAGAGGACACAAACAAAGGGAATAAAAAAAACATGTTTATTCATTTCTTTCGTTTATGTCCACTAAGCATTGTGAAGTTGAATTTTAATTTATCGAAAGTGGCCTATCATTACAGTTTTTAATTGAAGAAGCACATGAGTAAAAACAACAGCAGAGAAAAGCATACGCATTTAGATAGCTTGACAGAAGCATCAAAGCAAGTTGGGGAGATCAGTCGAAAGTTTCCATACGGCGAGGGTTTGCACTAATGTAGAACATTTGACGTCTGAATATGGCCCTTTCTCGAAACAGCCCGACATTTTTAAATGTTGAATTATACGAAAAACAGGGTATATTGTAAATGAATAGATTCCACACACTAAATTTAGTAAAAAGGTGAAGATCTGCTGAAAACTGGAAGAAGGGCAGTGCCCGCTTGCTGTATATTTTTTTTGTAAAAATCGCAAAATTTGACTTCCTGTCTTTCCCGGCTCAAATTGGAGCAGATCTCACATCTCACATTTTTCTTAACTTTAGTATGGGGAAACTATTTATGGATCCTGTATTTCAGTTCATTCAATATATTTCGGATAGTTGAAATCGTGATACTGTTTGGAAAAAAAATAAAGCTATTGCAGTCGCATCTCTTTACAACGCCCACTGACCCTTGGACAGACTTTTGCAGTCGTCGCAGATCAAGAGTGGTGGGTGTTACAGGGAGGATAAACAAAAGGATTTCAGAGAATGGATTGCTTAGTAGAGACTGAGAACAAGAAAGCATGCATGGCCGTTGTAGAAAGATGGCTCAATGGATAATTCATGCGTTCTAAAATGCAGTTTTAATCTATTTTCACAGCTCTATTCAGAGGAACATTATCAGACAGGTGGACAGCAATTTCTTCTGTGGACTTAATCGACTGAAAAACTTGTGAGTGTCGCGGGGAATCGAAATAATACATTCGGTGATATAAAAGAAACTTGTGCGTTTCGCGGGAAATCAATGAATGCAGTGAAACCTGTATTAAGCGGACACCCTCGGGACTCACGCTAGTTTCCCCTTAATAGAGGGGTCCGCTGAATACAGGTCCGTTTTACAGTAAATATGGGAAGAAAATGTAGGGACCCAAGCAGCTGGTGTCCGCTAAATAGAGGGTGTCCGCTTAATATGGGGTCCGCTTGATACAGGTTTTACTGTAATACATTCAGTGATATGCATATTAAACACATTTGTACTCGACGCGAAAATGCGTGAATGTTAGGGCGCTTACCATTTGTTAGAACTGGCCGGCCAGACCGGTCTGTTTGTAACTAGAATGCATCTTTTTGAAGACTTGTTCCTACAAGTCCATCAAAAGGGTGCATACTATTTCCAAATTTACCAGTCTGGCCGATCAGTTCTGACAAATAATAATGCAATAATATTTACGAATTGAGCCGTTCGGCCGGGCAGTTCTGACAAATGGTAAGCGCCCTAATTAGAAATATAGGTTTGAATAATTCTCTGTCAAACGGCAGCCAAATGATATTGGCTTAAGCTGTAAATAGACAAATTCGGCTAACGTATTATTGTACCCAATTCAAACCTTCTGGGAATAAGATTCTTTGTTCACAATATTTCCATATCATTTCCATGTCAATGCTTCATTGATATGGAAATATGACGAACAAAGAGTTCTAATCCCAAAAGGTTTGAATTGGGTACAACAATGCGTTAGCCGAATTTGTCTATTAGGGAGATTAAGGAATCAATGGATATAATAGGACAAAACCAAGCAAAAGCAAATACACCCTGAACACAAAAGGCAGCTGCCTTCCACATGATCGTTAATGCAGGGCCATAGCCAGAAAAAAAAACAAGGACTGATCGAGGTAATATCCATGGATAACCCTATTCGGCCTGGAAGGGGGGGGGGGGGGGGGGGGGGGGGGGGGGGGGGGGGGGGGCGGGGGAACAAAGTGCCCGCGCTAACTTTCAACATTCATAACTTCTTTAATATGTATTCAAACGCGATCAAACTTTGTGACCTTTCCTAAAATTTATCTGGCAACAATTTCATATGACAATATTTTGATCACGTGATGTTTCCATGGCAACAAGATTTTGACAGCCATGTTTTTATAAAATTAAGCATATTTATACCTTTGAATGAAGAAAAACAATGTTTATTGGTATAACTTTTGTATTGTTACGTCATTTAGCGTTTATTTATTGGTTTTGATTAATTTTGGACGGTTTTTAAGAGGTTTTAATCCAAGATGGCGGCCGTATAACTAATTACCTAATAACTACGTCATGTGACGTCATCGTTCCATTGTGCGGACCGCAAACGAGACAGTTTTGGACGTACTATGTACACTCTAGGTTTCATTGTCATAGCCTTAATGTTCTTGAAGTTACGAAGGGGGGAATGTGCCCCCCTCCCCCCTCCCCCCCCCCCCCCCCCCCCCCCCAGGCTCAGGAACTCAAAAAAAGCCCAGGCTGAATAGGGTTAAATTCCTCGCCTAGCTATTTAGGGTCTTTATGATGACTACGTTTAAACAAAACACTGAGATCATGACTGAGGGAAGTGCCTCGGTTTGCCTCATACTGACTACGGCCCTGTAATGATCGCAGAGGACACCAGCGATCTCATAAAATCCAGCCTTAAGTTACTGATCACATCGGCATATCAGCACATATCAGCTTGGCATGAATAAAAATACCACATTCTTACGTGAAAATCGTTTTATACTTTCCAGAAATCTAAGGCTCAACAACATAGAAAGATGGTCTGGGAACCAATCCCGTAACACGCCAGATCTTGAGCTCTTGGACATCACTGGAACAATCGACTGGGTACCGGATGAAAACATCCTGGCTCTTCCGAAACTTAAAGAACTCAGGGGCGTTACCTGGTGTAAATTTTGTCCAAATTGTACCGTTATAAACCCAAGAAATCTTGTCAATGAGTCGGAGCGGAAACGAAAAGCCGACAAATGCCTTGAAGAATTCGACGAAATGAACTTCCTTGAATTCGGGAAGGAGGATCCCAAACGATTTATCAAACATCGATTCGTGCCTGAGTGTATGTGCGTGAAGCTGTCGGAATGTGAATTTCGCCACGTTGTGATGCCGTACTTCAAGAAACACACTTCATTGCCGCAGCAGCTATTTTACATGGAGTACCTCCTCAGTCCTCTGACCATCTTACTTAACATTGTTGTAATTCTGACAGTGTTGACATCCCGCTCCTTGCGTAAAGTGCCGTCATTTGTGTTGATAGGCCATATGGGTATTATTGACCTACTGATAGGTACTTACGCGACATGGGTGGCACACACAAACATCGCGAATATCGATGGTATATTAGAAGAGATAATGTGGAAGGGAAAAGAGCTGCAACCTTCAACCGGTCCCATCTTCCTCTCAGGGCAACTGATCTCGGTTTCTATTTCACTGCTCCTTACATTTGAAAGATTTCTTGCAGTTGTTTACTGTGTGAAACCTTCCAAGCGCATGACAGTTAAGAGCGCTCACCTTTTGTTGTTATTTGCTTGGGGCATAGCAATTACTTTTGCGGTCTTGCCCATATTTGGTGTTGGTGGTCTGCGTTACAACATAAAACGAGCTTGCACACCTTCAAGTTATGACGAACAGTTCGATTCAGGCTCCTCCCAAATTCTTGTGACGTCTCTTGCTGTCATTCTGCTCTTGTACCTTACAGCGCTTCCCTTGTACATCCTACTTTTCAGGTTTGTACAAAAGACCAGCAACCAGGCTGGTGTGAAGCGAGAGTTGTCGCTGGCGAGAAAGATTGCTATATTGGTTTTCACAAACTTCTTGTTCTTTGCCATTCCAATAATTCTCATCCTTGTGTTTTCAATTTCTGCCAATCTCGATAGCAACCCGTTTGATTTTGAAGGCGATGCTTTTAAAAGCACCATGTTGAAGATTGCCATTGGTCAGTGGCTGCCAGTCACGTGTCTGAACATCAACTCCCTATTGGATCCCTTTCTGTATGCGTTCAGACATACCCATTTTAAGCGGGAGATTAAACGCAAGCTTAATCGCTTCTCTTCTAAAATATTTCCCTCCTTACCTCCTTTGGCCATGTTTAATTCGGTTGGAGATTCCATGGCTGGTAAGCCTTCAACACAAACCAGGAAGCCAGAGAGAATTGAATTCCAGACAACACCATCTAGTGGGAGCCAGGAAAAAACAGTCCACTGAACCAACGAACAATTAAAATGAATGAAACAAACAAATGAAAAACAAATGATTCTTCTGCAAACTTAAGCATTGAATGCTTTGGAGTTGAATTTCAACAAGATAACTTTTAACAATCATGAGATCTACCCGCTATGTAATATTTCAGTAGAAAGGTTTAAAGGGGCATTGTCACGTGTTTGCCGTGTTTTGGTCAAATACACTAAATATTTGATATAGTACCTTAGCTCGCACATAAAATTGCTCTTAGAACACCAAGAAGAAAATATCAAGTGATCAAACTTAATCAGTTTTTCACGATTTTTCCAAGACACTTGGGATGAACTTTACCACTGATTGGCCCATTTGTTCAAGTTGCAATCCATTTCCATCCTCGCCAACAGCAGCCAAAAATAATGAATACTAGTTTCTGTGCACCAGTAGCGTAATAGTTAACAAAACACGACCATCATGTTTGGATTTCCATTGATTCAAATAAGTGTTTTTTAGCTTTTCGAAATGATAGTAACAATTCTATATTTTCCACTCCCCCATAATACACTTTGCTTGCCCCAAATTTTACATAAACTATTTTTATGAAATGCTCTTGGGAATATGTAGTCCTCCGAAGTGTTTGAAAGTAATAGTTTATCCAAAATCTAGGAGGCAAACAAAGTGTATTATAGGGGATTGGAAAATAGAGAATAGGTGACATTGACCCAGGATGATTATCGATACATACATTTCCACAACGAAATAATTTAATCAGTGTAAAATTTTCAGATCATATTTAATGTGAATTTTGACGTTTTAGGCGAAAACTGCCAGAAATTTAAACTGAGTACCTTTGTTAGACACGAAATGCTTATTGAACACTGAGAGGAAGATATCAAGTTTATTTGGGAAAATAGAGTAAATCATAATCAGGGTTTTAGAAAGTTTTCCAAGAAACAAGGCGATAAAATTGAAAAAAAATTGGCAAATAGGCCTTTTTCACGCCCTGCCATTTTGTATAAAAACAAAAGACTTACGCCGCTAAGCCTCGCAGTGAAAAAGTTGAAAACGAGGTAAGGCGGGCGAAAACAAAGCATTTTATTATCCGAGGAGTCAACATGGCCGCAGCGTGGTAAAGGCCTATTGCAATCCATTTCCAACCTGGCCATCTGAAGCCCAAGACATTTATTGCAATTATCTCTACTGGACCAATATTTTTGGGTTTCCGCTGATGTAAATGTGTCTTTTGGCTTTTTAAAGTTACCAGCCTCTTTAAAGTAAGAATTTAAAAGTTGTTATGAACAACATTATGTCCTGGTTGTTCTTAACTATCTAATTAACTATTTAATTCCGTGATTTATTGTTCGATATTTTTTTTGTAAAAAGGTAAACACTCATTCTAGCAATTTCAGCGACCATCCACTCCAAGATAGATAACGTACCCGACAAAGCATGTCCGACAGATTAGGTTTGAACTGTGGTTAGCAGCTCAAAGTGTCATTCTATCACTGACTGCATTTATCGTACTTATACTATTTATTAGATACTGCCTGCAGCTGGGCAACGTTCCAGATAGAGAGTAACGCAACGGCAAGCTAAGCAAAGTGTAATTACTACGTGATCATTTCAATTCGTTTATTCTGTCGAATGTGGCCGCGGAGCTATCCAGTAGCTAGGCTCAAGCTTGCAACAAGGAAACGCGGCCACAAAAAACGGTTGGTAATCGAGCCGGTCCACAAGCTGGTTCCGGAGGAATGCAGAAAAAGGAAAATTTACCGTCGTATGTCCAGGTTCGACAATTTTGTTTTTTATCCAATCTGCTTGCTTGAGTGTGTTTACTCATGCATGTACCTTGGGCTTCCACTGAATGTAAATTTGTACAAAGATGAATAAAAACAATTGAAAAACTGCTTGTTAAATATGTCTTATTTCACAACGCCTTATAAAAACCCTAAAACCTTGATGCGGAGAGCTACCAAAAGAAAAGTCCAACGTAAAAAGTCCAAAATAGTATGGATGCATTACGTGTTAACCGCAATAAGAGTCTCGTAAAACGGGTGTTTCTTGGTGTTGCGGAAGCCATTGTTGGTTAGCTTTTGTGTTGTGGTGTGGGTATTGTTCAGTGTCTTTTGAATCTTTTGTTTTACGTCATTTGGTGATCACACCATCCGCAACACCAAGAAACTACCCGTAAAACCCAAACCAAAGTAAACTCTGGCCAATCACAACAGACACAGACAATCCAATGAACTCAAAGCAAATACCAAGCCAAGCGCGGGAAAACGCGTGCAGGCAAAGTCAAAGTAAATACTCTGGCCAATCACAACAGACACAGACAAGCCAAGCGCGGGAAAACGCGTGCAGGCAAAGTCATGATTGGTTTTGGTTTAACTTCTGAATGGATGAGAAATTGGCGCGAGATTTTATAGCCAATCACAAGGCGTAGCAATGCAAAACGAAAGCAATCGCGCATTAATTGAAAAGCGCTCTATTTTCATGTGCCCCCTGCATTTATATTCCTGGATTTTCAGATCAGAAATCTAATGAATTTGGAGATTTATGATACACAGCAAGTAAAAAAAGGACAGATGATCACAGCTAACGAGCATGGTTAACCACGAAAATTACTAAAAATATATTAAATTAACATATAGTTAGAATAGTTACAGATCTCCACAGTCTAAACACAGCAAATATTTTAATGTAAGGTCGAAGCAATTATTCACACTCGGAAATTAATGAATTTATTTTTTATTATTTTCTAATACAAAATACATGGTTATTCTAATTAGATCTATATATATTTTTGATAATTCAATAAATAGCCATTATTTATCTCAGTATTTCAATAATTATACTACTGGCTGAGAAATTTCTGAAATCTGATTGGCTGAGACGAGCTGTATTTCAGCCTAATTGGAAATATCTATATGTAGAAATTACAGTTGCCGTGGCAACGAGAGGGACGGCTTTGTCTTGTTGTTGAAACAATGGCGGACAGCTTTCCTGAATTTAACGACAGTGAAATATAATAATTGAAGGAAAGTTTAGACATTGCCAAAATAGGAAAAGCTACGAAGACCTATTAAATCCTTGTACAATCAGGCTGGGTTGAAACGAATGGATACAATGCGGATATTTTTAGATACGACGCCAGACAACTCGACGAGCAAATGGAGAAGTTCTTCGCCGAAACGAGTAACAGAAAATCGAGAATTGCTCCGACTTGGAGTCAGACACTTTGCTTGTCGTAACTATCGTACTTGTCCGCGATCTTGACGAAGTGGACAGTAGTCTGAAGTGCCAGACGCATTCTCACCCTACCCCCTGTGGGCGGCGGCGAGAGAGCGTCTGAATTCTGAATGTAATGATGCCGTCCGGTTACGTTACGGATAAGAGCGAGCATGGTAGGTACATTCTGATTGGTTCTTAACAAAAAAAAACACAGCTTCTTATTGGTCGAAGCTTCGTTTTGATGTTCAGTTTGAATGATGGCGGCCCTTTCTCGATATATCAACAACAATGGCTTGAATATTACATAAAACGATTTAATACAAAAGAAAAAATTAACGTAACAATGGATAAAAAGAACGAGGTATTGTTCTATTTCATTTCGTTGTTGATACATCGAGAAGTTACCATGATGGCGACGAATTCGCAGGAGCAGAAGAAGGCTTTGTTTCACTTGCTTTCTGGAAAACATGTTTTCGTAATCCTTCCTACCGGTTTATTCAGAAATGACATAAATTAGTCCGTGACGTTACCGGACGGCATTATTACATTCAGAATTCAGACGCTCTCTCGCCGGCGCCCACAGGGGGTAGACCCTATTCATAAATGGCGGCCGATTTATTTCTTTCATATTCATGCTAATCAGCCCAACTAGCCTCATTTTAGCGCAAAAATTCTTTTTAATTTTGCACATGCTAACGAGGCTAGTTGGGCTGATTAGCATGAATATAAAAGAATAATAAACCGGCCGCCATTTATGAATAGGGTCTATGAGGACAGATAAAACATAAGAAGTGGGAAAATGTTCAAAGTTTCATCGAAAGCTCGCTTCCTCCGCGAGCAAGTACAGCAAAATGCTTTCGGTCTATAAAAGCACTGACCGCCAAAGATGAAGGTTTGTTGCGATCTAAAGAGCTCTTGGTGGCTTGGAAATTAGTCAGCAAAGTTTCTAATAACTATTAAAATGAAAAGATGAAGCAGAGATGGTGAGTTGTCGCTGTGTTTAAGAAAATTATTTTGAAGTAATCTTTGGTCCCGCATCGATGATCACACGTGTGAGCGTTAGAAAAAGCGAAATTTCTCAGCCTTGTAGTATAAACAAATAATACAATGGTTTCCACGGGGAATTTGGGATAAATACCTCTTGTAATGTTTTAAAACTGCCTTTGGGACAATTTTAAAATATTACTTGAGGTATTTATCCCAAATACTTCTAAAAACCATTGTCGCGTTCGAAGAACGCAATTCTAATTTCGTGTTGGTTGTCCTGTGGTTTATGTGCAGTAACATTTGAGATTTTTTGGTAGACGGTCTTCCAAATGGCCGCCCCTATTGTTTTTTTTTTCAGGGGCTCATTTCCGCCGGAAATTCCTTCGAACGCGTCTCCATAATCTGTGATTACTGCTAGTATTACCTATACAAGGAGCTGTAATTCTAGTGAGTGAAAATACAAACAAACTATACGACCAAAAAATACCCTACAATCGTACGTAAACTGTAATGCATGTAAAAACGCTAACGAGTGGTCTTTGGTGGGGACAGTTTCCATGTTATATCGCCAAATGTCACCAAAGATACCACTAAATTAGATAAAAGATTCTACAGAGAAAAACAGAAGCAGTAGTTTGCCGATAAAGTGCAGGATTGCAAGGATGGAAGTGGATTACAGTTCATCAAATTTAGATTTCGTGACAAGCTGTCAATAAATGTAGCTTTTTACACGACGTTATTTTGTCTCTTTAGCTTATATTTCCTTGCTTTCGTCACCTATAGCGATTATGTCTTCCTACTTTAAGATGATAATAATAAAGCAAAATTAAAACAAGTTCCTGCCATAATGAAGAAAACAAGATATACAGGCTGTATCAGTCGGTACAGTACACTGTATCTTCAACCCTTTCATTGCCGAGACTGCCCGACAGAACAACGCGACACGAGAAAGAGTTCTTCTTGAAAATTAAAGTAAAGAGTTACGTGGTTGGATTCTTAATGAAATCTTGCGCTGACCACGCAAGCAAAAGCTACTAAACAGTACTGTACTATACTGTTGTTCGCTATTCAATATTTTTGCTGCGACCCTACCGATATTTTTGGCAGGTGGGAAGTGTCATATTTCTTCTTTGGCAATAGTTTTTTTTTCAATATTGTCTTTTTACCTTTTCAAAAACAAGTATAAAAAAGATATAACTACTTCTCAAAGAAAAACGTACGAGCAAACAATAAAATGGAAGAAAACCCATTTCTGACAATGGAAAGCACGCCATCGTTTAGAAGAGAAGACACGTGATTATACTACTCCAGTATAAGGCCCTGATTGGTTGGCTCGCCCTCTGAGTAGTGGCTCGTTCTCACCTGATCCTGCTGTGGCATCGTTGTTTGGTTCATCAGAAGCTGGGACCTGAATGCAAACCAGACAAACCTGTTAAAGTGGTTTTCAATTGAGTGTCGAAGAAATCTATCAAACACGAGGACGAGCCGCAGCCGACTTCGGGGTGTTTCCATACATGAACCTGATGAAACACTCTTTTGAGTGTTTGATAAAACTTCTCAAACCATTAGTATCGCCTATTCTGATAACAATATTACACGTACCTGTTGTGGCGGGTCAGGTTTAGGCATTAATGGCGGAATAATTAACAGCTGATTGTAAAGGGCAGTGCCAAGCAAAAGGAATAGGAACCCATCAACTGTAGAAAAACACAAAAACATTCAGTGCAACTGCATTTCACATTATAAAATGTACACTGTTCCCACCATGTCGAACCTAGCACTCTACTACTGCTAACAAAGAATAACAAGCACAAAAGAACCTGCACCATTCTCACCTTGGAATATACCATATTTACTGTCCCAGGATTCACCGAACGCCTAGAACAAATGCAACAAAACTAATACATCACTAAGCCGACTACCATAAATGTTTAATACAAATACTTATTGGCTACAACATGTTGAGATTATGAGGGTCTCAATGGCGGTTGGCGGTTAAAAAAAGTAGCATTTTGACGGTAAATTTCCGTTTTAATTTCACAAAGGAGGTCACTTCACAAAGTGCCCATTTTTCACCAGTGTAAAGCACATGAATATGCAGAGTTGAGGTGCGGACCAAACTTTCAGCTTCTCAAGGGCTTCGGATCTTAATCAAATCCGTGGCCAAACTAGCCTACTTTTTGCTAAGTGTGTTTCAAGATGGCGTGGTGGGAGACATCCTTGTATTTCAATGAAGTTCATACAATACCATCGTTTATTAAGTTGATACCTCGTGAAATACATAATGGACGAGTAGATCAACAAGCCACACAACTATGGTTCTAAGGGCATCTATTAGTGTTCGGTGCACGGCTGAAAAGGAAAACAGAAATGCTTGGATTAAGTACCAAAGAGAGATTCGGCGAACCTTAACTACAAGGTCGTCACCACGGAAGTTTACACAAGTATCATATCTTAGATTTCTTTTAAAACTTCGATCCACATCTGTGTTCATGGGGACCGAGTCTACTGACGCACGTGATATCACGTGTTTAAAGGAACTATGTCACGGGGGTTTAGACTTTTTGGCTCAAAATTGCCCCAAATTAAAACTAAGTACCTTTGTCGTACACTAAAGACTTATAGAACACTAAGAGGAAGATATCAAGTGAATTTTCGAAGAGAGAATAAACCATTTTCAATTCTTTTTAGAATTTGATTGTTGCAATCCAATTCCATCCTGGCCATCTACAATCTCGAAGAAAAGTTATTTTTTACTCTTAGAGCACTAGAAGAATTGGATCATTAATTTTTGGGTTTCCACTATCTCTTGGCTTTTTAATGTAACAATAAAAATGGTGACATAGCCAGCCCCTAACATGGTTATTCCATACTAAAACTGATGCTTGTAAAAACTGGTTCATTACGTAAAGCTAATATAATAATTTAGCCCAAATTATTATGTTCATCAAAATGATGCATTTAGACAAAAAAAATTCAAAGAAAATTGTCCAAAGGATCGATACAATTAGGGGTAATGTACAGTATATGTGAGATAGTATTTTATTCTGTCACAATGTTTCTATCCTGTGCTATTCAGTTTTGCTTTATTTTTCGTTGGTCAGAAGTAGTTTTAGATCACAGCAAACGTTTTAACTATCTGCACTTTTGTTTGAGATGCAGTCAGTTCTTTAGCCTTCACGCGTAAACGGGGGGAGGGGGGAGAGAGAAGGGAAGGAACGCCTGCAATAAGAACCGGGCTATTCGCATTACGCCCACCGATTTCCTTGTAATCCAATTACGTCAACTGTCAATAAGTCTGGCACGCGCTTTTAATTTACGCATGGATGACTTCACGCGGGAATTTACTATGTTTACCGCCATTACCGCCCAGCGCGAATAAGCCAATCGGAATTTTGCGGCGGCCAGCGTCCGCAGAAATGAACAAATGAGGGTCTTTATTGCAGGCGTCCTTTCTCTCTCTTTCTAGTTTCCTTCTCCCCAACGCCTGCTACGCGGGCTATCAGTACTTACCTGTTAATGACTTAGTGACTGATAATCCAAAGAAATTATAAAAGGATATAGAACAGATGTACAAAACTGCAAAACGAAAAGGTAAAAAAATAAAAGATTAAGACTATTTTTAAAATAAGCTCTAATATAATTTATTTACCATAAATTGCAAAATTCAGCGCTCGTACCGCACTTCCACTGAGTGCTACTAGTTTTTAGAGGATGGTTTTAACTTTAAAGTCGGTAAATATAATCTTAAAAGTCTGACCATTCTAGTGAAAGTTCATAAGCAGTACTTTCCTGTGGTAATGTTTAATAATGTTACTCAAAGTTGGCTCTAACTTTTGAGAATATGGATGAAATACTCAAGTGAGAACTTTTCCATTCAAATAAAAGCCACCGAACGATGCTTTGCAATTGTCTTTGTCCTTTCTCTGTAAGAGGTCTTTCTAACTTGAGACTGTGGATGAAATTATTATGATTGCATGGCCATTTTAATGAAAACTTTAATAATGAAAGGCATTGAGCAGTTCTGTCCCGTCATTACTGAGACCCTCTATCAACTGGAAACTGTAGAAAGTTTCGGCAAAACAGGGATGACTGGGATATCGTAAATCCCGAAAAACAACGGCCCCCGTTACTTTTGGAATTAACAGGCCAAAAAGGGCGGGTACTTTCTGATAGCCATTAATTTAGGGTTGATGAGAAAACGTTTAAAAGATGATACAGTCGATAGCGCAACGCTGTTTGGGATTTCAGTGTAAATATGAAATACATTTTTTTCGCGTTCCTTTCATTGCAAGTGAAGTCATGCAATTGTTGAAACAATTTTTTTAAACATTTGCTGTAGTACTAGAGTCAACCGTTTTCACGTTCTAGATATTTTATGGCGCGGTTCATGAAAATTGGAGACGATTGTAATTTAATAGAAGGTTATCTTTACTTAGCCAAGTTACCGGGGGGGGGGGGGGGGGGGGGGGGTACTATCGTACAATTTAAAAGCTATCTGGGTATGTGGCGCTGTAGAGGATATGGTTTTCAAACAGTTTAGTGTGAGAAATAGTAAATAAATCACAAAGGTCTGGTCTCGAATTGGGTATAATTTATCGGAAAACTGATCTATTCAGTTATATGAAGGTAGAGATGCTAGAAAATAGCGAGTCTGATATAGAGAAGTGATTTTTGGTGACTAGTGACTACTTAGTAGTGTGGAATAGGGTTGCAAAATAAAGCTGAATATAGTCTGGTATAGGACAAAGGTTTCCCTGCTAAGGGATACCCCATCTCAGCGGAGACGGAGGGATCGTTACTTTCTGGGGACCCATTACTGTTGGGGAAATAGAAGAGCAAAATGGAGGCCTTACTTTAGGGGAGGGGGGGGGGGCATCATTTCATATGGATGGTATCAGTTCATGCCTTACGTGACATTATTAGCAGTTTAGTATCATTCTTTATCATCAACAGTGCATCCAAACTGTTTTCATAGCTGTGGTGATTCTGCTCTCCCGGAATGTAGTACAATACGGGAAGAACTATCTGCAATATAACGATGATAGAGCAAAAGATTAAAAGCTCCAAACTATATCTAGAGTCAAAGCCATGCTTTAGAATGGGCCAAACCCGAGGCTCGCGAATTGTCACCAAAAGAGAAATCCAAGGAGCCCACAAAACCAATGCTGATAATATAGGGGTCCAGGATGTGAAATACACTGTATAATGTACTAAGCCAAACCGTGGCAGCGCAGATGAGCTTATTAGGTGCTGTGGGCTACCAGCCTTCTGGGCCCAGTTGTTCAAAGACTTGAAAACGCTATCCACCAGATCTATCCAGCGGATAAACGTTAACAAACCCCATTGCGCTATCCACCAGGGCCGGGTTGTTCATAGCGCGATTAAGCTAACCCAGGGTTAGCGTCGATTTTGATTCCAGTTAAATACTTAATCAACGGAGATTTTTCCAAAGTATTTTCGCCCTTTAGTTTCGACTTCGACTTTTCTTTGCGTGTAGCTTAAAAGACGTTTTTGAAGACACTTCTTACAAGAGAAATTAAATCCTGACGGTTAAGTTTTAATTCTGGATTAGCGTTAACCGACTTTCAAACAACCGGGCCCTGATGGATAGCGCTATCCACGTCTTGTACAACTGGGCCCTGTAAAGCAACACCTGTGGCTTCAACGAAGTGTCATTCATTGGTTGCAGTGTTGAAGCTTTACAGTTAACAAGAGCCCTGCTACAGACAGCATTTTGGTATGTTTTCGTAAAAATTCACCAGTCCCTAGGAGCAATACTCTGAATTCCTACCAACTCCTACTTGCTGCTTTCTGCAGTTCGACAGAAGAACAACATTTACACTGATACCCTGAGTACCGGGTTTTTTTTTTCATGGCACACTTTTGTGAGCAGTAAGATGAAGCAATTCCTAAATTAAATTACTTTAGACACCGGCTCGGGCAATCAAAAACTGCCATAACAAAATACTTACAACGCTCATGAAAATAATTCCGAACAAGCCTTCCATTCCAACAACCTGTTGAACAACACGAGAGGCACCAGTTGGCTAACATTATGCAATGAAATTTGTATTAACTCCTTGGATTAAACTCAACACATATACACAGCATACAGTATATGCATAATGAATGTTAATCCACATGGCACAGATGTGATAATTAATTCTGAAGTAAATTGTACTACAGTCGAACCTCTTTACAACGGCCACCTTCGGACAGACTTTTCTGGCCGTTGTAGAGAGGTGGCCGTTATGGGGAGGTTATCAGTTAGAGGGTTTGAGTGAGTTAATGAGAAGTTGGGACAAGAAAAACTGGCCGTTGTAGAGAGGTGGCGGTTATGAGGAGGTGGCAGTTAGTAGAGGTTCTACTGTACTTAGATAAACCCAAATAATTAAGTTCTTTGTGAACATTACTGTATATGCAGAACCACAAGAGGCAAAAAGAAATTATTTTGACCTTGGTGGGATTCATTAGCTTAATCTGAGACAATGGAAAACAAAAATCAAACTGGTTTGAAAATTTCCAAACCAAACAAAAATTTGAATTACAACAAATGTGCACTAACATAATTATGAAAAAATAAATATTAAATAATGTACGTACAGGAAGATTAAAACAATGTTTTTAAATTGCTGTCGTATTTGAAACGTACATGTGTCACATTGTGACATACAAAACTACAGCATCTCTTAGTCTATGATACAGAGTAGTAGTCATGTACATGTGAATGAGGAAAAAAAAAGTACAAATTTCCAATTGACATTTTTCCAATAATGAACATACTTGTAAGGGATGGAAGTTCTTTTTCTTTAAGAACAATTCTTCTACTATCATCTGTGTAGCACTGACACACTGACCAGCCAAAATTAGAACAATGCCTAGTGAAAAGGAAAAAATTCAAAACTGTGTAGAAAGAAAGGTCAGCTGAACTACACTACTAAGATGTACAGTACATGTATTATCTACCTGTGGTAGGTTAACAAAATTGAGTTGAGTTCACTGCCAGACCATATGAGTGAGTGTCGGGGGGGGGGTCCCTAGTCTGAATTAATTGCAGTTTCACAAGGTTTGCATATTGCTGTAGGAGTTTCATGCACAACCACTTAGAAAGTTATTTGTTCTTTGTCATTTCACTTCAATGATGTTGCTCATCAGATGTTATCCCGGCTAACAGGTCCTCGTTGGTTGCTAGACCATGAGTGAGTCTTTTGGAAGTGTCCAGTTACTGTCCACCAACAGTGCATATGTATGGCAGTTCCCTGTTTAATAAACTCCAACTGTGCACACAAAATTAATGATCTGGTACCTAAAATAACTTCTCCTTTACTGGCTCCTTGGTGGTTGTCTCTAAGAACACTTGACAATCCAACAAGAACTAAACCAAACTGCAAAATAAAAAGCAATAAATTGTCAATCAGTACAAATGGTATGTCACCATACAGTGCATGGCCTCAATGTTGATAAAACCACCTTCTTATAACAGCCAGCTTTTTCCTGCCTGACCAAAAGTTCACCTATTTGCTTTTTAGTATAAATCTACTAGTGCTTTATCATGAATGCTGTTCTCTTATTGGCTACGCTACTATTACTATCTATTTTGTTGTAGAAGGTGAGTAGAGTGAGTAGCCTAAATTGCTAATGGTGGCCACTTCTTCAGGTTTTCGACACGTCTGTGAAGAGTATTTTGTTTTTAGTTTTGAACATCTAGTAAATGTAGATTTATACTAAAACAACTAGATTATTCGCTCTTGATTTCTATCGCGTGATAGTTGATTCGGGAAGATTAAATCTCGAGATCATAATCTTATTGTTAAATGTGAAAACATATCTTACATGTACTGTTCTGACTTTACATGTACAGTTGATGGACCAATGACCACCACATTTACATGTATATACAACAACCACACTGACAGGTTCAAATGTGCATGGCCATGTATACACAATGTACCAGGTATGCATTTCTTGAAAGCCCCCAAAAAGATTTTAAGTGTTTGTTTACATGTATGTGTAAACTACATGAGCTGGCTGGGGCAGGTTTGTGGGCTAATTTAAACTTCAACGCCACTCGTGGAAACTGAATTTAAAAAATAGCTTTTGAACCTGAAATGTATTTGGGAGTTTTGAGAAACAGGCACCCCAGGAAAGAAGGAGGAAAATTAACAGTCATGTTAGGGGAAAATCTAGAATGCCTAAAAACCCTGTACTGGCTGCACCTACGTACACTGTACACTGTAGCTATAAGTCATACATGTACAAAGTCACAATCCTTACCATGGTAACAATCATCCCAATCCAATGAATTGGCCATAACTTTCTCTTCAGAAAGATTTTCTAAAGAAAACAATTATTAAACTATTTAAAAAGAATTTCAATTAAATGTCACCCAAAAGATATGTTGGCATGACAATTTAATATTAAAAATATTTCTTATAATTACAAAATTACCATTTCTTCTGTAAAGTACATGCACATTTTGAAATTACAGTGTAAAATTCATATACATGTAACTTCTGCTTGACCAAATTAATAAAATAGTGCAGAAATCTAATGAGGTTATTACAATCATGTAGGTTAAGAAAATTTTTTGTTAAAATTGGGTTAATATCAAAAATATTTTAGCCATTGATATTAATTTTAAACATTTTCATGGCTACATGTATTAAGAACTGCATTAAAGACCTACGACAATAATAAAATGATTTTGCAACATCATGAAACAGCGTGATTACACAAATAAAGGCTTTTTTTAATTTTGTAACTCGGCATTACAAAACATGTCATGCAAGTATACATGACAGACCTACCTTGCAGAGGGGAAGGGGGCATTCAATAGCTTTGGGTTATTTTGTCAGTAGTTGTGGATTGTTGTGGGCCATTATGGCTCATATATTGTGGATATACACATGTAGTTTTGCATTTATATTTTGGGTACATGTAGTTGTACAATTTTAATTAGTAACTACTACATGACCAAATACAGTGAACACCATGTGGCCTCTGTTTGGCTGCTGGCTAAAAACTATAATTTAAGGAGCCAAAAAGAAATGAACTCTATACATGGACTACGGACATCATATTTTACTCACTGACAGCACTCCAGTAAATATAATTATTGAACCTCTAAGCATCTGCCAAACAGATGCATTGACATAAAGAAGGCCAATTCCTGATGAAAACAAAAATGCAGAAAACTAATTATAATAACTAAGTTGACATAAATAAATTATTATTACAGTTGAAGCTCCCATTAGCGGACACCCTCAGGAAGCAGAAAAAGTGTCCGTAACTAGAGCTGGCTACTTTCAGGAATGATTCTCACAAGAGGAGAATTCAAACAAAGTTTTGTCAAGGCAACCATAACTATAGAGCTGTCTGCTTATGCGAGTGTCTGCTCAGAGAGCTTCTGCTGCATTTACATGTACATATATGAGTAATAATTATTTAACCTTGTAGAATATTAAACAATCTTTTCATTTACAATACATCATTGGAGCATGTACATGTACAGTATTCCATTTTTGCAATGAATATAATAAGGCATTTTTGCACACCTCCTAATGTTGTTCCAAACAAATCACAAACTGTAGGGAAAGCAAAGATCCACTGAAATACTCTGAAGGATAAAACCATGGATATTCTGGTAAATACTATGCACTTATTGACTGAGTGGAAGGGCCGGATGGGAAAATATTTGGCTCAAGGTCATGGCATACAGACCGAGCGCAGAGAGGTCTGTGCGGCATGACCGAGAGCCAAATATTTTCCCGTCCGGCCCGACCTAACTCAGTCAATAAGTATTTTATAATATATATATATATGTATTTTTTTTTTTTTTTGCAAAATAACATTTATTTTATTTCACAATACAAAGCTTACACTACTTACAAATCAATATATATACTTCTTACAGTACGGTACTTACACTACTTACAATATGATACTTACGCTACCTACACAACAATGCACATGCTTCTTACAGTACGGTACTTACACTACTTACAACACGATACTTACGCTACTTACACAACAATGCATTAATGCTTCTTACAGTACGGTACTTACACTACTTACAATACGATACTTACGCTACTTACACAACAATGCATATGCTTCTTACAGTACGGTACTTACACTACTTACAATATGATACTTACGCTACTTACACAACAATACATATACTTCTTACAGTACAGTACTTACACTACTTACAATACAATACTTACGCTAATTACAAAACAATACTTACAGAATGATACTTAGACTTAGATATTTTTAACATACTTAAACCCTTATAACTTGTATACCAAAAGAAAGTTATAGCTATTGTTTCAAAAGAGGGAGGAGGGGCTCCCATTTTTTGTTGTGGAGAAAAAGCTTTTTGTTCCTTCTCGCAATAAAACGTTCGATTTGATACGTTCTCTTACATTTTTCTAAAAACAGACTAATGGAGAGAGGAGATTTATTAAGCTTAGAATGAAAGATAAAGTATTTACCCTCGAGAATGATGTAGTTAATAAGAACATTGTTGTTGACTGCACGGACAATTCCAAAGAAAATATCCTTGATTTCGAAAGGAGCAGAAATAAGCTTTTGCGATTTTAGGATGTTATTTACTTCATTCCAAAAAAGAGACACAATTTCACACTGGAAGAAAAAATGTTCTATTGTCTTTAACTCTTCCTTGCAGAAGTAGCATAGCGGTGAATCAACTATTCTAAATTTGAAAAGCATTTTGTTTGTATAACAAATTCTATGAAGTACCTTGTATTGAAATTCCCTTAATTTAGTGTCTAGCGTTATTTGGAAGGATAGCGAGTAAATTTTTTCCCAGTCTAGCTGATAGTTCGCTGTATTGTAAATTTCATTGTATTTTATCATAGCTGTCGGCGTTGTCGACATTTTAGAAATGAGATGATCATAGACTGATCTAGCTTGGACCTTTTCTACATCTACTTTCTTCCCTTCAAGAAATAATGAAAATCTAGTGAGATCAACGAATTCTTCATTTGAAGGATCAGGAGTCTCATTCGTTTTTAACACTCTGCGCCATTCTTTCGGAAGGGCATTAGCTAGACTAAAAAGCAGAAAATGGTCGACAGGTGAAAGAGTTGAGCGTAGTGGTTCCCTGATTTCTCTTAGAGCGCCATTCGAGTCAATAATAATATGCCTAGAAAGTACAAGAATAGTCGTGCAGTGCGAGATCGCTTGAACTAGAGCAGCCGGACGGCTTTTTCCAGACTGGTTCACGTCACCTTGCATCAATTGCATCAGCAGGGCCGTAAGATCATATAATAAATGTAAATAGCAGTACTACTGATAGTAAAATACATCCTGACTGTCTGCAGTCTGCATTACCATTTCTTTCAGTGTTACGCGACCCTTCGAATCAAAACTACTTTGAGCAGTTCGATTTACCCTGCCATCAATCATACCTTATATGGAAAGAGTTCGTTTTTTCGGACGCCATTGCAGGCTGGTGATCACGCAGGAGTATAGAACTCCTTCTACTATGTATGATTGACGGCAGAGTAAATTGAAATTGCTCAAAGTAGTTTTGATTCGAAGGGTCGCGTAACAGTGAAATCAGTGGTAAATGCTCAGGCCAGATTTTGCTCAGCACAAAAAAAGTCTAAAGGTTTAAGAAAACTTCCAAGTGGTTAGAAGATGATCTTGTTAATTTTATGTGCCCCAAGGCCAAATTTATGTGGGCTCAGTTTAGTTTCCTGGGTTCCCTGTGCTACAGGGCTCCTTCAGCAGCCTTGCCACAAAAAGAGGGGAGGGGAGGGGGCATGTTACTTCATAATAGACATCACAAAGGCTCTAATATCAATAAAAGTACACCATTTTTATAAGGCACATAAAATGTTCTGTCACAGTCATGAAATAGTAATAAGAAAATGACAAATAAATCTGTCAAGTATGAAGCATTTGTTAAACAACACTTGTGTGGGATGGGAGTACAAGACCAAGAAGTGCAGACCTATAATCTGCATGTTACAAAAATGGAATGTGCATAATTTACACTATACTTAATGGATGTATTCAGGCCGTTCAAACATTCACAACTTCAGCACTGCATACCTTGGTTGTTGACTTATTTGCTCAGAGGAATCTTCATCATCACCATGATTGATGTTATCCATAAAGCTCTTAGAAATAAAAAAAAAAAGGTGCCATTTACAAAGTTTCACAAACAGTCAAAAATGTAATTCATAAGTAAACATAATTCTCGCTGTTTGAGAAACACAGAGGTATTGAAAGGCATTTTCAATGCTACATGTTTGTATGTTCCATCTACAGCAGTCTCATTGTCTCAATAGTTTACCAATCAGATCAGGAAAAAACTCTTCATTTTCAACACTAATAAAAACACAGTAAGATGCTCAGTAACAATGATTAAGCCACATCATGTGAAGCATATCAATTAAGCACTACAATGTACATGTACTAAGTCAAACAGTAGATTTTACTGACCTGACCAATGTAATCATCTTATTTGGATTTGATGATGTGCTGATTGAGATACTCAGCATGGCATACATGTATATAAAATTATATATATATATATATATATATATATGAGAGAGAGAGAGAGAATAAGTAGACACGGTTAAACTTTTGACTTCGGTTTAATGCATACAGGTCTGTTTCGTACAGGGCGAACCTGCACTCCTCAGTGCAAGACCAAAAGTGAACTACAAAGAACATTTACAGCATAAAAAGCATCATACGAAACAGACCTGTATGCATAAACCGAAGTCAAAAGTTTAACCGTGTCTACTTATTCTCTCTATATTTGCTCTACCGATGGTATCGAGCCCTCTCGACACACAATACAAAGATTCTCCTGGATATAATTATATATATATATATATAATTATGTGAGGGCTTTGTACTTATAAGCTAATTAAATTATGTAGTATGTACATGTACATGTAAATTTAACAATTCAAACCTGCTTTAATTTCTGTCTTTCTCTTCTTCTGTGAAAAAACAAGCCAATCAAACACATTGTTTCCCCTAAAAAATAAAAATAAAATAGAAATAATTTATTATAATGTAATCGTAATAAATTCATCAAGCAGTAATTAATTACATGTAAATAATACATTTACTGAGCAATGCTAGTTTAGTACACTAACCTAACTTTATTTATTTTTATGTTAAGAATGGATCAGATGTACATGATTGTATAGAAGATCTGTAACTAATTATTTTAAAAGTAATTGTTAATACCTGTTTGCAGGCATGCTTTAGTCATTTAATTGTCAAGCAAAAGTTTATTTTTCTATAATTCTTCCATTCTGTGGTATCCAATGACTGTAATGAACAGTGCATTGTAAATGACTGTATTTGAAGTACTGTATTAGGAAGCCAGTTTATTACAACACATCATTAACCATATCAACACTGTCCTTGTGGTGCCCATGCACTTTCCACCCCTAGAGATTAGTAGGTAGAGTAATGTAAAATCTTAAAAATCATCAGAAATTGAAAGGTGGGTACCCTGCGAGCAGAGCCTCGAGGATCGAAAGAGGCTCTGCTCGCAGGGTAAAAAGTGGGTGTCCTGCAGATATATTTCCCATCAAAAATTTTTAAAGGATAGGTGGAATTTTTTTTATGGAATCTGGATCTGAGAGGGTAAAGAGACTGAGAATGCAGTTAGCTGGTCACTGCATAAGACACAGCAAAGTAATGGCTTCAAAAACAATATTCTGGAAGTCGAATATTGGGAAGACATCAATACATGTAGGAAGGCCTGCAATAACATTTGTAGACCTTAAAGGCCAATACCAGGCAGGAATCAATTAAAGAAATCCGGTCGCTGCAGCTGATGTTGAATGGGAGGGGTTGGAAGAAGCTCAAAGGTGATGTTCGACCAACAGGCTGTCTATGATGATGATGGGTTTTTTGATGAGATTTGTATGAACAGAAGCAGCAGCTACATTGTAAAACTTGAGATTTTAAAAGTGGAATCTTACCAATGAACATCAGACCAGTTTGGAACCACGGATGATCAAATTTGTGAACTTCATTTCCGTGCTCATCCTTTAGCCCCTTTGATCTAAAAATTTAACAAAAGAAAAAAGTGTCTCATAGAGATTGAGTCCTTGGAATTTTCCAATAATCTTTTTTTTTTATCATATCTAAACTTATAACAGCTGCCAAACTTTAATTTTTTTCTCCTCTCCTAATTGAAGGGCCAAGAGCATGTCCGGCCTATATGACTTTTTAGGCCTTTTTTTATTTTTTCTTGCTCAGATTTGTCCAATTTTGGCATGTGAACTAGAAATTAGTTGCAAAACATTGTTCCGAATTTTTTTCTGTTGTTTTTTCCGTCGTTTTCGAGAAATACCGTATGCAAAAAAAAAATCAATCAATCAAAGGCTCCTATTGTAACGCAATATTGCGGTAAGCTTCTGTTTTCACACTGACACGGTTCGATATTTTTTTAAAATTAAACGTAAGGAATTTTGACGACCGCAAAAAAAGTAAATCGCTTTCATAATGTCCAGTTCGAAAAAAAAAAAAAAAAGATGCTGAGCGTGATTCGAACCTGGAGCTGTCCGAGCGCAAATCCCTGACCAAACCACTAGACCACCGAGGAACACATGCTCAGTTCAGGCTAAGTTTTATTATTTAAAGCTTGATACGCATCAAAACGCGTATCTCGATTTCAAAATCCTTTTTGATCGAATTTAATGTTGCATTAAAGACTCCAAATGCGAAACGTCTTCCCGCCGGCCAGCAACAACTCACTTCGAGCTGTCCAAAGCTGTATTTCAAGTGCCCGACCACGCACAGCGGACCCATCTACCACTGTCGCAAAGCATGTTGGGAAATCCTACAACAAAACCGAAATGGAGTTCCCGCCCGAAAGTTATTGCAAAATACTATAAGTCTCAAAGCACTTCGGATATCGGGCATTTCAACCACGGCACGGGATGGGAAATGGGCCACAACTCTCAACGCTGCCCCTTTTCTGATCCGAAGTGATTCCAGACTTTCCCGCCGGCTCGTCTTCCCAACCAAGGTCCGTTTTTCACCTCGAGCGCTTAATGGCGCTTCAGACACAAGGAAGGAAAAGAAACACGACTTGTTTCTTTGAGAAGTGCTAGAGACTTAAGGATTTCCGGACTTAATGATGTCTTTCAATCACCGGACGGGCCTCATACACGTTGGCTTACACACACGCTACAGAGGCGATGTGTTGCCATAGTGAGCTCATGATAGATAAGCGAGCCAGGCGTGCGTAAATAACGGTATTTTCGTTCAAGTTGTTGGCACTGGTCAGAAGTATTGCAGTCGCGTATTCCCACGGCCATACTGCTTTGAAATGGCTTCGAAATTGCGCTCTGAATGTACAGTCAAAGCACTGGAGGGCCAGAACTCTGCTTTTTTCAGGTGAAATTGGTCAAATTCCTTAGGGTTAATGCAAATTCGACAAGGGCTTGTGATGTTATCCGTTGTACGATAAAATGAGGCTATTCTGAGCGAGAAAAAAAATAAAAAAAGGCCTAAAAAGTCATATAGGCTGGACATGCTCTCGGACCTTCAATTACACTGCCAATGACATGTACTGTAATTAATCTCCACTGCAGAACAATATTATATTATGGTACATGTATGTGAACAACCCACACAGATTGCACAATTTGCAAATAAGAGAGGGAGAGGGTTAGACCACATTTGAAATAGTATAAGATTCAACAACAGCTTGGTTCATAGAATGGCAGAATGATCACAGGGGATTGTGAAAGTGTGAATTCCCAGGCATTGATTATTAGTATTCACAAAAAATCTGGATGTGCATTTTTGTAACTTGGATTAGGCTTTCAAATTCTTTCGCGTATCTTTGGCATGGGATTCATATGGAATGCACCCTTCTGGCTAGGTCACCACAACCCCCCCTCCCTCCCCCCCCCCCCCCCCCCCCCCCCCCCCAATGGGGATGCCACTGACACGTGCAAATGTTTAAAAAAAGGCTCATGTTTTCAATGAAAATTAAAGCTATCATGACTTTTCTCTGGCGTGGCCAGTAATTGATGATTACAATGATAAAAAAGCTTTTCTCCGACTTCTCCCTCAGCATGACAGAAATTTACATGTGTATGTCTGTCACTTGACAGTCACGAGATTTCCAAACCATGCACCGATCCACATCGACTGAGATTTACTTTCCAACTTTTTTGCCCCTCATCTGAAGTCATGTACATGTTTTTCCATTTCTTGCGCCAGAAAAACCTTTAAAATGGGATTTCGCTTTCTTTATCCGAGTCTCCCTCTCGTCTAAGTCAAAAACGGACAGTTACTAATTAACTGGTCAAACGAAACTGAGTATCCGGTGCCTTTTGTATTAAACGTTCGAAAAACATGCACAATCACGCAGGAAACTGCACGCACACCAAGGCACGAGTTACTTACGAACAGTCGTTTTGTGCTTTCTTTGACAGGGTATTTATAGATCCTGAAACAAGCATTCCAATGGCCAGCAAAATCTGAGCGCACGTCAAGGCCGCCATCTTGATCAGTTGATGTTCTGTTGATTTCCTGAGCGCTGGAAACTGGGCACGATTTCATTCAAAGCAGGTCACTGCGGGGGTAGGGGTAGGGAGATTATTTTATGAAGAGCCGGCTGGCAGCATCCCGTAAAAACATTGTAAATTCTAGTTAGTTATTTTACTTTTGATTTAAAGAAAAAGTTTTTTCCCTTGAATCGTCGATTAGATGGTGAAGTGAAACCGTCCTCGAGCCCTGGTGCTCTCTCTGAAACTATGATAATAGGCGACCCCACATGTCACTATAAACAACAGTTGCTCAAGGTTAAGAATAGCTAAGCTGCGTGCAAGAAAATTGTATTATAGGGATTAAACAAATGAGATGTGAAGTTGAAGGAAGTTTTCGACACCAACTGCTGGTTTAGAAATTTTCCTTATGAATATTTACTTTATTTTGTTGATCAAAGTCTAACGAGCGCCCGGTTAGCTCAGTCGGTAGAGCATCAGACTTTTAATCTGAGGGTCAAGGGTTCAAGTCCCTTATCGGGCGGTCTCAACTTTTTCTTTTTTTTCTTTCTTTTTTTATTATCTCAGTCTTTTATCATTTTGCACTTATATTTCATTAAGTTTTGATATATTTCCACAAAAAAAGTTAACGTTTTCGCACATGGCTCTTTTTTTTTTTTTTTTTATCACAAAATCTGAATAGAAACCTAACTTATAATAATTGGATAATTAAACCAGAAAGTTCTTTTCATTTGATATTAATTATGAATATTATCGATCCATAATTACTACGTTTATTCAGTTTACCGAAGATTCTTAGAGCAAGTTGGCTAATTTCCTAGATGCCGGAAATCTATTGAACAAAGCAAGCCGCTAAGCGAACAGCTGAAAGCGAGCAATTGGTTATCGATTCTGCCATTGACCAATCAAAAGCACGGACGATATTATTATTAGACAAGCAGCGATCGTCGCCATATTGCAATCATTTTGTCGAAGAAAAGAACAACATGGCTTCAAGTCCAGCTAGAGACGCCGATGATGAAGGTTATATGCGAAAGCTAGAAACCATCAGAGATATAAGGTGAGATGAAATGGTTTTTTAAGCAGTTGGGAAATTTTGCTAGCGATTTTGTGTTTCACCGAGGCTTCGGTTTAATAACATGTTCAATTTATCAAAATGGCTATTCAACCATCAACCTTTGTTATAAATTTCGGTTTTTAAACGCCCTAAATTGTATCTGTTTTAGTTTCTCCTAACATTCAAATTAAGTGAGAGCAAATTCTTGAATAAATATCCCCTTTGAGAAAAAATCCGATCTCGAAATTAAGTTGGGAGTTTTATTTAGCGTCTCTTTATTTAGTTAGATGCATGTTCCTCAATTCAGTATTAAATTAAAAATTTGACGATGTGCTTTTTATTTATAATTTTAAAAGGTTTCACGGTAAATTCGTTATTTCAAGAAGTGTATTTAGAATTAAATTCCCCTTTTTACTAACTAAAGAAGCTGTACTATTTTTAGGCAGGTACAAAGTTAAGCTGAAGTTCTTTGCCATATATGTAAACCTCTCAGTGGTAGAATTGAACGGATCTTTGTTGCTTCTTTCTTTTGTGTTTAAGTACAAAGAAGGCGCTCTCCTTTTGTTAAAACCAACTACTAGTAAAGAAAGCAGCATATGTCCTTTGTTAATATTGGTGTGCTTTTTAAATATGTACATTTTTTTTCTGGGGAGTATTGGTACCAACCTTGGCTCCATTTTAGTTTAAACTTAATAGTTGCCAAATAAATTTCATAGCTAACATTAAATAACGCTATAAGCTTAATTTTAAATTTAATTCAATCATTTGGTTTTCTTACATGTTAAGCTTCACACTGTATGCATGTTGTGGTTTAAATTATTTTTTGGTTTAAAATTTTTCAAACCAGTTTAATTTGTATTTTCCTTTGTGCAGTATTTAATATAATCTGAGAGAAAGGAAAATAGGAATCAAACTGGTTTGAAAATTTTTTAACCAAAAAAATATTTTGAACCACAACATATATGTTAAAAACACTATACATGTACACAGTCTCACAAAAAAAAAAAATTCTCAATTTTGTTTTACAAACTGTTGTTTTGTTTGGGAATAACTTTATGGGAAAATTTACCAAATATTTCCATGACAAATGTCCTTGATAAAAAAAGGCATGTCATTTTTTAGTTTTTCGCCTGATTATTAAAATCGGTTTGTTGAGCGGGAGGTTGCCAATTGAATTCCAGCTGGACCAATTACACTCATGGTCTTAAAAAAAAACAATTGATGAAAAACATATACATGTACTGTAAATTATCTGTATTTTGTTTTAACTCTTTGTGGCTGCCCGTCTCAATCACAATAAAACTGCTGCTTTTGTCTGGGATTTTGCCTCATACACCTTTGGTTGTTGTGGCTATGGAGCGATGTTGCCACAAATTTGGTATAGCTGGGCAACCTGTTTCTGGATTTTTTTGGATCTACCCCTGCTATAAAATGGATACTTATTTCTTATATTTATTACCCTGATTAATATACTATTTAGGGTCAAGACATCTCAGTTGGAGAAGCTAAAATCTCAGCTTATCCAAGAATTAGACACTGCTGAGAAGGAGGGCAAACTATTGAAAGATTACAAAGCAGAAATGGAAGCTCTACTGCATGAAAAAATGGCACACGTAGAAGAGTTGAGGCTCATACATGCTGATATCAATTTAGTAAGTCATGAGTGTTATTCTTGACTAGTGACATACATGTAAGTCTTTGGTATGTCTTTTTAAAGAAATCAAAGGCTCCTATGAGCTAACTCATGAATACAAAATGCTTTAAATGAATATTCTTCCCCACATTTGCAGAGGTTATATGAGAATGACCCGAGGATCGCATTTGCAATTTGAATATTCATCGAGTCAAGTCTTGAGTTTCCAATGGAAAAAGAATCCCTACTTTGCTGGAGTCATAATATTGTTATTAATAGAAAATGGAATGATATAACAAATTAAGTTTGAGGCAAACATGAAAGATTAAAAGCAAATCCACAGTCTGGTTAACATGTACTATAAATTAATAAATGCTGGAAACAAAAGTATATGGAATTTTTTATATAAATGCCAGCATGTCATTTTAACCTAAAATGTAGTCCCAGAGAGCAACATGTACAAATGTATTAAACATGTACATGTAACACAATATTGCAGCAAGCACAGTTGGATTTTTTTTTGAAAATTGAACAACTTTAAAATGCCAAAAAAGAAACAATACACCACTTCCACAATGCCTAGTTTGAAAGTAAAGAAGAAAAAAAACTAGGAAAAAGAAAACAAATGTTGCATGTCTGACTAGGATTCAATTCATGTTTGGAACGACCAAATGCAATTCCACAATATGAAACCCAGAAACAATCGTAACTTTAAACATGGCAATTCTCAAGTCATAAAATAATATTTTGTACAGCTCACTTTACATAATGTTTGTTGCCATAATTTATTATATATAACGGTATAAAATGTAATCATTACTTGGGACTTGAACTTCAGTCAGCATGAATATTGGAAGGCATCATAAAGACTGTCCATATTTTTTCTTTCAGATGGAAAATACTATCAAGCAGTCTGAATCAGAGAGAGAAAGAGGATTGGAGACACTAAGACGATTGCATGACGAGTACAAACCTCTCAAGAGAGACATTGACAAAATGAGGGGATCACTGGGTCTTGATAAAGTTGCAAACCTTGATGAAGAAAGCAGCCTCACAGAGTAAGCTATTACATAACGAAAAGTCAACTGTTCTTTTGCATTTCATTTCCTCTCTATCCCACCCCTCCCTCCTCTTCCCTTCCTTTTCCCTTCCCTCTCCCCTCCCCTCCCCTGCAAAACATTATTTTCCTTCTCATATGTTTACACAAGTCATGTAAATACTATTTTGATGCTAGTTCTTGCAAATCTGTTTGTCTTAAATGTGAAAATGTCATACATGTACACTGTACAGTGTAGCCTGCCATGCAATATCTCACAATGTTTGTAATGTAACCTTATTTATGGTAACATGCGTGTATTTTACTCTAAGACTCATAACTTTTGAGTCTGTCGATAAAACCCTATGATGTGACCACTCAAAGAAAACTCTTTGGCAGTACTTTTGCATAGTACCATTTGTTTTGCAATATTTTACAAAATGAAATTTGGGATTTTTCTTGAATTTTGATGTTTTACACTCTTGACAGTTAAAGGGTCAAATGGAATTTTAGAACTAGGTCTTCAAATTAATAGGCCCATTCTGACTCGTCCTGCTAGCCAGTTGTGCCAAATGTTAATTCACCCTAAGACTGAAGCAAAGTGCTCAAAGCCAAGTGCTCAAAGATTTGTGTACAACATGCTCCTTGTACCATCCAGGTGCCCAGTGCATCCCTTTTACATGTACCCCCATATTTACTCTGCTTGCCTTTTGAGCTCTCTGCATACATAGATGTCACTATCACCATCATGTTTTGTACACTCACACTAGCTTGTTTCTATAGAACTAAAAAAGGGATGAAAATTAGCAGTCACCCAAGTGAGTGTTAAATCTTCTTGGAAAAGTACAAATTGTACATCTTTTTGGTGCAGTTCTTGGAAGTCACTCACCCAAATGGCAAGTGCTGTCAAAATTAAGTTTCCATTCCTGCCTCCCAAATCCTTTCATTTCCGCAGTCCAGCTCTTATGCTTAAATTTTTATTCTTCAGGTTTCTTGAGCGTGCTCCCCCTGGATGGAAAACAGAGCCGCAGGAACCCCCTCCTCCTCCGGTAGCATCACAATTGGCTGCAGCAGCAGCGGCAGCCCAACAGCTTGTCAAGCGGGGTCCTCCAGGTGAGAGGCACTTCCGTCAACAACAGCCACCGCCCATGAAGGCATGCTTGTCCTGCCATCAGCAGATTCATAGGAATGCTCCTATCTGTCCACTGTGTAAAGCAAAGAGTCGCTCACGGCACCCAAAGAAGACCAAGAGAAAGCATGAAGATTGAAAGAGTTGAGTTGGTAGTCATGCATGAACTTCAGCATGATTGCAATCACATACATGTATCTGTTGTCTGTATGTAAGTAGTAAGTGAAGCATTTAGTTGGAGTACTAAAACATACATACCCCTGTAGCCTCCTGCAACAACATTCTGTGGACTTGCGAGTACAACACACTTGCAAAGCCTATACAGCCTCTACACTACAGAATACAGAAAACAACGTTTGCCACTTGGTAAAGAAAAACTTTCAAATGTTACTGATGTAACAAATAAAATAAATGTAATGCTGCTAATGTAACTAAAGATGCAAATCTAGCTACTTAAGTGTAAGCACATGATGTATATATACACCAAGAGAGAGTATTTATAAAACACTGCTTAATATATCAATTAGAAAGGAGTTAAAAAATCATGTAATATATCAAAGCCATATTTATTGTTCGAGTTTAGATAAAATTATAATAAACCAAAGTTGTGATTATAATTATTATTTTGTAAAGGACGGTATATACTTGTTAAGAATTGTAGAACTAATAAATAAATTGAGCCAAACAACTTAAAATTTGTTTTTCTTTATTCCGTTTTAACTATCCACCCTTCGCTTATATTATATTCAGTTATTTCTTAAATTAAAATATTTAAGTCATAGAAATACAGCAGCAACTAAAAAAATAAAAATAAAAAGGAGATGTCCTAGAAAAAAAGTTGTTGCGTTTTGTCGATAAATATTATTCCGACTGTCATTCGCGGAATATGAGTATTAAAACTTTCTTGAAAAAAAAAAGTCCATTTTTGAGTTCACTACTTTAAAATAGAAGATTAATGCCATGGCTAGCTTTAATATCGTAAAGATTTAAAAATAAGACTTTCCGATAGTAAAGTCAAAATATGATGATTGTGTATATTAATCTCAAGAGTAAAGAACCCCTGGAAAAATAAAACAACGCAGTAATCCATGGTGCACCTCCTTGGTGTACCAAGAGAGCGAGAGAGTATACTGTCTCTATGCAGGACACCTTTGGGATCAGTTCTACACTGTAACTCGGTCCGCCTTAGAGAGGTGTTCGCCTTATAGAGAGTTTAGTTACAGACGAACAAGTGAAATTTAGCAGGAACCAGCCAATAATATGATTGATATCCGTCTTAGAGGGGTGTCCGCTTTATAGAGAGTTTAGTTACGGGACAAACAAGTGAAATTTAGCAGGAACCAGCCAATAATATTATTGATATCCGTAATAGAGAGGTGTCCGCTTTATAGAGAGTTTACTTACAGACGAACAAGTGAAATTCGGCCAGAACCAGCCAATAATATTATTGATATCCGTAATAGAGAGGTGTCCGCTTTATAGAGAGTTTACTTACAGACGAACAAGTGAAATTCGGCCAGAACCAGCCAATAATATTATTGATATCCGTAATAGAGAGGTGTCCGCTTTATAGAGAGTTTACTTACAGACGAACAAGTGAAATTCGGCCAGAATCAGCCAATAATATTATTGATATCCGTCTTAGAGAGGTGTCCACCTCATAGAGAGTTGAGTTACAGACGAACAAGTAAAATTCGGCGAGGTATGTCCACATAAGTGGTTCTGATAAGAAAATTAATGGAAAAAAACTTTTCGATATCGATTTTTCTTCTCTGCGTTGTTGCCGTCTAAAAACGTGAAATTTCTCTTCCGGTGTGTTACAAAACCGCGCAAGAAGAAAGACTGGAAATAGTCCGCTGTTATGTCTATTCAGGAATGCCGGTGTCGAGGTTTTTCAGTTCCTCACATTTTTTGATGCGCCCTGAGGAAGAAACATGGTTCTATTAAGGTGTGTTGTCTATGGTTTGATATATATTGTGATTGGAAAGAAAACAACAAGGAAAAAGAGTAAAAACTCCAGCAAAAAAAAAAAAAACATTCAAAGACTGACGTTTCGAGCGCGAGCTTCTCGCCAGAGTGAAAGATGAGCTATATGTATAGCTCGAACGTAAGCTTACTTTCTCAACTCAGTTCAACCCTTTCACCCTCAGAGTCAGTTATGGAGACATGTCGGTTTAGTTTCAACTTTTGAGTCTGTCGAGGAAATCCTACGGTGTGACCATTTAAATGAAACCTCTTCAGCAGTACTTTTGCATGGTACCATCTGTTTTTTTTTTTTTTAATATTTCACACAATGAAATTTAGGATTTTTCTTGAATGATTTTTGATAACAAAATTTTGTTTCACTTCCCGCCAACGCAGTACCACAGTTTCTATAGAAAAAGTAATATTCGCCGCTTTTAATAGATATTCACGGTGTCGTGCAAAATAAAACTAACCGCGATCAAACTACGAGGAAAACATGGTGTATTGCAGCGAATCCTGCTCCAAAGCCCATCAAACAGTTGCGTCGCCCGCTGATTGTAAAAGGAGAGAAATAGTGAAGATGTTTTTTTTATTCATTTTAAAACAACAATACCTTTATATATTGTGTGACATTATTTTCAAAACAAATGGGATACATGAAGTTCCTAGATAAAAGAAATTTCAGTTTTAAGTTCAAGTTCTTGCACTCACTCACATCGCACAGAATCCGGCATCTCCTGGTGACTTTTCAATGAGAGGACTGGGCTCTAGGCTCTGAACAATGGCTTTGTTTTCTACGCAACGCGATTGGTCCATTTTGTGTTTTCTGACCCATTCCTTTTGAAAATTCACGCGGGATACATCATGGCGTCTCGAAGTGGAGAAGGCTTTTGTCGCCACCTTCACGAATTTTGAAGCGCAAATGAATGTCAGGCTTAGGTCCGTAAAACAAAACGGTAGCCCAAAGCCACTGACAATGATGTTTTTCAAGTGGAGTGTCTTTTGGAGGAGAGAAACAGAGAGGTACGTGAATTTTGACATGTCTTTTTGAAGGCAAATGTGCACGTGTTTGTATTGAAACGACCGCGCTCCGAAGGCAAATTCCCAAGAATTATTTTTACATATCTTTCTTCAGGGAAGACGGGAGTTTTTAGTAAAGTGGCGTTGGTGTAGTAGCGAGCACAATTCATGGGAGCCAGAAACCCTTTCTTAGATGTATTGTCAGGTAAGCTTGAACATCCAGAAACCATCATGAACATTTCAGACATTTTGCAGATAGCTTGTTAGTGTTAGTTTGACAACGCTTTTGAGCATAATAATTATTTAAGTGTGACTTGACATACTAAGCCGAAGAAATGATGATCATCCTTCCATCTCAGAAGAGGTAATCTTAAGTTATTCTGAGATTCTGTTGAATGTTGTTGACCACGGATTGCACCAAAACCTGGGAACAAGGATTACCATTGGCTTTCCCGTACAAGTTTTTAATTATTTTTTAAAGGCACTTTTGCTCTTAGCAAAGAGGAATTTTCCCTTTGTAATTTTCCATTAGGGTGGGACAGGGCATGAAAAATGCATGCAGAACAGAGAGAGAGCTTTTGTGTGCTATCATTCTCCGTCCCTTTCTTTCCAGGTCCAGGTCCAGGTTAGCTGTACATTACTGATGGATCAAAGACAGAGAAGGTGAAGACAAAGGCTTTCAATCTCTTTCTGTAAACATATGCCTTGTCCCCCTTCTGTTTAGCCATTTCCTTCCAAACATACCCAGAAATTTACAAAACACCCCATAACATAAATTCATGGGATGAGCATAGAGTGTTTGGATTGCTTGAAATGTGAACGAGATATTTCCATTAAAGCCAGGTCAAGTGGCGGAAAAAATGGCGTTTAGGTTAAGTCCTGCTTACAGGGATGCAGATAATAGCGGGGAACCGGGGAAATTACCCGGCTGTGAACTTCATTTTTACGGCTATAAAAGCCAAGTGCAGCTTTATAAGAACTACATTTTTCTCGTTTTTAACCAGCTGTCAGTTCTATATTCCCAATAGCATTGTAACCAAAGGTATTAAAACATAAATGTTTAGTCATCCCAAATGTTTTAATACAGCTTTTAATATTAACATAAATAATTTTTTTATTATCAGAATTTACATATTTTATGGGACAGTGAAATTAAAGTCAGAGAGGCCAGTGAATGACACAGCAGTTCAGTAATAGAATTCCAGGTGATTTGTTTAATTATATAATTATTTGACAATATCATATATGACAATAATTTTGATAATCAACCCAAAAATAAGTGACAAGACACAAGTAGCGCAATAAGGTACAGCCATAAGGGCTAAAAAAGGTTAGATTCTATCGATTAAAAAAAATAACCAAAGAAGAGGAAAGGGTCTGTAAAAACAAAGGTTACCCGGTAAAATATTATTTGATTTACCAGTATTAAAAATGGTGGATTGGGGAGAAAAGCAAATAAGGGCAGGGTCTAGAGGGGGGATGGGATTTTGGGTTATGAAGTTTTTGGATAGATGGAACCCAAATAGAGCTATGTGAGGAAGGTTAGGGGAACTAATCTAGTGTAAGAGGAAGATGATGTATAAAGAGGAAAATGGAAAACCCATTAATAAAGCTTAAATGAGTTGGATGTTCTGTTACAGTCTGCCAAAGTATAACTTAGATAACTGCATATGGTAAGTGGGAGGTTTATCAGCCTAAAATGTAATGCATAGGCTTCATACAATTGGGCAATGACAAAAATACATGTAGGTGGGAAGGAGAGTGGGTGGGGGAGGGAGGTTTGCTATGCCCAAAATGAAATAGGAAGGGCTTTAGTGGGGGGGGGGGGGGGGGGGGGGACAGGCTGTAGAGAAAGAGGAAGTAAAAAAGGTGGAGGATGTGGGATAATTGGGGATTTGGAAGTGTTATACTGTAAATAATATATTAAAGGATTCTATATTTATAGGTGAACAAGAGTAACTGGAGAAAATATGGGAGAAGAGCAAAGATATAGCTTTCCTATGGAGAAAGAAACAGCATAATGATATTGCAGGAGAGGAAATAATGGTTTACATCTTTATTAAAAACATGTGCTGTGGAAAATAAAGTACTGAAATAAAGTAAAATTGTCACATTCTGCTTGGCATCGATTGTGACTATCTTTAATTGTTTTCACTGTTTCAATTTCACTTTTCGTATAGAAATACTGTTCTGACCCTCGGTTTATTTTCCTCCTTTTTGCATTTGTCTTGTTTGCTACAGGCTAATTTTGAATGAAGATATCTGGTCTCCACCCCGAGCTGTATTACATTAATCCTGTAGTCGAGAGGCTTCAAAGACTCATTCAAGGCATCAAAGTAATATGCTGCATCTGTTTTAAGATCCTTCCAAATCCAAAATACAGTAAAAACCCACATATATTAAGAAGTTAGATTTTTCAAGTTAGCCTAAAAAGGTGCTTATATATTTGGTGTCTTCTGAGAATTTTGGATATTAAGTTGTTAAATAGTTTCTTATTTTCTTATGAGGAAAAGGTGCTTGCTGCTGGTCTGAAAACCAGTCTATATGGGTGTGGCCCCTTCTTTTTGTATAAGAAACATAATTTTGTTTAAAAAGTAAGAATACATTCCAAGAAAATGTACACCCTGCTCTAGGTCTTGATATATTTCAGGCTTTTTATGCTCAATGCATTGCAACTAAGCTACCCTACTGATTTTCGAAAATAATAACCTGTTTCAATTTTTAAGCTCAACAGGTTCTTATATAATAATGGTTTAATTAAATGCCAAAATGTTAGCCTACAGGTTCTTATACGCGGGTTTTTCCTGTACCTCTCCGACTATTTCAACGGTAAACACGTGTACTGTCGATGCAACTGATGGTGGAATAACATTAAACAAGAACGGGTCTAGAATTGCCCAATCTTGGAAAATTTTTACTGTCTTGTGGGGCCTTGAACAAGCCATCCTTTGTCATCTAAAATAACAGCTGAACGGCAACAAACATTTACTCTTAAAATGATATAACAGAAAAAAATTCCTTCAGCGAATTGTAAAAAAATAATTCGCTTGTTGCGCTAGTGGCGTATTTTTGCAACGCGGGTAAGAAAAGAGTTTATCAAAAACATTAAACTTTCGCGGAAATACTTCACAACCAGGCCCCGGTTCCTGGAAAGCAGATTAAATTATCCTTCGATTAGCGGTTAATCCACCATTAAATTTCTTATTCCTAGAATAACTAATCGAAGGATAAAAAGGCGTTCCTGAAAAAGGATTTAACCCTCGATTAACTATCCCCCGATTGGCCCCCCGATTAAACTCATAATAAACCGGTTTGACCAGTTATTCACATGCAGGCGCGCGCGAAAATGACAATGCGCGGAAAAAAAGCGTCTTACACGAAGCTTGCAGGCTCTTGTTTTCCATTCTGACTCAAATGGCGACTCAAATAGTCTCGTCACAAATTCTACAAATCAAACCTTGATATTAGTTGTTTTAGTCGAAGAAAAGAAACGTAATCTTTTGCGATTTTGGTCAAAGGAAACGAATGAAAATCAGTGATTCAGTTCAAAGCGATGTCGACTCGGTGATGGAAAATTAAAACTGATAAAGCTGTAAACCGAATCGGTGAGTTCATTCGATTATTTCAATTATCAAATTTAATAGCTAGAATTGTTAGCCATGTAACCTTTTGATTAAATCTGAATAATAAAGCAGTGATTTCAGAGAAAGAGCTTTCATAGTTTTATACCAACATCGTAGCTTTGATTGTGTATAGAGTTGACGCTAAAAAATGGAAACTCTATTTGACATCAATTTAAGCTTAAGCTTTATACAGCCTGCTTTAAGCTTATATCTTATTTTTACGATCTTTTCCCACCCTTTTCTACTGCAAGTGCAGCAAAAATAATTATTTAATTCAAGAATTCTTGGATAGTCGAATCCCCAAACCGGTAAAACGATATGTAAAGAATTTATATGACATTTTAAAATTTACGCTTTTGCGAGCGCTAAAAGAGTAAGCTCATTTCACGGCGTCTTGTATTTTTCTTGCTTTTCAAAAATATAACTGAAAGCTAAGCTTCATATATTATGCTTCGTGAAAGCCCTGTAAATACAAAAACTACATCTCTTAAATCTTCCCATTCAAAAAAGTTAGTAAGATTGCTGTAAGCTTAGCAATAGCTTTATTGTTTTGAGTATAAATTGCCGAGACTGCAAAATTTGCGTGTTTGCGGGTGTTTGTCCCCCTTGGCTCGATCACCTCTCACTGTAAATTACATTTTTCTGCCTAAAACTCGGTTTATTCTCTCCGGAATCTGTAAGGACTGAACGTTCATCTATCATTAAAGTCGCCAAGAGGAACTATTTCTAGTATAAGTTGTTTTCTATATTTCCTGGACCAACTTAACGAACAGTTTACTCCGCCATTTTGTTTGTTTTGACAAAATTTATTCGCCGATTAGTGAGTTAATCGACCTCGCTAGGTGGATTAAATTTAACCCTTATTTTATCCCTTGGTTAGCGCTAATCGTGCTTTCAGGAACAGAATCTAATCGAAGGATAAATTTTATCCCTCGATTAGGCTGATTTAATCGTGGGTTAGCGGACAGAGCTGAATAACGACTGCGCAAGTCACAAACGCGCGCCAGGAAACTGGGGATGACAACTTAAAACCATAGCAACCCCTTACAAAAATGGCGGCATTTTCAAAAAAATTAAAAGCAGTCCGGTTTTTTATGTAGGTCAAGAGTGGTCCTGCAAACTCAAGCTTGAAACTTTCCACAACAGTTAATCTAGTTAATGGGACGAAACATATCTTTTGTACACTGAGGTTTAATCGTTGAACACCGCTTGAAAATTTACCGCGAAGTGACGAGTCCGCGCCGCGACGCGAAAATGCAGTTCGTGCGGGTTGCGTTAAGCTTACCTTTAATTTCAATTTAACGAATTTTCCGATGGACAGACTTGCTGGTTCCACAAGAAGACTCGAACAGGAGAAGATTGAAGAGATTGTAGAGGGAAAATGAGAAGATTCAGCAGTCAGCTATTTCGAGATATGTTGGCGGAAACACGGATGGTTGGGTATGTATGCGGCACTGGATAAGGATTATTTCCGAATTATTCGAGAAACCAATGGGCCTGTCCACTCATAACACAGCCAAAACATTCCGGAAATTTTTTTCAATGTTTGACCGTATTGGATCCCTTTACCTGCTTATCATTCTGGTGTGAGGTGGTACAAACAATGCTACAAAACGGCAGATGAGCTGTTCCAAAATGGAAAGATTATAATCCTCCTTAAAGGATGATGCCTTACTTTTATATTTTATTGATCACACTATAAAAGAAAAACATGTTCGACATAAATCTCTTTTAAGCCTGCTCAAACTAGTTTTTTTTTATTGGCTTTTGTTTGACTAGAGGCAGATTGGTTGATGGACTGAATACAAAACTAGACAATATTTAATATCTTTTTAAAAAAGGGAGATTCCCCTTTCTCTAGTAACCAAATCAAACTGTACAGCATGTTGTTTTAATAAAATTTTTATTTTTTATTAAATACACAACTGGTTTTTGTCAGCTGTTTAGTGCTCCGTATGTTGTCCTTTACCCTGCTTTCCTGGAGTAGGTTGCAAGTCCTTCATCCACCTAAAAGGGGAAATAAAATAAAAGCATGTCAGCATTTTTGCTAGTCTATATTACTACTTTGCCTTCCAGACATTTTAAGTTAGATATAAGGACAAACCTTATTTTTCTCTCTGCCTTCACATTTTTTAAACCTTGTGCCCCTTTTATTTTATTTTTTACTTTCCAAGTACTTGCTCTCCATCAATGTGATGATTCTTAGCAAGTGGTCAGCAGCCTTACTAATAATATTAAATAATAATAACAATAAATACAAATAATCAGAACATATCTAGCTTAGCTCAGAAAGAATATACAGTTTGTGCCTCAACAACATTCAGGGGTAGGCTATTCCAGTCCCTGATTGTATTAGGAAAAAAAGAAAACAAATGATAATTTGTTTCAGATGCCAGGACTTTATACGAAAATTTATGCATGTTCCTGCTAGAGTGACCAGTAGGCTCCAGATACTTTACCCAGGCTTTTAGCCAGAAATTGAAAAGTGGGCATCCTGAATATATTTCCTATCATAAACTTTTAAAGGATTAGGTGCAATTTTCATGAATTTCTTCAAAAAGTGGGCATTTACAGGACGCCTGGACACCCTATTGGCTAAAGGCTTGCCTCTACCCACTCCCAGAAGAAACTATTATACCATTTTGTTAATACATTAATATTTTGTTATGTACTACCACTATCCCTGACTAATACTGGCTTGCATATGTTACAGATCAAATTTGATTTCAGGTTAATTTTGATTTTTCTTTGTTTGATGTTCATTATCATAGATTAGCATAGAAAATCAAAATTAACCTGAAATCAAATTTGACCTGTAACACATACATGTATGATACACTGTAAAACCATTATGATGTCACTGGCTGTTTTTTTATTGAACTGATGTTCCCCCCATACATCACATCTGTCCCCAATAATTGGGACTATCTTTCCTAGGATAATAGCTGTCCCTTGATTAATTGCCCTCCTCAAATAATTGTCCCCCTTCGGTGGAAATATTGGAAATAATCACCTCCCTCAATTAATCGCACTCCATCCCCTCCTTTTTCTTTTACCTCCTCTTAGTCAGGTTAAAAATTTTACTTCTTGTATAGGAAACAAGTTTTGATTTAATCGTTACAATAACAATCATTACAGAAAAGTTACAAAAGCGCAGGTTTCATAGAGTGTTTCTATAGTGACATACACTGTACATGTATTTGTCACTCTTTCATTTATTTTTTGGAACTCCCTAACTATTAGCACATTAGCACTTCCTGCAAGCTATATTTGAAATAACCGCCCACATCCATTGATCACCTCCTCTCAAATAATTGCCCCTTTCTTAAGTGGAAAAATTAATAATTGCCCCCAGCTATTATTTGAGGACATATGGAATTGGTGTTAAAGAGCCAAAAAAAATAAAACCATTATAATGTATATATTTCTTTACAAATTCTTTATATGTTTAGACAAAAACTGTATACTTGATGTTAACGAATTTAGAAAATAGCTGTCGCCACTAAAAATTTTGCAGGACCACAAGATTACTACTGACATTGAATTGTTGGATATCAAGCAGAGAAGAAGTTTCGAACAAGAGAAGCAGCGCTTGCTTATGAGTTCAGCACCAGAGAAGTCCCGTAGTCATCATTTCACTGGCTGTTTTTTATTGAACTGATGTCTTTTCATTGTGTTTTACTCTGCATTTTTCTTGTTCGGATTTACAGCTGTTTAATAGATAGTGTAAATTAACAAATTCGGTTAATTTATTAAGCTTAAATAAGATAGTGTAACCTGTGTGATCATATCATTCTGTCAACTGGCACTACATCCCACAAGACTAAGATGCTTAAATCAAAAAATTACGATTTCGATCCAATAAAGTCTGATATGCGACTGGGAATTTTCTTCGGTACTGCTTGTATTCATTTTCTGTTGGAACAGTTGAAGTTTGCAGCATATTAAGCTTAAATAATCAATGTAAGTTATATTTATAGCTCAGGTCGTTGAGTTCGAATCTCTGGTGACATATTGAGCTGGAAATAAACAAGCTAACATTTTATATTTCGAAGCAGAGAAAGGTTGTTTGAGTAGATAAGTTAACTAAGACGACGTTAATTTCATTCTCTTTTTGGTTTTTGTTCCCTGTAGTGCTGCTAAAAGGCCAATAAATGTATCGAATAAGGATAAGGAATAAGCCTTAAATATAATCTTATCTCTGGAATCCGAGTGCGCTCGACATGATGATGATGATGATAATCTTATTTGCATTGTTTCGTGGAGCAAATATATAGATACCATGTTTTAAAATTTCTTACCTTTTACCAGGTTTCTAACCTCCATGTTTAAACAGGACCACTTAAGTGTGACTGTAGGAACACAAATGAACCGCCTTGCGAAGAAACAACAACCACTAGAAGGGGACAAAAATAACTGCAGAACGACGGAGATCCTTCGTTCGGTTGAAACACAAATTCCAGCTGATCGGTCGCCGATCGCCGATCGCGGTGTCAAGTACACGCATGCGCAGTCGTTATTCAGCTCTGTCGGGTTAGCGCTAATCGGCTTTTCAGGAACCGGGGCCTGGCCTTTTGATTTCACGAGAAAAGAGAAAACTGGTAACTAAACTTACTGTTGCTATGGTGATTTCTCCTGGATTTAAAAAATGGCGGCCAAGATGGAATCGATGGACGTGAACACTGTAATTGTTTACCTGTCATTTTAACAGTATTCATTGTGCACTCGTACCATTTCGTACGGAAATTTCAAGGCCAAAAAGATAGTTGTTGGACAACAAGTATCCTTTTATGTTTTACTGTTCTCATTAACAGAGATTGTTCTTAATTTTGAGCTTCCGCACTTTTCGTTCAGTGCCTTCGATTTGTTGTTGGCTGGTTGAGAAGTCCCTGTCCTGGTAAATTCCATACATTTTGCGGCTCTGCGTGGGCAATGTTCACCTTTAAAAAGATAGTTGATCCATTTCTGCCATCTCGGAGATTTTTCTTCAGCAAATTATCCACCGTGATCGATTTAATTTCAGCTTCCGCACTTTTTGATCAGAGGTCCCGATCGTTCGATACGTTGGGATGAATTCACAGTTTTCGCTTGTTCTTTTTAAATTTTCGAGTGAAAAACATTGACCGTTATTAATCGAGAGCTTCTTGAGAGCCTGGGACTAGTTCAAAGTCCGACCCGTCACCGGATTCTGTGCGAGTTCAGCACTCCTTAACAATAATAGCTTTTCTCGGCATTAAGAAGTTCTTTTAAAACAACTAAAATATAAGAAAAAAAATATCAGATAATAGAAAACCATTTAGGTCAGCTGCCAAAGTTCAAAACGCCTGATTATGCATCATAATGGGTTATTTTCTGAAACAGGCGAATGATTAAGTCTGCCTGTATGCTTGATTAACGAAAAGATAGGAACAATTGTACTGACTATTACCATGACAACAGCCATGAATACAAATCACTCCACTGGTGGATTTGTATTGTCTACGTAAACCATTTCGCACCTTTGTCTATAATAGATCTTTAGTTTGTTTTTATACGTCACTAAAAAAAAAACAAGGATTAGCAAAGAAAAAGATTTGTTTTTGCAAAATAATATTCAAGATATTACAGATTATTTGTTTCCCGAAGATGTACTAGATTAGAGCAAAATAAAATGGGAAGACCCCCTGGTTGTTCTTAAAGTTGAGGTCACAACATGCGAGAATGACTAAAAATAAATTGTTACCCAAAAGAAACAAAAGATTAAATTTGACTTCTTAAACAAAATAGATAATGAATTGAATTTGTCATGCGGAATATAATCAATTCATGATACAGGGCACTGAACTGTGAGTCTTGGCTCTTTGAACAGGAAATACGTTTGATGACTTGAAATTTGGTGCGCCAATTATGGAAATAGACACATGTAGCATGAGCTATGTAATTACTCCGTTATATGGGGTTCAGGAGCTTTTCAATTGCTACGTTTTGTGTTTATAATAATATACCAACTTGATTGTGAACGAAATTTCAATACGGGCGACAATTAATAGACATGCTCATTACAAAACAATTCGCTTTCGAACAGTCGCAGATTCCGGGTAATGTTCCTATTTCAATCAGCCAATTCAAGCACTTCTAATACTTTAGTCGCTTTTAATGCGTCAGATTCAGCACTTTACGGCTATAGGCTTGTGGATTTAAGTTTGCGTTGCTCCAAAGATGGGAAACGGCAACACAACTACAGCAGGAACCATTCGACGAGTAATACAAGCAAATCAGAAGTTTAGAGCGCAGCTTCAGCTATGGGAGGATGACCGTTCCGAGAGAGAACCGTGGAAATCCACTCTTCAAAACGCACCTTCAGTTGTGTACAGAAAAAGAAATGAAATGCTTCAAACTAAGGACGAAAGATTGATGGAAGATTTTAACTCCCTCCTCCAGGGTCAAATTCTCACAGATTCAACATGGAGTTTGCCAAGGCGGGAGATTGCTGTGTTTTTGAGTTCAACATTCACAGACATGTCAGTAGAAAGAGATTTGCTAATGGACGACGTTTACCCGTATCTACGGGAGTTTTGTCGACGCCTGGGTTATCAATTTAGTGTTGCAGACATGAGATGGGGAGTGCGTGACGAAATGACGGATGAACATCAAGCAGTCGAGATTTGTTTGACAGAAGTGCAGCGATGCAGGTGAGTTAATAATAGTGATAGAGTAATAACGCCTTCGGTGCCAAAATTCAAAGCAGCAGCGAAAAGAAAACGTTTATTAATTTCCAAAGGAATATTGAAAAAACAAAGAACCCCACGCGGTGAATAAAAACACTCATTTAAATCAGGGGGTCCTACTTTTGTGCAGCTAGGATCTAGTGTTTAGACTGAACTATTTTTTTTAAATCACAATAAACATGAGAAATGTTTCGTACAATAGCTTACGTTTGAATGGTTATAATATATATATTTAGGATTCCATCCACAGACTGAAACCCCAGAACCTTCTTATATCCTTTACATGTAAACCAGTACGACAGAAAAGTACTGCTCAACGGCTTTACAGTCATCGCATACTCAAACGTTGTGAGACCAGAAGAGACAAGCTTACTATGGTAGTGACCACAAACAGTGCGTAAAAACGATCCCAGATAATTACAAATTGAAATGAATCTTGTTGTTATCACTTTAAAAATATATTTATTTGAACAAACCATAGAATAATTTATGTAATTCGTTGCTTGGTAACGGTTAGCACGCGGGCGAACTCACTTTACCCGTTTACAATATTACACGGAATAAGTTTTCTTTGCAACTTGTCTCACAAAAAAGATTGTTGCAATTTGCACGTACATTGTTACACGTTACAATTGTCATGCAACTTGTCTCGCGAAAAAATTGCGTAAGTTGAAAAATGACGCATCTGTTGACTAAAGAGTGTGGCGAAACAAGTTGCAACAGCCATGTTACACGTAGTTTTGTTGTGCAACTTGAAGAAATTTGTTGCAGAAAGTAGAAAACGATTCAACTTTTCGTGCAACTTAAAAAAATCAGTTGCATGAAGGGGTGTTACACGCAAAAAGCATGCGTGCAACTTGCAACATTTTTTTTGCGAGACAAGTTGCACGAATAATTGTTACGTGAAACAGCACCTTAAGGCAGGAACACCTCTTACACGCCTTTCAATAACATGCGGAATTTGAAATTCAAATCTCCACAAACGGTTGCGTTATTCCCTGCCGTCAATCATAATTAATATGAAAGCCATGCAACGGACCATGTAAAAAAGAAACAAACAAAATGGATCGAAATCTACCAATCATAGTAAAGATCTGTTTCCTGAGAGGTAAGCTAAGATGATTGACGGCAGTGTAAAACGCAACCGTTGTTGGTGATTTGAATTTCAGATTCCACGTGTTATTGAAAAGCGCAATAACTTTAAGAACTCATGAATATGAATATGTAACCACATTTTGAGTCTGCAACAATTTCTTCATCTTTTTATCATATAATATCTTCTCATTTTTATATTTTAACTTATATCATGAATTTTCTGTTAATGATGATGATAGGATCGAGTGGGATTCGGTTAGGAATCATACTCGCCACTACCAAAATCGGACGACCTCATAGCGGGAGTCAGATTTGTTAATTACGACTGATTACAGACAATAGAGGTTTTGCACGGCAGCCATGTTGCATGGCAGGAACAATAGATTCTTTTTCCTATGGGAAAGAATGTTCTTTCTAATGCAAAACATTTTCATTGTTCCTGCCATGCAACATGGCTGCCGTGCTAAACCTTTATATTGGACGACATGAAGTTCTATTATTAATTAATCATAACCATGATTACAATTTTCGAACAAATTAACACGAAAAAAATGATAACAAATTCAAGAGAAACCTTGAGGAAAGACTATTTTTGGCAAAGACTATTTTTGTCAATCGAAATCAATTTCATCACTGCAAAAATGGCATTGAAGTATGACCACGTTATCGGTTCATTTGATTGGCTCATTTGATTGGCTCATGGAACTGTGCGATTACATTGTCCGATTACAACAAACTCTTCGATTACAACTTTGCAAGCACTGAAAATACAGAGGTTTATGAGCCAATCACATCTGAGAAAATTGTAATAGTTATGATCTTAATATTGTAATTCTACTGAAACATTGTAATTTATATTAGATGTAGGAGGGCCACAGGTTTCTTAGCGTATGCTTTTTAGTGTTACACTCGTTAAATAAATAATTTATTGTAAATATCATTACAAACTGTCTCTCGCCGCGCAGTTTTAGACGGCTGCCAGTTAATTTAGAATTGAATACATATATTAATATTATGGACGCTCAGTACGTTCTGTACGTCCATGTGTACGTTAAAAACTATTTACTTACTAGAAGATTTCTAGAGGTACAAAAATATGCCCGCACTTCTAGTGAAATAATTTTTTTCTTTGACGCAATGTTAGAGCCTGGTACAGGAAAGTCAAAAGTCAGCAAACAAACAAAACAAACGCCGTTTGTTTTGTTTGTTTGTTTGTAAATGGTTTACTTCTTAGTTTATGCTAGAAAAGAAAAGAAAAAACAACGGTGAAGAAAATAATGTGTTTGAAATGGCATTAAGACAGGAGATGTTTGATACCCTTGTAATAACCCTATATTCTCGTACCTTTTAGAAAGGAGTCCGTTGGACCATATATGGTTTGTATAATTGGTGACAAGTATGGATACAGACCAATTCCAAATACGATTGACAAAGACGTGTTTGAGATGCTTTTGGGCAGTGTTAAGAGTCACCACGGGGGTAAAACCGCGGCTGAACTGTTGGAAAAATGGTACAGACTGGATGAAAACTGCATACCTGCTGCCTTTGTTCTACAGCCAGTTTCAACGTTCTTTCCACACGCTTACAAACACCACGTGAACGACTCCGATGAAGTAAATGGTAAGGAAGAAAGGGAACAATGGTGGGAAATGATGGAAACAATGGCTGAAGCTTTGAGGAAAGCTGCAAGTCAGGTCGATCTTACAGCTTTCCCTACAAGCAAGTTGACGGAGGAGGACTTTAAGATTTCTGTCACAGAGACAGAAATATCAACTGCAATAAAAGGGGAGGACATGGATCCGAAATACTTGTTTTTGTTTTGTCGATCTCTGAAAGGATTAAAAGAAGTTGACCTCAATAACAATAAATTTGCCAAGCGCTTTGTAGATTTGCAGAATGGTGGAATTGCAAATGGATACGATGCAAAAACGTTGCTGCAGATGCTCAAAGATAAATGCCAAGAGATTGTACCTCAAAGCAATATCTGTAGGTAAAGTAAATTTTCATTGATAAATATAATAACCTTTGATCTGTTCAGTAATCAGTGGACAGCTTGTTTGCTGTTAACCATCGTTATTTGTAGTATCTAAAACAGAGGTTCAAAGGAATGCCGGTGTTTTCCAGGTTTTTGGTTTTTAACCATTGGATCGACGCCTGGTAAAATCTTTTGATTGAGTTGCCAAGGCTGAAAGCCATATTAACCTTATTCTGTCATTACCTGAAAATACTACATGTAGGATTACCGGGAAAATAAGGGTTCAACCAGGCTTTCTAAAAAAAAGGATTTTACCCCTGTAACCCTGGTCTGTCGTCTTCATTTTGTTTTGGACCCAGAAGGTTTACATGGCCCAGGCTGTCCAGAGGCAGCAGGATCGCAAGGGCGGAACCCAGTAACCTTGTTCTATGCATTATCCGGTATACTAGACTTACGACTGAGGAAAACCGGGGTTGATCCAGGATTTGTAAACTCGGCTTGAATCCTGATACCATAGTCCATCCTTTGAATTACTAATCTCGCTATAATCATTACGAATACCCTGATTACCGGACACTGATTTGCTCATTGTATTCGCCAGGTAACCGTAATCAAAACCGAACGTTTTTAAAAACGTCAGCTCTTAAATCTGTTTACGATGACCAATTGATAATCACCAATTTAGTGTTTTAATTCCCCAACGACGCAGCTCAGCACCTCAATTTCTTTTGAAACGAAGTCCTTTATTCAAGAATGGTGAGCTTGAGAGAGAGTTGACTTCAGTTAAATACAGTGTATTTAAAGTGCCCCTGCGATCAAATTTTATAATTGTTTTTATTTCATTTTTCGAAACAAAATATTGTAATTACTGACCAGTCCAAACCGTTTTTCAATCTCATCACGGGAAAGCGGTTTTTTTTATGACTACTTTTCTCATTTTTACGGCCGCCATTACATTTGCATGTCCCAGTAGTTTCAAAAGAAGCTAGAGAAAGTGACGTCAAAGACTCGCTGGCTTAAAATTGCAGTGTGTGAATACAGCTTATTTAGTATGCAGAACACGAGTTTGGCAATCTGAAAGCTCAAAATTCCCGTGCCGCATACTAAATAAGCTGTATTCACACACTGCAATTTTAAGCCAGTGAGTCTTTAATTTGACGTCACTTTCTTTGGCTTCTTTTGAAACTACTGGAACATGCAAATGTGATGGCAGCCGTGAAAATGAGAAAAGTACAGTCGAAAAAAACCGCCTTCCTGTGATCAGATTGAAAAAACGGTTTGGACAGGTCAGTAATTACATTATTTTCTTTCGAAAAATGAAATAAAAATCAACTATAAAATTTTATCGCAGGGGCACTTTAATTCTATGAATGAACATTTGGCGTTCTTACAGTGTACATAACTGAGTCATTTACTAGATTCCTGATTCATTTTAAATTCAGATACAGCCTTGATTTTCAAGTTACCCCGGATGGCCGTATCAACGTATTGAAGAACAAGGACGAAATAAGAACGTTTTGTGATCAGTTTTGCCAGAAAATGGTCGATGGCATTCAAGAAGGTAACATCAATGATTGTTTTCTAAGTTCATCTCGCTCCAATTGTCATTGATAATATTTACAAACTGATTATAATAGCCACTTCTTATAAATAAATAGCAGTGGTAAACAGTTAGTAACCGAAGTTGTGATAGCGCGGAAAATCTGAAGATACTTCCACGAAATCTTAATGATTAACAGTGTAACAAATTCTTAAGAACTCTGAAAAACTAAAAATTTGAAGCGTTCTTTTTAGCTAGCAAGTCTTAATGTGGATTTAGTTATCGAAAACAATATTGAACCGCATGAATAGGTTATTACTTCTAGAAATATATAGTTTGTTGGAGTTGTGGTTTTGGGGGGTACCATGATACCTTAAGTGCACAACAAGCATCAGTTTACCTTTCGGAAACGTTTTACTTCTGACTGGATGTTGATTTGCCTAACGAACACAGCGGTATAGAACGAATAGACTGGTCAATTGCTGATCTGTATGATTCATTTTATATTCGCTTCCTGTTTTGACAGCGGTTGCTAACCATCGTGCGATTGATGATCCTTTGTATGTTGAAGTTCTGCACCATGCAGCAGCCACAAGAAAGAGAACGGAAGCATTTGTGGGCAGAAAGCAACTTCTAAGAAAGGTATTGTCACTTTTTTGGCACAGTACTGCAGATCAAAGTTGGTCGTTTCGCGGCTCTTCCACGAATATGTACGAAATTTTCCTTCAAACGAAATTTCGACGAATTTCTTTCACGAGACTTCATTTCTTTATGGACACCTCATGTAACATGTTTGGTAGTATAGAAATTAGTTATACTTACATAATAAAACTGATAATACGTAAAAGGTTAGTAAGTGATGTTGTTTTGAGACAGATACAAAAAGTTAACATGTCGATTTAATAGTGGTATTCTAATCTGATGCTCCAATTCCTCAATTCCATTCTTTTAGATTGAAGATTACCTGAAGCTGGAGAACGGTGTAAAGGTCTGTACGATTTATTTTTAATTTTTTCAAATCAGGGATATCTAATATTTTTGGAGCCTTAACTTTGATTATAACAGAGTGGAAACAAAATATACCAACTTCTTATGAACGTCACCAAATGAATCAACGACAAACAATATTTGGTCCACTTTTTTTTACTTTAAAGATACCCTAAAGCGGACGGTATTGAATGTTATTTCTTCCCGGTAGTGCCAAATTTGTTTAGTCTAAACTTTAAAGCTTCTCTTACCGGCGTAGTTATGGAATCGCTTTGATAGAAACAGATATGGCATTTCCAGATGTTTTTTTTTTTAATATCATACATGTTTTATATGTTTCTATTTTCACTGATCTACAGTAGCATGGCGAAGTTTCGCGGCGCCACAGTGACTTCGTCTATTTTATTAGTCTACATGTAGATCTATAGTTGATGCAGCCTAATAGATTATGAATGATGTTAGGTTAATGGCTGCCAACGCGAAGAAGGAAACTGATTAAACAATTATTACAAACAAGGATTTTCAATAAGCAAAAGATCGTCATCGAAAGCATACTTTGTGATTAAACAATGTCATTCTTCAGTCACAAATAGTCCGGCATCTTGTTTGATGCTCCCTTGAAGTTCAATACGATAAAATTATGGAATTCATACAGCAGCCATTAGTGCATCTTCACTCAATTTTTCACGCTATTTTAGGTTTTATGTCTTTAATGTGATTTTTACTTTGTTTTGTACAAATCTATCAGCCTTTCATTGTTCATGGTGTATCGGGCTGTGGAAAAACCTCCCTCTTGGCAAAGGCGTTCACTACGTCTCTTGAAAGCTGGAATGGAGTCGATACAGGAAGGTGAGCTCCCAGTTTCATTTATTGATGCTTATAGTCTATAAGTACCAGTTTGCCTAAAATTACTCTACCGTCATCAATAAAGCGGTTTTCATTTGAATGTCGTAAAACCAAAACCATAATTAGTCCGACCAATCATAACGGACGCAGTCAATCCAGTGAACCAATCAGAACTTGATCGAAGCGAATACATGTAGCCGGCGTGGCGGGAAAACGCGTTCATTAATTAGCGTCACGGCTGAAATATCGTGTTTTCATGATTATGGCCAGGAATTTGTTTAAGCTTACTTTATTATCTTGAAATTGGAAGAAACCATCACTAAAAGCGATAGAAGCAAAGAAATATGAACTAAACAGACAAAATAACGGCTAGAAAAGTCAAAATTTCACAAGAATGGCAAGTTTGATTAATCGACAGGCGGTCAATTAATCAAATTTCATGAACTGTAATCCACTTCAATCCTTGCAATCCTGCACTTTATCTCCAAACTACGTTTTTGTTTTGGTCTATAGAATCTTTTTATACAAGTAAGTGAAATTTTGCTATTTCGCCGGGATTATTTCGGTTTTACTTTGCGTGGTCGAGTGGTTTGGGCGCCAGACTTGAAATCCGGAGGTCCCGGGTTCAAGTCCCGCTCTGACCACTAGATGGAGTTCGGTTTCACGGTAGACCCGAGTTCAACTCCTCGGTCACGCTTGCAAAATAGCCAACTGGTTTGCCTCCTGCCAGTTTGAATGTTCGGTCCCACTGGCACTTGTGCTACTAACACTGCCAAGGGTAAATAAATTATATTATTATTATTATTATTATTTGATTTTTTGATAAAGTGGCGCGAGAACATAGCGAAGCAATGCAAGACCAAAGCAATCACGAAATTACTTTCAACACTCAACTTACTATTAACCGCTGTAAGATTTTCTGTATTTACTTAAGTTCAGTCTCCAACATGTATATAATTAACCAGTCTATTTCAATTTACACTTCCAGGCCAATTCATGTCATTAGATTTATTGGAACATCACCTTCCTCGTCAAATGTGAGATCTCTGCTGAGGAGCCTCTGTCACCAGGTGGGTTTGTAATGGTGTGGTTAGGGTTTGTTCAATTATTTTAAAGTAATTAAGCATAATTATACAGACCTCGGCAAACGCGATGTCCTGACAAATATGAGCTGGGTACTTTTGAAAGCCCTTGGTCAGTCCTTTTTTCTAAAAACTTCAAGGAACTTGTCAATGGTAGCAATCGACAAACTAAAGACAAACAACGAATGCAATCCCTGTGTTAAAGCTATAATAGTCTAAATGCTAGTCTAATTAGCTAAATGGTGATCTGTCTTAGGGCGCTTACCATTTGTCAGAACTGGCCGACCAGACCGGTCCGTTTGTAACTACAATGCATCTTTTTGAAGACTTGCTCCTACAAGTCCATCAAAAGGGGCATACTATTTCCAAATTTACCAGTCTGGCCGACCAGTTCTGGCAAATAATCTGGAATAATATTTACGAATTGAGCGGTCCGACCGGGCAGTTCTGACAAATGGTAAGCGCCCTTAGTATGGAGTGTCCTACTCTTTTACAGATTATCCTCATGGCTTATGGCTCCTTATATATTTTTATTCCCTTTTCTTATTTGTAAGTTTTTGTTATTAAATTGTAATAAAAATAAAATAAATAAATAAATGAGTACAATTTAAATATTTTTTATTTAGCCGAAACAAGGTTTTGTTGTTATTGTGCAATTTGCCTTATAACACTTCTCCTCTGTCACTATAGTTGTGTGTGGTGCTCAAAGATACCTCAACATTGATCACGGACAACTATGAACGTCTGGTTACTAAATTTCGTTCCCTTCTGCAAAGGGCCACACCAGAAAAGCCACTCGGTAAGTACAATAACTAAGATAAAGGCGAAATAGAAAGAAAGTTGTTTTAAAGTTTCCACACGGTTGGTACACTGAGTTGAAAACGGATGTTTAAATAAGGAAAAAGCACTGGTACAGTTTAATAGTATAAGGTCTAGAAGATGCAGGATTCGTCTCCTGTCTCCTGGTTGCTGGCTCTTGCTTTGTTACTTTGCTCCACGTTGTCCTTCTTCGTCAAAGGGTATAAATAGGATCCAGCGGATTTCTCAGAAACAAAACAATATCGTGTGGGTTATTCTTGTGATGAACATGCAGTAACCTCAGCCAGAGACTTGGGGGAAGTGTCCAATAATGGTTATATTCCTTGTTGTTTCATACATGCTTTGATACCGAATGAAGTGCCTAAACGGCCTGGTTTTCATAGACGTTCTAGATTCTAAATTTGGAGTTAATCCTTTCATTTTCCGGAGCGAACCAAATTTTAGATTGATTTTCTTTAAACCGTGAAGTAGTTACTAAGCTACTAGGCAGTAGTAGGCATTATTAGACACTAATTTCATTGTTTTCTTTTGTTTAGTTTTTACTAATTTTGGCTAATTGTGATTAATTGCTAGATACTGTTTCACGGTCAAAGTAAAATCACTCTACTAGGTAGAATTATAGTCTAATTATGAATCAAAACAAATGGCTGCGGGAAATTACTGCCGGGCGTCTTTCATTTGAATGGTTACACTTTAGGATCTCTCATCTTGCCACGCAACAGTTAGAACCACCTTGTACAGCATAATAAACAGCACCACAAAAAATAAGAAACTACTGTCCAATAGCTTTCATTTGAGTGGTCACACTAAAGGATTTCATGCACAGACTCAAAAGTTAGCACGACCTTGTACAGCATAATAAACAGCACCACAAGAACCTACTGTCCAATAACTTTCATTTGAGTGGTCACACTAAAGGATTTCATGCACAGGCTCAAAAGTTAGGACCACCTTGTACAACATAATAAACAGCACCACAAGAAACTACTGCCCAATAGCTTTCATTTGAGTGGTCACACTAAAGGATTTCATGCACAGACTCAAAAGTTAGAACCATCTTTTACAGGCGGCATAATAAACAGCACCACAGAAAAATACTGATCAGTAGCTTTCATTTGAGTTGTCACACTTTAAGATTTGATCCACATATTTTAACTGAAGCTAGAACCACATCGTGAACTCAAGGTTTGAATTTCGGAGCTTTCTAACTATTCACCCATTTATACTAAATTCTCAAAGTGTTTGTTATTCCTTTTCCAGTTTTGTTTTTAGACTCTTTAGATCAACTGTCGGATCAAGATGACGGACGCGCGCTAAAATGGCTGCCGACAAGTTTGCCAAGGAACGTTCATATTGTTGTCAGCACTTTGCCCTTCACAGGAGGGTGCCTTTCTGTACTAAAAACCAAACTAAAACCTGAGAGTAATGCAGACTTATATCTTGAGGTATGTTGGATTTATTTGATCCCCCTGGTTGTTAACCCTGTTTAACTTGGGCTTTTAGGTCCTGCATGCGCCTCTATGGGAGGAGGGCATAGGTCTTTTTGATGTCCGCAAAATGGGACGATGACGTCAAATGACGTGGGCCGAATTACGTCCTTAGTTCAACACAGCTGACATCTCGAATTTCTCGACTTCTACAAAAGCTAAGAATAGGGTTGGAGGGGGACTCCGCTATAAAAGTGACGGGGATGTACCTTTTTGAGGGTTAAAATTCGTGGTTTTTGGTACTTCTTCGGGTGTGTGAATGAAGACCACTGCCAGAAATGTTCTGATTGATACCTCTTAAGGGTAGAAGGTAATGTGAGCCATACCCACAAAAACGGATTTCTGGTACTTTTTAGGCTTTCTTTTCAAAGCTTCTGACGATCACTCCCATCAAATCAGCCATATGGGAGCCCCCCAACCTGCCCCTCCCCCTCAACCCCTTCCCCTCAACCCCTCCCCCCCAGAATGGGAAATGTAACAGTAGCCACCTGTGCAACAGACGCGCCATGTGACGATGATTTGTGCTTGGCTCTGATGGTTTACAACAACAACAAAACAAAAACGTGTTTGTTCCGATTGGTTACAACCGCTTAAACGTAGTTTCGTTTACATAGGTTTCATCTCTGGAATCGAGTGATGCTGAAAGTATACTTGATACAAGGCTCGAAAACGCAAAAAGGTATATCTGTGCATGGATTTAATTTATTTCTTTTGTAGTTTATACTCGATGTTCCAAATGCAATAGTGTCTCCCGTGCATGGCTAAGTCGTCGATGGACAATAAAAATTTGTCTATATGAGAAATTATATTTCATTTTCTATTTTGACAAGTTGTACCGTATTCATTGCAATACACGAACATTAACATTAACATTTGAGAATTTCCAAAAACAGCCTAAAGTGTTTATCGTATCATCTTTAAAAAGAAAAAAAATCTATTGTATTATCCTTTCAGTTTCATTGAGACAAATAAGTGGTACTGTTTATTGACATTACTTGCCTTTTCCCTCGCGAACATTACCTCAAACAGAAAACTGACACAAGAGCAAAGGATTCAAGTGTTGAAGACCTGCTCCAGACCTACAGCTCTGTATTTGAAACTAGCATGTGATGCAGCCCTAAGATGGAGGTCATTTACAAAGGACACAGACAAAGAACTGAGGCCTACAGCTACTGAGCTGATTATACAGCTCTTTGAACGGTACTAATGTTCTGCGCATGAGACTTTCCCCTTGTTACCAGTCTAAAATGCTCACCCCACCCTACCTGGGGTGAAGCGACTAAGAGCCTTAAGAGTGTTTTACTTCCTTTATGATGTATTACTCCATCCCAACACCACTCCCAGTGTTTGTTAGGTTCCCTCAATCGTTCGTCTGAATCGAACTTATCACTTTAATTCAACCAGTTTTTGATAACCGTCAGCTAATTAGAACAAAAATGGGTGTTGTTTTGGGCCAAAGGCCCTTTGGCTAACTATTGCTATTGGTTCAACCCCTCGCAGCTTAATAACGAAGCACGGCGAGCAGTTCGTTCGTCGAGCTCTGGGTTACATTACGGCCTCCAAAACAGGGCTTACCAAATCCGAACTGGAAGACGTGTTATCGTGTGATGATATTGTGCTTGCTGACGAGGTCTTCAAGTATCATGTGCCTCCGATAAGAAGGTTACCTACGCTGCTGTGGACGACACTCAGAAATGACTTAGGTGAGAATTTCAAGTTTAAGTTTTCAAGTTGTGAGAAAAAGAACAGCACCGTACGAAAATGGTGCTCCGCAGTGGCTTTCATTTGAATAGTCACACTTTGAGATTTAGAACCACGTTGTACAGCAAAGAATTGCTGTGGGACTTTCATTTGAATGGTCAAACTTAAAAATTTCATCCACAGACTTGAAAAGTTAGAACCACCTTGTACGGCATAATAAACAGCACTATGGACCTTTATCACGCCCCGCCATTTTGTATAAAAACAAAAGATTTACCCCCCAAGCCTCGCAGTGAAAAAGTTGAGAACGAGGTTAAGCAGGGGAAAACAAAGCATTTTATTCTCCTGGGAATCAACATGGCCGCCGCGTGATAAAGGCCCATAGGAAAGTACTGCTCAATACTTTCATTTGAATAATCACAATTTGAGATTTTATCCACAGACTCAAAAGTTAACCCACTTCAAAGAAAACCGTCTTGCAGTAGAAACTTCTAGCATTATTGTGTAGATTGTGGAACCACGGGAAGATTTTAAACTGCAATGTTTGTTTTTCTTCTTTTTTTTTTTCAACATATCACCATTTGACTTTTTTATAGGTGGCTATTTGGTCAATGTGGCCGCGGATGGGCACGTGGTATACAAGTGGTATCACAGATTGTTTCTAGAGGCAGCAAGGAACTACTTTTTGAGTGACAAGCCTTTTACAGACTCGCTCCACACAGATTTAGCAAACTACTTTAATGGCAGGTGAATGAATAATTTGCAAAAGTTAGAGAAAGATTTATTGCTCTACGTTTCGCTGTCGTCATGATGTCATAATCAAGAGTAAAGAAAATATAACAGAGCGAATATTTAAGTAGGGTAGAACTAAAATTTACATATACTATAATAGCATCTCTTTAATGAAGCAATTGAATTTGCTAGTACATTTAGCAAGCACGTGAAACTGTTCTAAAGGACGCTGTGGTATCCGACCATTGTGTTCTTGCTGGATAATGGCCGGCGTCATGACGACACCGAAACGTAGAACAATAAATCTTTCTTTAATTTTTGCATGCTTTGCTTTTGCAAATCTCTTTTGATTCAATGAATAATTTGCACCCCAAATTGATGGATTCACCCTAAATTTATTGAGTGACTCCAATGGTAGCGAGATCAATCTTAATAAACGTTTCAAATTTTCTGCTCAAGAGATTCATGGACATCGAATGAAACACGAAAAAGTTGGACCAAGGTTTATTAGTTCTTTCGTTTTGTCTTTAAAAAGCTCAGTTTAAGGATTTATTTTTGGATTGCAGCTGTCTTAAATTGGAACTTAGTAACTTTGTCATACATGAAATGTTTTTAAAACACTTGGAGCGTTAGCGAGTTTTCCAAGACACAAAGCGACAAACTTGAAAAAGAATGCGGCCCAATTTGTTCAAGTGGAAATCCTCCCATCCTGGCCATCTGCAGCCCAAGACTCTTATTTTAACTCTTAATGCACTAGTAGAGTAATTCTAAATAAAACGTCTTCTGCATTTGTAAAAGTAACACTAAAATCTTGAAATAGCCCCTAACCCCCTAATAACGGTTCGCTCTTGCTTCGATTAATTTAGTTGATTGATATATCCATCTTGGTGTTCCAAGAATACTTCTTGTTTGAATGAAATTTAGAATTAAATAGGCACACTCTTGCGAAAAGACCACACCAAAACCCATGCAGTGACAATCTCCTTTACTTTACTGACTATCGTTCTTTCAGGTGGGCGCGAGAAGCAAAACCATACACAGACAACAATGGAAACATAAGAAGTGCTCATCGAATGGTGGCGGACCAACCGCTGATTTTAAGTACAGATGTCACGCAAAAGATGGATGTTGAAGATGGAGAGGCTCGAGCGAGATACAATCTGCGCAAATTAAGCGAGCTTCCGTACCATTTGATACGTTCCGATATGTGGAACGAGTTTGTGGAGGTTTGGTAATTTTTTTTCTTCTGGAGGGTTATTAACGATCCTCTCAAAATCATTGCCTTCCATCCAAAAAGACGAGAGAGGAAGTGTTTGGTTGTTAGGAGCCCATCATCATGCATGGCTCCTGTTGGTTGTATAATCCGTGTGACGAATGACAAATTATTCAAATTACCTATCTATATATGTATTTTAAATGAAACATAGTGAGAATTAAAGTGGGATTTGGTAAATATTACCACAATTTTTAAAACTTACAAACGTTCTAATGCATTGTTTAAACTGGAAAGTAATCGATGTGTCGAGAACTTGCAGCAGGGAAATAATATAATTATATTGACGAAAGAAACCTGTGTTGCCCACTTATTTTCTCTCTGTGCTAAATTGGTTACAGCTGTGTTTTAAACGATGCATTTCGAAATCAAATTCGGCGATCTTAAAAGCTTTTTAAAAGCGATTTATATTAGAGTAAAATCTGTAAACAGCTGCCGAGAGATCTAGTAAAGAACTGTAAATGGCGCTAGCGCGTTTTCTTATTTCTATTAAAATGTTTCGTTTCTTACGTGGAATTATTTTCAAGAGGGTTTTGTAAATTTCATTAAAAGCGTATACACCAGCTTATTTACTAAGTATTTTGATGTTGTCCCGTTTTTCTAATTTTCTTTAAGAGGTGTTCAGATCCTTCCAGAAGAGGCTAATTTGATCGTTCCTTGGTAAATGCTTCCCAATGCATTGTAAACAACATATATTCTCGAAAAAAATAGTAGTATACTTAGACTAGAATCGATGGCGGCCTGTTACTTCCAGAATTAGTCTTTTTTTTCCCTTTTAAATCAGTCTGGGATTAATTTGGGCAAACAGTTGATCTGATAACTCGCCGTTTAGTTAATCAAGCGATGTCGATCTACACTGCAAATCTTGAAAATAATGCCAATAATTCTACTCTGAGTAAAAACTAACGGTAAAATATTTGAACGACGTTTCGACCGCTCTCGGTCATTATCAAGTTAAGATAAGAAACTTAACATATGTATTTGTATATATGTGGAAAGAGAGAAAACGATGATGCAATAGCTGTAAAAACTGATGCTAAAAGGTTCCACTCTGCATATGTAAATAGGTATTTTGCCATCAACGATATCGTGCCTCTTTTTTGAGAGGAAAAGTGCGGGGCTTATCTAGGTACTACACGGGATTAACGGCTGAGTCGTGGGAATTTCAAAGTCCTGAAAACATTTCGGGCCCCACCATAAAAATAAATACTAAAATAACAATACTAAAACTGTTTAGTTCCGATTCTAAAAGTAAAGCTTTCGAGTCCGAATTTTCTTGAGTTTCTTTGAGAAACGCATAGTGCCAGGTATTGGGCCCCAAAAGCCCCAGATTTCTAGATCGCGCGTTGTAGATAGACTTCCAATTATGCTGTAGCTTGTACACAGACGCAGGATTTTAACTAGTATGATTCTTGCTGATGAATCGAGTTACGAGCCGGAAGCATCATTTCTTTGAATGCTTGACGGTAACTTCTTTGTCGGTAGAAATATATGCATGGATTCACAGCCGAGTTAGCAAGGCTGAGTGATCCTAACCAATACAGGAGCATATTGTAACGGTATGGGAACATGGTTGAAATAACGGTGACAGGAACCCAGCAAAGAGAAAAAACAACTACAATCAACGAAATCGTCTTTGCAACTTGCTTATCTCGCTCGCGCAAATCGCCAGATATTTGGAAGTTGTTTTGATTTTGGTGTAAGTTGCGTATTCTAGAAGACCGATACCGGACATTTATAAAAGTAACAATCCCGCTTACGACGATAGCTGTGTAGCAAGTGACAACACCAGAAGTTGCGAGACGCTGTAAAAACAATCTGTGTCCGCGAAAAATGAACTCTAGAGCTGGATATATAGAAGACGCGAGCCACACGAATGCTAAAACCATTTTCAGCTTTGAAAAAGTCATTTTCATTTTGTGGGTAAAGGGGAAACAAATCGCCCAACAGCGATCTATGCTCATTGCTACCAACGTTAAAAGCGAAGCCGTGACAGAATAACGTGAAAGTACTATCGAGGCATACCCTGAAGTACTCACTGAACAGACTGGCGCAACACCTTGAGTTAACATTAAGATCACCAATGGCATTGCTATCGCAGTGACAAGTAGATCAGCAATCGCCAGGTTTGCGATTAACACACCGCAAATCGTTTTTAAGTTCGACGTTCTTCTGATCACAAGAATTATAATCATGTTACCAAGTGATCCTCCGACTGCTATAACGCTGCAAAGAACTACTGCAAGAGTACTGTTGATTGTGTTCAGTGAAAAATCCTGGCAATACGAAATGGCGCCTGTTCTGTGCCAAGTTCTCAAATCTGTTGTATCCTTTATGCTTGAATTCATTTCCATGATGACTTGGCTAAAATCTCTGAAGGTTTGTTTTCCTTGTAAAAGGTAAAACCATAAGAAATATGGACATTCCTCTATTTCATGTTAGTGTTCGTTTGTACGTCATTGTGCTCTGACCTTTGTAAAGAACCGCGCTCGAATTTGTTAAACTTCCTGTTTCTGTGGAAAATAGTACTTTATTTGTACCGCAACGGGGGAAAAGAACTCTTTTTCCGGCCAGCTGTAAAAAAAATCACTATCTTAGTTCAAGGTTGGACCGGCTAAGGCTTAATGCCTTAGAAATTACAATATGCGTGTACCTTCCAAATGAGAGCCAGCTATTGTCATAGAAATAGTGTACGTTGATCTATATATTGCATTGTCATAGTTCATTGTCATTGTCATAAGTGCAAGTTGACTTAAAGGGGCTATGTCGGAAGGTGAGTCTGCGCAATGAGTTCCTGTCATGTGACGTCACCTGACGTCACACATGTCAAATTTCTATTGTTCCCTCCCGGATCGCGACAAGTTTTATCGCGCTTGCACTCGTGTCGAACCACGCGAGGTAAACAAACACACGATCGATTTCGCTTTTAAATTCCTCCCCAACTTCCATCACTACTGGAAGACATCGAATGTTTCGAAGGTACGACTAACAAATCGCAGAAATAATTTAACAAAAATCTAGCCAAGTAAATACTCTAACTAATTTGTAAACTTGAGATCTATCCTTTCACGCAATACGACGGGATGGAACGGATTGCAGCGAATTCGACAGTAATGGCCGCCAACTTAATAAAAAGCCACCGGACGTTTTTCAAGTTGTTAGTACCCAGTACTCACCCGCCATCCTCGCGACATAGCCCCTTTAATGACGAGCTTTGAGATATACTTTGTGCACAAGCTCGGTTAGAGCCACGTTGACCTGAAAGACTGCCTTGAGAAGGCCTGGTTAATAAGCTATAACCTCAGTCTTGCTTCGCAACTTGCGTAATACAATATAGAGAAGATTGACTTTCAGAATTCGCAATGGCCTTTCTACTTATTATTTCCTGCTTACGTCACATTAACAAGACAAAGTGAATCGCTTTGGTTAAGCGAGGAAAGTTGTTTAGAAAATTAAATTCTTATTGATAAATGGTATTAAAATAATGTACCCACCTGTGTTGATCTCATGGTCCGCTCGGTCAAAGTTATAAATCATACCGACTTCGCAAAATCGTTGAAATGTGTTTAGAAATACAAAACATCAGAACAACACATTTTACATGATGATCCAGAAATTAAAAATAACAGCGAATATCCACAGGTATTATCCATTTTTTGAGTAAAACGTATTCTTTGATGGCGGCGAGAAATAGATAAATGCAGTAGGCAAATTTATTGTTTTCATGGCTATCATAAAGCAGAAGTGGTTTGATGGCCTTATTTAACGGAGTAAATAGCTCCCAAAAGTCTTCATCTTCATGCGTAGTGTAGAGCGGCGTTTGACAAAATCCTATGGCGTAACTATTCGAAAGCCAATTAAACTATCCCTCGATTTGCGGTTAATCCTCATTTAAATTTCTTATTCCTAGGATAACTAATCGAGGGATAAAAAGGCGTTCCTGAAAACGGATTTAACCCTCGATTAAACTCAGAAAAAAACCGGTTTGACCAGTTATTCACATGCAGGCTCGCGCGAAAATGACAATGCGCGGGAAAACGGCGTCTTACACGAAGCTTGTAAGCTCTTGTTTTCCATTCTGATTCAAAGAGTCTCGTCACAAATTCTACAAATCAAACCTTGATATTTGTTGTTATAGTCGAAGAAAAGAAACGTAATATCTAGCGATTCGTTCAAAGGAAACAGAATGAAGATCAGTGATTCAGTTCAAAGCGATGTTAATGTAAATAAAAACTGATAAAGCTGTAAACCGAATCGGTGAGTTCATTCGATTATTTCATTTGTCAAATTACTAAAAAATTGTCAGTCATGTAACCTTTTGATTAAATCTGAATAATAAAGCAGTGATTTCATAGAAAGAGCTTTCATAGTTTTATACCAACAGCGTAGCTTTGATTGTGTCTAAAGTTCACGCTGAAAAATCAAAACTTGTATGTCGTCTTCTCTTTGACATCAATTTAAGCTTAAGCTTATATTTTTGCGATCTTTCCCCACTCTTTTCTACTGCAATTTGCTGCAAAAAAATTATTTAATCCAAGTATTCTTGGATAGAATCTCCAAACCGGTAAAACGATATGTAAGGAGTTTATGACATTTTAAAATTTACGCTATTGCGAACGCAAAAATAATATTTCATGGTGTGTTGTTTTTATCTTGCTTTTCAATAATGGGTGCGGTGACACACACCACGGTTAAATGGCATTTCCCATGGTTGATCATCCCACGGTGCATCACACCACAGGCAGCGCAAGCTCAGTATGTGATGGTTCTTTGTTATTAATGTAGAAATATCAAAGAACCATCACATACTGAGCTTTGGCTGCCTGTGATCACACTTGGGTTTAGTATACCGTGTTAACCAGCGGTTACACGCGATTTGTGATTTGCCAAGGTAAAAAAATGTCACGCAATTCAGTGAATCACTTTTCCTTTGCGGTTACGTGTTGATGTCACGGAGCATCGTGATTGGCTCTTGTACCTTGGGCATCAAAAATCTTACCACGTTAAATGTCATAGGCGCTTCCTGTGATCTTTTTTATGTATCCATGTATTTTTATCACGGGAAATTTACCTCAGAAAATGTCGGTCGCACTCACTAAATGCAGTTTCCCGTGGTGAAAGGGTCGTTTACCACGGTAACAACAACAACAACAATTTATTCTTTGTACAACAATACAAGAGTTGGGTGGTTTGGTTTGCCCTGCAAATAGCTGGAAAGCTAATCGTGGCGGGGCAAAACAAGTACATGAATAACACAAATTATCTAATAAAATCAAAAATCTTATACTGTTACAAAGCCTTGCAGATTGCACTAAAAATAAATAAAACACAGAAGTTAAGTAGTCTAATTAACACAGCGCTTACTGACGTACAATGCGTTAAGACAAGGAGTCTCTGACTATAGCAAGTGTATCTATGTACCTACTTTATTAATAATCATGGGAATTTGAATATATATATATTTTTTTAATTTTTTATTTATTTAAGTGAGAACTATACATCATTGTAAAAGTTAAATAAAAGGACAACACACAACACAAAAAAGAAAAAAAAAAGTCTATGATAACTACCCTGTATAAGCTACTTATCAAAGCTTCCTATACAATATTTCCAATTAAGCTGATTTATAAATTCAGTTAAATTACACGATTTAGAATTTAATTTCTGATGGTACAGATAGTCAGTTTTGCAAACAAAAGACACTGATTAAATTTAAGCAAATAGCTTGTAAATGCGTCATTTCTAGAAGTAATGCCAAATAGTTCCTCTGTAAGAGAGGGTTGCAACCTGCAATTATGAACTCTATTAAACCAACTAGTTACTTCATTTATAAAATATCTAGTTTTAGGACAATTGACAAAAGTATGCAAAATAGATAGTCATCCTCCTTTTCTAAAATATCAAATAGCAATTTGCGGAGAACTCTTTTGAAAGCATTCTAAGGAAGATCCGTTATATAGCGTGGTATCTTATTCCACAGCTTTACTCCGAGCCGAGAGAAAGAATTGTTTAGTATTTCTAGACTGGAACTTTTAACATAGAACTTTCCAGATGTAGACGTAGTGCCCCGTGTAACCACACCTGTAACTGAAAACTTTTAAAGCTTCATATATTCTGCTTCGTGAAAGCCCTACTAAATACAAAAACTATATCTCTTGAATCTTACCGTTCAAAAAGGTTAGTATGATTGCTGTAAGCTTAGCAAGAGCTTTATTATTATTTTGAATAATTTTTTTTTAATTAAAAATTATATAAGATTTGCGTGTTTGCGTGTGTTTAGTCTGCCTTGGTTCGATCACCTTTCACTGCAAATTACATTTTTCTGCCGAAAACTCGGTTTATTCTCTCCGGAATCTGTAAGGATAGCAAGTTCAGTTATCATTAAAGGGGCATTGTCACGCAGATTTTGCTGTGTTTTGGTCAAAATACACTAAATATATGACAAAGTACCTTTGCTCAAACATAAAATTGCTTTTAGAACACCAAAAAGATAATAGGTGATTTTCACTTTACGTCACGGCGGCCATGTTGGTGCACACCTACAAAAGAATTTTAATGAACTTCTTTTGTTATGTGCACCAACATGGCCGCCATGGCCTTTGTCATTTGAGTTCCACAGGACTGAAGGTCACGTGAGTGAAAAACAACTATATCAAGTGATTTCTTCAAGGAAGAACAAACCATAATAAGTTTTTCTGCGATTTTTCCACGACTCTTGGAAGGAACTTGAAAAAATTGGACAATTTTTTCAAGTGACAATCCATTTCCATCCTGGCCATCCGCAGGCAAAGATAACGAATACTAGTTTCTGTGCACTGACAGAGTATTTGTTAACAAAACTGGACCATTATTTTATGGTTTCCATTGAAACAAATATGTTTTTTGGCTTTTAAAAGTGATACTAAAAATAGGTGACAGTGTCCCTTTAAAGTCACCAAGAGGAACTTTTTCTGGTAGAAGTTACTTTCTATATTTCCTGGACCAACTTAACGAACAGTTTATTCCGCCATTTTGTTTGTTTTGACAAAATTTATTCTCCGATTAGTGAGTTAATCGACCTCGCTAGGTGGATTAAATTTAACCCTTATTTTATCCCTTGGTTATCGCTAATCGTGCTTTCAGGAACAGAATCTAATCGAAGGCAGGATCGAAGGATAAATTATATCCCTTGATTACGCAAAAAAAAAACGCTTGATTACGCTGATTTAATCGTGGGTTAGTGCTAATCGGCTTTTCAGGCCAGTACTTTTGCATGGTACCATTTGTTTGTCAATATTTTACAAAATGAAATTTGGGATTTTTCTTGAATTTTGCCGGATTTTTGACGTGGATTTTTAAAATGGTTAACGGGTTCGACTACCGTTGGGACAATTTGGAATGTTCGAGTTCATATGGATTGTTTTACTGACTTTATAGATCGTGTGCCAGATTCCATTTCTCATGGCTAAGTGTAAAGCTGGAAAAGCGTTCGGTCTAACTTTGGAACTTTCTGAGGTAAGATATAAATTACTGAGTGGCAAATTAAAAATGTAAAATTTAAAAGGTTGTAATTGGCTTTGAGCTGATGTGTTATGCTAAATTCTACGGCAGCAGTCATTTTTATCCATCCATAATACTTGTAGTAAAGTCGAACAAGAGCCACGTGTGTTACTCCCCCCAGGATGGGATGCTAGCACGCCACTTGTAGACTTGTATTTATGTCATCATTGTATTTGTTTATTTTTTTGTAAGTCTTCTTTGTTATGGAGAAGCTAATAAAACGACAAAAATATAATATTTTAATCAAAGTTAACTCAAAAGTAGTTATCAATTACCCTATTACTCATTGATAATTCACCCAAATGAAAGGCAAGTTACGATATTCAAAGTATGCGAGCCTACATCATCAACAGAATATCGTCAAAATTAACTCTTTCACTACTAAAGGGTTGTTTTCTGGGATTGCACCTTAGCTCTTTGGTGACTAAAAGTGTACAAGTGAAATCTGACGCAATTCAAGTTTGCTTTTATCGCGGTTGTCTATTGAGTGTCTAAAATGATTTTGTAAATGCTTTGGTTTTGCATTGCTACGCTTTGTGATTAGCTAAAATATCTCGCGCCACCTTACCAACCAATCAGAAGTAAAAACAAAACCAACTGTAACTTGCTCGTACGCGTTTTCCCGCGCTCTGGTTCACTAGGTTATCTGCGTCTGTTGTTCTTCTGAAAACCACTCTATCGTTATTAATCCAATTTCCAATGTAGGCTTCCCTGAAATGCAGCAAAGACAAAGCAGGCATCATCGAGGATGTGTATAGCTGTATTAGAGCTAATGCCCAGCAGCTGAGCCAGTTTCCTGAGCTGGTACCTCAACTGTGCCTCAATGAACCTGATATGTCATACTGTGTAACTTTGGCACAGGTAAGTTACTATGTTGTTTCTCAGCTTTATAATGGCGTTTTAACACCACTATAAAATAGTCCTCAGTACTAGACAATAGAAGCGTGCCGTATTTACTCGAAAAAGTGAGCCTTACGGCACTTGTAATTAATTCTTCGACTTTCCAATGCGACGCTTATTCGAGGGCGGAGCCCATGAAAATGTCATTAAAACACGACACTAGTTTTTTTCTTGAAGGAAGAAAGAAAAGAGTAATTATTCATAATGAGAATAAATTTTCCTAATTGGTTTAACCTGCGAAACATATATAGCGTGTTACATTTTTACGACACTCTTCGAATAACAGCCGCTCCTGACTGCTCATTACAAGTGCTTCGAAAACGCGCCGCAGTTTTTGAAGAGTGCGGCGTTGATTTCGGACGTTTTATGTACGGCGCTTATACGGCCGTGTTTTTTTTTAGCAGATACGGTATATTGCGATATGAGGTAACAGAGGCCGTTTTGATAACTGTCACTATCGATAACAGCGGGAAGTCCTTAGAAAGACTTCTTGGTCTCTCTGTTAGTTGTTAGACATTGCGAAGCAGAAAGGTGCAATGATAAACAATCCCTTGACTCTATAGTTTACCACGAGTGTCCTATACTCTTGAAAATACAAACAAGAGGGCTTGCACACAGACTCAGAGATTTCTTTTCAAGACAATTTCAAGTAAAATCTTTTAGCAATCAAGATTAAGATTAAGGGAAGTTAGGAATTCATGATCAATTGCATACAGTGATGTCTTTTTTTAACTAATCACGTATCGAGATACACGGACAACATAGAAAGGTGATACTGACTCCTGTTCTTTTTCTCTGTTTGTCCAATAAAGGAATACTTGAAGAATACTAATAATTCAAGAGGTAAGTAATTCGCTGAAATCAGATAAATAATGGTAAGAACATTAACACATATTTTTCACTGTAAATGAAACTGTTGACGTGTAGATCGCAGAGACGCCAAGATAAATCTCACTACAAGCTTGTTTTTTATCGAACCGGAAACAATATTTTTTCATGTATTCTTAATTCATGCGTCAATGTTAAAATGGTATAGCACTTGCATCCAGAGGCGAATTTTTAAAACATGTATTTATTGGCATTTTTTTTACACGGCTGTGTGGCCAATGATGCTACGTATTAAACAATAGAATGAGTGTTTCATCTGGTATCCAAACAGCTTGAAGGCGGTTAAACACTCGGCTGCACCTCGTTTTTTCAACCAAACCTCTCAGTGTTTGGAAATCCTGATAAGGCACTCTTTCTTGTGTTTAAGTATTGTTCCACATAAGAACGATAGCAAACTTCATTGTTCTGCGGACTGCGGCATTGGCTCTTTCCCACATGGAATATCTTTGATTTCAAGAATAGAGGAGGGCCTGATGGTTAATAATTATATTTCATTATAAAAATAAAGAAAATCCATTTGCGTCAAATAAATTTTAGGAAATGTTCGTGCTTAACCAATCAGAATAGCAGAAGACAATAGCTAATAACTTTGCTTCTTTGATGAAGTTCCCCAAATACAATTTCTTTTTAAAATTGTATGTTGTGCGATTGGGTCTCAAATTACTTGAAACCTTAAAAAAATTACACAAAATGCACCTTGAACCTTAACTTTTTAGCGGTTTTTGAGTCTAGGCCAATGAGATCACTAGTTTTAACAATAAATTCTTGACATTCCATCGTGTTTGACATTCCATTTCCGTTGGCGCTATCCTTCTTATGCGGATCATTACTTAATATTTTACTGCTCAAACTCATTAATAATTCATGTCGAGAACACAAAGGAAATCACTACCGTGAAGGAGGTTTGGATACACGGTTTTAATTTGCATAGATTTTGGCGATTTTATTCCTTCGTTATCTCCGCATTTAGGGCTGGTTCCCACTAGCGACGTAATCGGAAGCGGAGTCGGAGTCGGAAGCGTAAGGAGCCTTACGTTCTAGTGTAAATTAAAAAACGGAGTCGCAATCGGAATCGGAAGCTAGACGGAATCGGAATCGGAAGGATCAGAAGGTTTCCTTTTTCTTCCGATTCCGCTTCTGCTTCCGTCGCTTACTATCCGCTTCCGTCGTTTTGATTTCCACTAGATCGTAAGGCTCTTACGATTCCGATTCTGCTTACGATTCCGCTTACGTCGCTTACGTCGCTAGTGGGAACCAAGCTTTAATGATCAGTTTGAGAAGCTGTATCAAACACTCGAAAGAGTGTTTCATCAGTTATCCAAATACCTCGAAGTGGGTTAAAAAAACTCGGCTGGGCCTCGTTTTTCAACCCACTTCTCGGTGTATGGATATCCTGATAAAACACTCTTCCTGGCCTCGTGTTTGATATATTACTTTTATAAATAAATTATCATTAAATACAGAGAAACCATACCACCATCATGCTTATGATTTTATCTGTTAAACTTGATGAATGATTGATAAGATATATAGCGCCGAACTTTTACGAAGTTCCTGGTACTGCCCAAAGGAATTGACAAATCGAGAGCTTTAAGGATGAGGTATAAATCATATTTATCGCTAATTGTTTGTCTCTAAGGTAAAAAGATCACTCTTTGGCGCGACTTAACAAAGCTCAACGCTCGAAAGACCAACGTAGCAGCATTCAGACATCCGGCGGCAGTCAGGAAATGCGTGTTCTCCAAAGGCTGCAAATACCTTGCCACTTATACTACAGATGGAGTGTTGCGTGTCTTTATGGTAAGAGATGAAGATGCCTTGACAGCGTTCTTGCCAAAAGACATGGAAATTTGTGGTCATCAAGCCCTTTTTGTTCAGACGACTACGTGCTTAACATATTTTTCGGCCCGCGACACTCACCAGTGCATCCTGCGCATTCCCATTCCGCTATAAAAGCGATGGCACCTCCTTTATTTCACACCTTTTGGGTGATAAATGAAAATTTAGGCGTCTTTCAGTCATGAGCAAAACAAGGAACAGAAAAGATAATTCGTTCACTTTCCGTCTGTCTTCAGGTTGCCAGTGGTTACACCGTCATGACAAAAAGCTGTGACTGCCACGTGATATCATTTCCCGCCGCTATTGACCAATGCCACTGGGTTGCAGTGGCAGGCACAAACTCTATTGTCCGTTATGGCCTGGGCACTGGTAGCAAACACGAAGGTGGGTTTATTTAGTGTATGTACGCAAACAAAAACAGCCTTTTTCTTCGGCGATTTTTTTTCACATATTTTGAAACTGCAATTCGTTTACTTTTTAAAATATTACAGGGACTGTTCTGCAGGAGATAAAAGTTGACTGCGATATCGACGATAGAGCAAGCATCGTAATCACCAAGAAAGGAAAGGTTTGGGAGGTACGTAAAAGCAGGGAAACTGACAAGAAAACATGAGTACGTGAACTTACGCAACAGAACAGCAGAGGACAAGAAATCGTTTGTCTGACCAGCGTCAACTTGATAGTAATAATATTTGACTGAACTATGCATCCCTTTGATTGTTTCACGACCAGAGCACAGCAATGCAATTTGAAGATTGCGTCGGATAAGAACGTTTTACCGTCCTCTTATATTTAATAATATAAATTTCAGTGAAATTTCATTTTTACTGTTTCCGGATCGAATTGGAATTTTGAAATTCTGCCGTTCTGTTGAGTAAATTCACTATTGCCAACCCCAACTCAACAAAGAATCCGAATAGTTACTTTGTTTTTCGATTAGAAGTTGCATTATTACAACTCAGAGAAATGTCTAATTATCTCGTGGGTATAAATATACGTTTTGTATACTGGCATCATCGAAAAATACAATTTTTTCCTGGCTAGCTAGAAAAGGTAAACAGTATTGAAAAGGTCTTTATCCTTTTTCTACCAAGGCATTGTTAGAGTTCGTATGTAACTTTGTAAAAATCGGTTATATGAAAAAGGCATTTCCTGGGATTTTAAGTGATAGCTAGTACTATTTAAGGAATGACGTTTTGACGTTGCAGATTTTTCTAGCGACGTCACATGGAAAACTACGCTCCTACAGTACTTCATCTTCTGCTCATGGACAACCTGTCTTTAAAGAAGAACTTCCAGTACGTATGTCCTATCAGTGTGCAATTCATACGTTATTTATTTCTTTTATGTTGGCTGTTCAAGGGACACTGTCCCGCCGAAACAACCGCGACATTTAGCTTACTGAATTTCCATGTTATAGAGCAGTTTTCAATTGAGTGTGAAAGGTAATTACACAATTGCTTTGGTTTTTCATTGCTACACTTTGTGATTGGCTAAACAATTTCGCGCCACTTTCTCGACCAATCAGAAGTAAAACCAAAACCAAGTGACTTGCTCGCACGCGTTTTCCCGCGCTTGGCGCCGCCGACATGTAATTGCCTCGAGTTCTGATTGGTTCATTGGATTGTTTACGACTGCTGTGATTGGTCAGAGTAATTACTTTGGTTTTGGTTTTACCACACTCAATTGAAAACTGCTCTATCACCCAATACCACCAAATATACAACGAAGCTGAATAAAAAGATTGCATAGAGCGAAGCAGAAGCAGTCGTTTGGAGGAAAACTGCAGGATTGCAAGGATGGAAGTGGATTACAGTTCATCAAATTTGATTTCGTGACAGGCAGTCGAGAAATCAAACTTGCCATTCTGTTGAAATTTTGATTTTTTTTTTTCACCGATATTTTGTTTCTTTAGATCATATTCCTTTGCGGTCATCATTTCGGTGATTTTTCTTCCTATTTCAAGATAATAAAGTAAGCTTACAGCTTGCTCCTGGCCATAATCATGAAAACGCGATATTTTAGCCAGGCCAGTGTCCCATTCATAGTTAAAAAAAGACGAAATGGTTGTGAGATAAAAAATATAAAATGGTCTTTGCTCAATGTAAAACGCGTCATCCTTTTCAATTACGCTGTAGTCAAATCTTAAAATGAGATGTAACTTGCGAATAACTTTATTCTACAAGTATCAGCTAGTCCTGGATTGAGACTACATGTATCTGACATTTATTTTTTTATTCTTTCCTGCAGAGAAGACCCAAAGTTCTCACCATCTCCCCGGACGGAAATTCACTTGCTTTCGGTTCAGACAAGCTGTACTTGTGGAGCGCCAAATCCCAAAAGGTTGGTGAATGCTCCGAGCTCTTGTTCAATTTAGTTATAGTAAAGTGGCGCGTTTCGTGGATTATCTCCATCTGTAATCTAGGGACATCCTTGTGGCATCGCAAACAGTAGCCACAAGTCTTCCCCAGTCGCGTTTTGTCCACGGGCAAATCGCTGAATTTGTTAACTCTACAGAATACGTGCTTTAAATTACCACTCGTTACAATAAACCTATCTTGCCTTTTCCTACTTCAAGGACGTCAAAGTGTTCGAAACCGGGAAGAAGACAGCTCCCAAAATGGACGGCGCTAATTTGAGCTTTTCTAGAACTGGGGCTAAATTAGGAGCAGTTTTGGCTAGTGGAACGTACATTTGGAACACACAGTCAGGTACGCTATCTGATTTTAAGTAATTTGCCATTGGAAATTGAATAATTTACGGCTAGTTTTTTGAGCATTTACTCGAGTTTGGAACGCCAAAGACCGCAGACGCATCAAGAAACTCTCCCGGCGCCAAAGCCATGCAAACTGAAAGAAAATCAAAAGCCGACTCGCAAAAATTTAACAATATAAAGGGCCTGAGAGTTGCATGGGGGTCTAACCAAAAGCCACTGACAACGTTTCCCCGTTCCCGTTTGGATTTGCCGTAGATAATGTCTCTTGTAAGTGACCTTGTAAGGCTGCATTTCTGGACTCCCTAAAAGTGCTATTTGGGTTGTCTCTCAAAGGCGCGATAGTGTAGTAGTTAGCAGGTTGGACTTTAGATCCGAAGGTCAGTTTTTCCGAGGCCTGACGTGCGTTTCTCAAAACTCTTTCGAAAACATTTCGGGCCCGAAAGCTATTTTTAAAATTTATTTTCTAGCGAATCGCGTCGATTGGAAGTTTTTAGCCCGCAAACCAGCTCAACTTGTGTAGTAAACGTACGATTTTATTGCTTAGCTTTCAAAATCAACAAAAAGTAAATCATTATTGGTAAACATTCTGCACATAACACAGCTTTACGGGCCCGGGAGTTTAAGCACGCCAGGCGTGCGTTTCTCAAAACTCCCGAAAGTGTTGTTTCCATAGACGAAAAAAATTACTCCATATTGTCTCTCTCCACCCAGGTGTATGACTTGGTACCGGCGACAAAATACTGGGGACAACCCTGCAATGGACTATCCCATCCAGGGGGGGGGGAGTTGCAATATTTCCAGTTGCTTCATCCTGCACTAACAGGTTTGGCTCCGGCCGTGTGGGCAACGTGTGGCTCGTGTACGACTTTACCTACCCTTTAACTTAGACGAGTGTGTCACTTTATCAACCGTATTCTCTTTTGCAGCAAAACTTCTGAAGACACTTGCAATAACTACTTTGGGTGTGGAGTTTGTGGCATTTTCTCCAGAGCTGGACTACATAGCATCACCTGACCTCAAAGACAACGAAGATCTAAAGGTATTGTTACAGATCTACCTCGATAATCATTCTCTTTCCTCTTAAAATATCACCACCTATTTTAGATAAAGAAAATATTTTTATCTTAAAGGTTCCTTCACAAGATAAACTAAAAATGGCAAACTCGTGTTGACAAACATCTCGTGTCTTCACACGACAAACGTGCAGATACCCCATGCACCCTCCCAGGGTTCTTTCTTCTCGCGTAAGGAAGACAGAGGACCTGTGAAACGGGCTTGCAAAAACTGAAGTTGCAAGAAACGTCAAATGCTAGCTAGTTTGACAACTCAAACAAGTTGGCGAAATGGTTGACAAGAATAGAAACAAGTTATATTTATCGCCAACAGTTGGGCAACATGTTTGCCAACTTTGTTGATGTGACATTCTCACACGCCAACTTGAGTTTGCCAACTCAAATTTGCACGAAGGCGCCTTAACAGAGCACTAATTTCGATTTGTTATTGACCTTTCTTTCAAGGTATTCTGTATGGCGCCAAAACCGTATGATAAACACCCGGAATGGGAAACCCTGACGGGTCATTCGGCTGCAGTTAGAGCCTGTTGTATTGGAAACAGAGAAAGCGGCCATCCATTGATTGCCACTGCATCAGATGACTGCACTGTTCAACTATGGGATACCAGAAACATGCCATCACCCAAAGTTGTAAAATTGCCGGTAAGGTTAATGGCGTCAATTAAAAAAGGCAACGTAACTTTCACTAAGCTCCTGAAATCCTTTTCAGTTTCTGCGCGATCCTCATAACATGGCTTCAGTGTGACCTGTTAAGCCCTATATATAACTCCTCGAGGCACGTCTTTTAGGTTTCCGGTGAAATCCCTCTAACATTGCCTTAGAGAATTTCAGGTGAAAGCAAAGATAATGGGAACAAATTTCTTTGAATTTAGAGTGAATTTGCAAAAGAGAAGATAACAACGAATGTATTGTTCAACAATTATGCTCGAGATTGAAGTGCTTAAGGATTGCTCAGCAACTGTTTTTTGATTGAAGTGCATTAGAATTTTCCCCACAAATAAAAAAAAATTGGATCACCTTGAACATTACAACAGACAGAATCTTGGGCAAGTATTGTTCAGTACATGTAGCTCAAGGAGTTTACTCAAGACACATACTCAAACGTTAGAATCAACTTGTATACAGTAAATTGAACCGAAGACATGAAATGCTGATCAGTAGCTTAGTTTTGAAGAGCACACTTGAGGATTGTCCTCAAACTCGTCTCTGAGGTCTTCCTCCCTTTCAAAATGGCTGGCGAGGAATTGTCCTCACAGACGTGGGAGCTTAAGAGCTATGTAACTTGATTCGTGACTGGCTACAGTAAAAACCGTAGGGTCTGTGCCATTTCGCGAGTAACCTTTCCCATCTAGAGGATCCGGATCAGATTTGGTTTTCATCCTTTAATTATTTCCTACTTGTAAATTTCCTTTTTGTCATTACCACAAGGAACACAACGGCGTAGTACAGGATTGTGCATTCTCCAGTGACGACAAGTTAGCAGTGAGTTGCTCTGCGACTGAGACGTGGGTGTGGCAGGCTCATCCACCCGTGCACAGACTGCACCAATTACATCCAGCTTCTGGTGCAGGCGGTAATGCAACCAGTTTTAACCTGTTAATCGTGTTATTTATGTGTCGATTCTGTTATGCAAATTGCAATAAAAATGCAAATAAGACCTTGCGTCTACTTCAAGATGGCGTCGTCCAGATACAAGCCTTTGAATAGGCTTACAGTCAGTGTAGAATTACACTCAAACAACTAGGAACTTGTTGAAGCAGGTAAGTGTTATACATTTTGAATTCTCAGGCTGGGTAATTAATAATGCTTGACTTTGACAAAGTGAATTTGTCGCTATGATGAAAACCATGTTAAAAAAACTATGAACAAAAACAACAGGTCTCGTATCCAAACTGACACTAATCTACCTTTAGTAAACCTAAATCATTGCTCTATTTAATAAAAATAAATAGTCATTGAAAAGGTTGCTTAAGATAACACGCCATGTTTCACTGTGTTGTAAATAATAAGCAAGTAGAATTTAGGACAGCCTGTGCATGTTCAGCTGTTAATTAGATAGGAGAATGAACTAATTTTTCAATGTCATTCCTCAGAAAGCGGCACCTGCCCCTGTTTCTCCGAAGACAGTGACTTTGTATCAGTTTTTGTGAAGACCGGAGTGGATGTGTGGCATCTAAATTCTGGGGTTGATCGTCACGGGTCAGACGCCTCTCTCGTCATGGGAGCCCACAGGTAAACAATGTAAACACTGGATGGTTGATAATCCATCTTGGATTGGTGCGATTGTTTATTTTAAAACACGAGACCCTGAATAAGTCATTGTTGAATCGACTCCTCAACAATAATTCACCAATCGATTGGGCGACTGATTGTAATTTTGATTTTTTTGATGTTAACCTTTCATTGTTTTAGTCCATAGGTTTTATGACTGACTAACCTCTGTATTATTTAACAGAACTCTCACCCTTCTTACTGTTCGTCACCTCTTCACCAAGTTCACATCTGATGGCCTGTATTGTTGTTTACTGACCGAAAGCGAGCCTTCTACAATCCGATTGTACCTGGCAGTGAACCAGTATGCTCTAGACGAATGGGCGAAACATGAGCTCAAAGATCCGCCACCAAACGATTTGAATGATCGGGAACCTTTTGAACAGAGATTTTCAGTTGATGAAGGGCTTAAGGTTTGACATATGTAGTGTTTTATTTATTTTTTTTATATATTTACAATAAAAAATGATGGGCGTTAATTTAGACTCACTGCTGTTAGAAGTGGCGAAGTTTACGGTGTCAAAACTACTTATTGCAAAGAAAGGAAAATCGGAATAGAAAGATAAGAAATAGAACCAATCAGCACCAAGAAAACACTGTTCAATTGTTTATTGGGTACATATTTGGAATAAAAGCACAATACATGAGTAAGTTTTAACTCTGGTAATAGAGACACCGATTTGAGTTTATTCCATTCCATTTACTGCAAAGGCAGTAAGAATGAAAGTTTATGATTTTGAAAAATTTCAAAACCGAAGCTGGAACTTAGGATAGAATTTGTGATGTCTTTAAACAAGGGAAAAACTAAGTTCAACGTATAAGCGTTGAATGGCTTTCTGGGCAACCGGACCCTAAATTTAGAGTTGATGCTAATCCTTAATTAGAAATATGGCCACGGTCGATATAGTCGGCTTATTGAGTTACTTGAGGTTGCGTACCATTGAAACTTGGACGTCACCGTTTCAATCTCCATTGTAAGCTTTGAGTTAAATATTAAGAGGCAAAGTCTGATCGACCGAACAATGCGAAAAATAAAGAAACAGAACACACATATACAAAAACAAACAATAAATCAACTCCTGCAACCAGCAGCTAACAACGATAACGGTTGGTCCTAATGGAACACAAAAGTGTATGTTTTTTTCTCTCTGAATAGGTCACCGAGGCAGCCATATCAAACACTTGCGGTAGACTAGCGGCCATAAGTATACCACAACAAAGCAGTGCTCAGGACGCCATGAAAGGACCTGTGGAAGTACATCTGTGGGACCTGAACAGCCACACAAACTGGAAAGTCTTGTTATCCAAGCAACCCTCCATCAGTCGCCAGCTCACTGTCGGTTGTGATTACCTGGTGGCGTTTGTCCAAACACGAAAAAACATTTCCGAGTCTGAAAGACTGAAAAGTGGATTGCCAAGACGCAGTGCAAACAGCACTTATTCTCTCACCGACGAAGCTGTGATTCACATAATCGATAAATGTGGATCAGCACTTAAGACGTTTGAAGTTTCAGGCAAATTTTCTGGCGTCAGTGTTACTGGCGGCGATGAGTCCACGTTGAGAGGCATTTCTGATGGACTTGTGACGTATGGACTCCATGAAGGAGTTGTCACGGCACAGAGTGTTAAAACTAGTGAAGGGTTAGGCACGTTTACAGTTAATAACACCGGAATAACAGCTGTAAATTTAGCTTCTAATGGGAGATCTGCTGTTGTGGGGTGTGCAAACGGAAGTGTGGATATAATTCAAATGATATGATCTGTATGATGACGCCATTTACGCAAGAGTGCGTTACGTTACTCGAGACCTAAAGCTAATTTTAAACTAAAGGTTAAAAAAAAAACTCGGAGGCAAACGTAAGCACAAAGAAACGCTTTACCCTTTCACTCCCATAGTCAATGGAGACATGTTCTGTAGTAATAAATTTTGAGTCTGTTGACAAAATCCTATGATGAAAGCTCCAGCAGTATTTTTGCATGGTATCATTTGGTTTTCAATATTTTACAAAATGAAATTTGGGAATTTTCTTGAATTTTGATGCTTGGCACTCTTGGGAGTTAAAGGGTTAAAACAAGCTCCAGTACTTAGTTATTTAACTGGTTTTAAAGGGGCTATGTCGTGGACATTTTGACGTTTTTGGATCAAAACGGCCTCAAATAAACACTAAGTACCTTTGCTATACACTAAATGCTTATAAAACAATAAAATGAAGATATCAAGTGAAGTTTCGACCAGAGAATGAACCATGAATAGATTTTTAGCACGTTTTCCAAGATACAAAGCTATAAACTTGAAAACATTGGCCAATTTTTTCAAGTTGCAATCCATTTCCATCCAGGCCATCTGTAACCCAAGTCACTTATTTTTACTCATAGAGCACTAGTACAATAATGTTAAACACACTTCCACTGATATAAATATGTCTTTCGAGCTTTCTAACGTAACTCTAGAAATAGTGACATAGGCCCTTTAAAGTCTGGATAATCCTAACTAATCGTACTTTAAACCAACCAGGAAAAGCCGCCCTCTGTGCTCCTCAAAGGAAAATTAAGGAGCTCTGAAATCGTCCCTTTATCATTTCTTGTTATAAAAATAGTAGTCATTTTTCTTTAGTCAACTGCCGCATTGCGGACACCTCGCTATAACGGACACCCCGTCATGACGGACAGGAGTTTGAATTCCGACGAACACCAAAATCGGGGTCTTCAAAGGTGTCCCGCATAACAACGGGAATTGGGTGGCGTAGTGCGCCATACATGAAGTCCCGAAATACATGGACTCGATTTAGAACAACAACACAATAGGCTTGATAATAGAACAACACAATAGAAAACACAATAGACTTGGTATATGGAGCATTATCCTGCAGTTGACTTTACCGGACACAAACCTTAAATCGCAACATGCCGCAGAATGGAAGCTGTAACTGAGGAAGGTTTACAAAAAGGTTATTTTAAATTCTTAGTATGCATTGTATTCAATTTATATTTGGTATCGTAATTTTTTTCTTACTAATTAATTAATTTATTTTTAATTTATTTATGTCTTTATAAGTTATCAATTAATTTATTTTTGTATACAGAAAGAAGAACGAAATGTCAAAATCCTTGATGCAGACTTAAACTGACCGATCATCAGGGTTTTTCGAAGCCAAATAAATTTGCAGTATATGAAATTCTCTTCTACTTTCAGTCCTGAAATCTTATATACTGACCCAGCTTATCAGCCCATTCATCCTTGAACGCGTTAAGTAGGGATAATTTATGGGAACACTAAAGGGGTTTTCAAAACATTTGTGAGATGGAAGGCGCGAGAAGTAGCAAACGTTAATTCCCTTTTTTATGTTTCTAATAGTTAACACGCCTGAAACTAGGTGAGCTCATTTCGAATTATGCTTTATTTACTGCGCTTTTCAATAACACGCAAACTCCGCAAATATATTATATCAGACGTCTTAGAAAACAACGATGCTTTACTGGGTTGTGATTGGTGGATTTCGATCCATTTTGTCAGTTTCTGTTTTGAGGGGTCCAATGCTTGTCACCATTCGCCGTTCCGAGGTGGCGCGGGAGATTGGGTCAAGTTACGTGTCGCAAAGTATCATAGGGATGTTTTGGGGGACGCTTCTCTATGACTCGTCGCCTTTGAGGAGTCACAGTCCAAGAAAATATTGAGGGAAGTTAAGTTCTGCACATTCTTTCTCCCCCAGGGAAGTGATCTCCACAAATCCTAGTGTTTTGTGCATCCAGCTTCACATTTTCGTTGCGTATGAGTTTTTTATACAAACGCCTCGTTTTAGCATCACTCGGCAACGTGTGACACTTTACATCTGGCGAGTTCCTCCAGTTATTTGTGCATCCTGGCATACAACAGTTAAATGTACCCATTTTACAACAACCAAAACACAAAGCTACGAGAAATTCAAGCAAATGGCGTCCCCCAAAGCAGCCCTATGATGCTTCGCGACACATAACTTTACCCAATCTCCCGCGCAACCTCGGAACGGAGAATAATTATGAGTTCGTGTATTATTGAAAGGCACAGTAATCTTACTTAGAAATAAGGGAAAACAAATCGGTAGTTTTCTCACTAGTCCAAAAGGCTTGAATATCTTGAATTTCATAAACAACGCACAATAACATTTTGTTCTTCATTTGCTTTGCTTTTGCTGTGTGCCGACCTTTTTCGAAGTTTAAGCAAAGTTTGGTTGTATCAAGCGTTCAAATAACATAGGTGCTATCTTAGCTTATTTTAGAGACAAAACATAACCCGACGGCAATGCAGCAATTTCTATGCAGCCGATATTGTTGAAACTTGCTCACAGTAAACCTTGAAAGTTTTGAAACTTACTTGACCTAATAAGGAACAATAACGCTTCATTTAATGACATGAATATATTAAAAGGGGTCTTTCTTAACCTTTTCTACTATTGCTTACTTTTCATCTCACTGTGCATAGTTTTTGTCTATTAAGACGTCTGTGGATATATTCAGGAAAAGAGTTATGAGTGTGGTCAACTGTATCATAGAAGCTAGTCGTGGCAAAATTTTATGCTCTGTTCAAATGAGATCTTTCCATTACATGTTTCATGGCAAATATTCACACAAAGCTAACATAGAACATCATGTGCCACGCACTCAATTGGTTCTAACCGCGCATTGATGTTCGATCGCCAAAAAAGCGACGTATTTTCGCACGGAGGGGCAAGCTATAAGATTTGTCTTCACACTATGACAAGCTGTCGTTGTTTAGGCGTATGGATTGATTTCTCTTTTCTTATTGAATGTTCCAACTTTTTTCCAATTTGTAATAGTTACTCTCACTAGGGCAAATCCAGTACTCTCACTTCTTTCTTTAAAGAGTTTATTATTACTCATCAGTACCAATATGTTTGTACAGTGACTTATATATATCTTCCAGTAAAATAGAAGTACAAACAAACATCCCTTGTTTATAGATTCTATTTTAAATGACGACGAAATGGATTTTTAGTTCATTCACTCTTGCCTACATCCAGTTTATTTACATCTACATGTTTCGTGCTTCAATGATTATTGATTAACAAATATTGCGACCATTGTTTAACAAATGTTGACTGACAGTTTATTTAATCGTATTGAATATTGAAATGGACCAATTAACATCCTGAATGTTGATGAACGCAGTAAGGCCAGGCAATATTTCGTTTAACAACTTTCAATATTTCAACGGCGAAAGGAAAGATCAAGCAATCTATCGCTCGTCGATCGTGTTCGAAATTTGTCATATCGTGTTGCAAAATTTATTAAACAAGAAACGTTAAAAATGTACATGTATAAAAAAAACCTGTACTATTATTTTTAAAACAGTATCTTGAAAAGTCGAGAGCTTATGCGTACGCGTTTTATTTGTTATTCTTGCTTCCAATAAACTTCTTTCAAACGTTTCTGAAATACAACTGATGCAAGTTTCTTGTTGGTTTCTCTTGGTACAACATTCTTTGTCATAAGATGTTGATTAGTTGGATTTGATCCTGTTGATAAAATGAAACAAAGTTGAGCAACCTAAAAACAGGTGTGTAATTCGCGCCTCCATAAACAAAGCACCAACTTTTGGCACTGATATTTTTGGGATCGTATGGGTGACCATGCAATTTGAGCTATATGGCTAGTTAATGGCCGGGTTGTCTTTGGACTCTTTGGAAATCATCCACCTATCGTAACTAACGCTGGTTATCCAAACGGTCACAGAAAGCCTAGTGACAAAAGCTAGCACAATTGATCATTGTAGTAACCTGTCACCGCGGGTTGGGCTTGTGAAGAGAGCTGCGGGTCGCTTTTAATTATTATTAGATTTGAATAAAACGTTCAGGCCGTTGTCAATTCGATACGTGTATCGAAGGTACAAACATATTACTTCACTTTTTATCCATCAAATCAGCTACAACCGTACATTTATAGTTGGTGTAATATCAACTGATTCATATGTATATCTGGTCTGCTAAGGCCACGTTCTCAAAACTTGACACACAAGCAACGGTTTGGTAAAAAAAATGACGATGCCTTAGAACAAGAGTGGGTAAGGCAGGGGTCGGGTGGGGACAATCTTTGTAACTGTATCAGATGATGAGATTTGATGGTAGTCAACCAAAGAAGTGTACTATTACCTGAAAAGTTGGTGGTTTGGAAGTCTGAAGCAAAGAGAAAAGAAAGCGCAACGAAGAACGCCGGTAACCAGGTGTTTGTCTCTATAAAGTAAATAAAACAAGAAGCCGTTATTAATTTATAAAATGTTTATGAAGATGTTCTTCCTAATGTTATTTCTTTGATAGTTCTTTTGTTCTGACAAAATAACATGAAAAAGAATTTTTAATGCATAATAACTAGGTAAAGTGTGCGGTATATAAAAATACCTTTTGCGTTTACTGACTACCTCACCTTTCGAAACGTAGTAGCAAGAGTTGCTCAGTATCTGAAAATTCTTAGAAGACTCGATGATTTCTCGACCTCTTTCCTAAAAAAAATTAAAACATAACAATAGTTATACATTTATTGTAAGATTAATTAACTTCTATGCGGGTTTTCTTCGTTGTATTTGACTGCTGTCTAGTTTTCTCAGTTCTAACACAGCTAATCGTGAAAGAAAATAAAAGTCTTACTTATTGTATTCCTCGCTTTATTCTGTTTGTTTTCAAGACAGAGGGATGGATTGTGTTGAACACTTATTTTCCTTCTAACCTGACCGCATTCAGCTTCTTTGCTATCGATTTTTGCGTTATAAATATATATTTACTTACTTACCCGTTCAAAATATGCCACGATTTCCGCGCATGCGTTGTCTCCTTCGTGTAAGGCTTTTATTCCACAGAAGAATGACTGTTTTGTTTTGTTCACGTGACTGATTTCGAAATAGCAGCATAGAAAATCGATAGAGTTTTCAGGTGATTTCCACGCATCGTTTGATTTGATAGTCTGAAAATAAAGGCAAAATAAACAAACACAGAGATGACGATGTACTTAATATGAAGAGTTTTTCATGAACAAACAACTCAAGTATTGGCGTGTTACCTCTCTTTATCAGTGAGGTGGGCTTGGAGGTAAAGTGTGGTGGGGTGTGGAGGAGGATATGACAGAGGATGACAAGTAAAAGGGTACAGCTACGTTTAAACACTCTAGGCAGTGGTGAATTTCATTTTTGAAAATGGCGCAAACTCCGTTAGGTTCAAAGTGGTTTTAAGTATGGAGTGCAACACAAACGTCGCGCCAAATTAATTTGCGAAAAAAGCCACGTCTAAGATTTTTTTCCATACCTTCACATTGCTTCCTTTTATTTTCCATCCAGCTTCAAGAGGACTTAGCTCAATTCTGATGTCTCTGCTGCTGTTGGACACAAACAACCCAGCAAATGGTGCCAGTAACTTGTTTCCTCTTTCGTCTTCTTTTTGGCAAATTTTCTGTTCATCGAAAGGAAGAAACATATTTTGATCTTAAAAGATGCCCGTTGGAATCAAGAAAACTATGATACCGTTAGCAGTTGGTCAGAAGTTATTTGCTCTCACCATTTGGCCGATAGATATTATATTAACCATGCTCTTCAATCCTATGTTAAACATAATCCAAGAAGTATCACTTTTCATGTAAGAGTTACTTTGTCGAAAGAGAGTGTTAAAATAGAAGAATGCGGTGCTTGTTTTGGGAGGTGGGGGTTATGGGGGGATCGGGGGTGATCCTTTCTCTAAAAGAACTCTCCCGTACATAGAAAATTACTGTCACATGATACCTTACAAGCGATGTCTGTATCATCTACAAGATAAACCCAAATCTTCCAGTTGCGTCCTTGTGTTGGACGTCGAGCAAAGATCGCCATTTGCATTCTTTTCTGGTCATCTTTTCCTGGGCTCCCAAACGCTGCGATCTCAATGTCTTCCCGCAGTGGCGGCAGTGTCACTTTTATGTCGTTATGCTTCTGTTCCACTTTAGCATCAGGGTAGACCTCCTTTACGCTCCTCCAGCTTGCTGTCAGTTGGGATCCTCCTTTGATGTGATTCAGTAACGGTCGACATTTAACATGGATATCCCATTTATTACCGGGTGACATCAAACAGCTGTGTTCGATCAGAGTTGGTGGAGAGGGAGAGGTTCCCTGCAGGATCGTGTAGCAGCCGCTAATTTGAAGGAATCTTGATTCATTGTCTACATCGTTTTCAGTTTCTAATATTTATAACAAGAATAAATATTATCAAGTGTTATCTTTATAGTGGAGGCCGGGTGTTCAATTGTGTTCCACCCGTTAAACACCGAGTCAGGAAGTTCGATTCGTGGGAACCGCCTGTGTTTCGTCGTCAGAATAAAGCACTTTGCTGTACATTCTCATTCCAGCCAGGTTCAGTCGGTTGGTCTTAAGTTCTATATTTCTGGAGGGAATTACCCGTAACTCAGATCAATGTCAGTTTAAACGGTCAGGGTAAGGCTGTCCCCCTTTTTTTTTTCTCCGTTTACCGTCGAATGGGATTCCTAATTTTGGGTCGGTCGGTCGGATTAAAAAAAACAAATCTTAAAAAAAAAATCAGGAGCAATCTGGAACTGGAAGGCCCGGTACAACAAAACGGTGTTACAAAATCAACATGGCGGCAAGCGGTCTATTTTGAGCGGACCTCTGAGGAAACAGTATCAGACCAGTACTCGATCTTTCGGCGATAAAGTGGGAAGATTTCTTCGACATTTATGGCCTCAAAACTCGAGTTTCTTCCTAGATATATACCGGATAGTATACTGGATAGTTTATTGTCTGATTCTCGAAGAGAATCAGCGGAGAGCCGATGTTTCAACAGGATATTTAGCGCGACATGTGGCCTTGGTTTCGAGTATTGGTTCGCTAACATTCAAACGACGCGATATACTGAGAGGCCATGCGGCAAGATTCGAAGGCAAAACCTACCTATTTACTGGATCAGTTATCGATTTAAGCCATCTGAGGCTTTGGAAAGTGGTTGAAGCTGGAAATAAGCCGAGTTGCGAAGCAGGTAAGCTATATTTATTGCAAAGTTTGCTCGAGATGGGTCGATTTCGCAATAGTCGGGAAAATATCAAATGCTCGCACTTGTGCTGATGATACAAATGGTCATAACTTTTGAAATACTGAAATCGTACAGGGGTTTTTGCATATTTTGCATATTTTTGCCAATGAAAGACTACACTTTCCGGCTGCATAGGCTAGAGTTATGAACTAGGTCCCAATTTTTAGAAACGAGCTTTTAAATCAGTGCCATTTCCAGGTTTCGTTTGATGACGTTTAGTGAGGGTCATAATATGCTTAATTTCGCGTTTGCGGCTTAATTGAGAGAAAAATTGTTCCTCGTATAGAAAACTAGAAAGATTTTTAAGCAAATTGATATAAAATCTACTGCTAGTCGAGAACAATTAAATATTTTATAGCGCCACGAAAATTGCCTAGTTTTCAATTTTCGAGACGTTGCGACGGGCCTTCGCCGGACAAAATATTCAACGGCTCCTTGCGCGGGCAGAAAATCCTTTTGAACCCAACCAAACCTGTTTTATTTCTAGCCTCGATAAAGTCTTTCATTTGCTAGAGTTTCAGGCAAAATTATTTTTCACGCGAAATTGAGTGGGTGGTTATTAAAGAGACACCCTCTTAATTATTTCCGTTTTGGTACTCAAAATGTCGAGAAGAGAAAATCAGTAAATTAAGTGGGAGATCGATTGAGAGGGAAACTAGTCATTTCATTTGAATTTTGCCGCCAGACTTGAAGACAAGGTTACCGGAAATAATGTTTGGTAAAGGAAATTGTAAGTTTTGAATTATTTGAACGTGTAATTGTTTTGGTCGTCATATATACTGAGATACTAAAACTTCTAACGAAACGTTCATGCTAGAAATATGATTTTAGTTACTTTGTAAACGCTGCTTTCATTTGGGCACCACATTATTATATTTTTTAACCAAGCACCCCCCTCCCCCTCCCCCCCCCCCCCCTCCTCCCGTAAAAAAATGATTACTTACCCATTGGTAAAAACGATTTTTTTTACTTCGTATAGTGACAGCACTTTGATGCGGCAATGTTTTCCAGTGCTGTGAGTGTACAGCTGCATATTCGGAACCTTTATACGCCGGCCATTACATCACCGTTTCAGTTATTTTCCTTTTAAGGTTTTCCTCAGAAGCCGTCTGTCAATAACAAACAATTTTTGGCGCGGAAATAGTTTTGTTTTTACATTGTAACCAATCCCAATCCAAGGGATTTTTCCCGCTTCGAAAATTTGATAACGTTGCATATTCCCGCCTATTGTGCTATGTTCACATTAACCTTGGTAAACTTGTTATAAAAACTGCACGCTCAGGCGTGTTGTAATTTAATGTTTTAGAATAAATTGGGATTTATTCAACCGACATTAAGAGAAAAATAATAAAGAAAATGACGAAACATCATTGAAGCTTCAGTTATTTAACAAAACTAGCAACTATGCCCCTTAGAAGTCGAAAAACAAGTTCTACAATTTCTTTGGAATAAAACATATCAATCGCTTTTAATATTCGTGGTTGTAAACAGGGTTTTTTCCCACCGAAACTGAAAACGCTGTTGAAAACCAAAATGGACATCAACCAACATCCGCCGGGGAATCCCCTGACTAGAAGCGGGGAAAAAAACACTTTCGAATTCTTTGTTGGATCGAAGGTATTTTCTGGAATAACTCGTCACGAGATGTGTTAAATTCACAACGCAAGCAAATTCTTGACACTTCATAATAAAGTAAAGCCCTCCCATGATAAACATAATAATAAAGAAAAGAGAAATGATCGGAAACAATGGGTGACCTTCAGTGACCGTGTGCCTTATATGCTTATGCTCTTTTCAGTATATCATTATAATCCTTTCGTCTCTTAAATTAACAGAAGTTTGCTTTGGTTCAAGGAAATTCAGTAAGAAGGCAGACTTGTGGCGTTGAAACGTTAATTAGTCTAATCGTCTTTCGCATGAAAAAGAACACAGATCGCCGTGGGCAACCGGTGGAGTGAGACATATTCAGTTTGCAAAGAAGGAATATTTTAGAGTGTAAGTATTCTTCTCGTGTTGAGAGTGTTAATATCCTCATGTTAAGAGGACGTAGATGTTGATCGCTACGTTCTTATCTCTGACAATAACAAGCTTATTTTTTTAGAGCTTTTTGATGTGGAGTATGCATTATTATGTATATTTAGAGTTGTATGCGATAACAGAGAAAACGATGTCATGTGCGAGTTTCTTCTTTGTAATCTGATTTGCAAAACATTTCCGGCTTCGTCACGCGATTTAGATTGATCATTCACGAACGGTATTGTCATCTAATTGACAAACAGAATCTTAATTTTTAACGAGATAAATCTAAAAGAAACCCTGTATTTGTTTCTTTGTCCAAAGGATGCCTTTCACCTACCGTTATGCAAATCAACATTGGCTGGGGAATCCCCTACAGTGGCGGAAATAGAAAGCTTTCGGTTTCGTAGGGGTTTTTCCCACACGATAGTGCCAGGATAAGTTGTTATAATCGCAAACAGTTTCTTTCTTCCTTTATCCTTTAAAAGGATAGACAAAAGGTCTGTTAAAATTAAGGAGGCGGTAAGTCTTAAGGACTTTTCTGATGCTTCTTGTCTCTGATAATAATCTTCATCCGTGGAACATGCTTCATGTAAGATATAATATGAAAGATATACGTTTTCAGAATTCATTTTATTTGACAAATTTAACACCAGCTACCGTATATATGTATAGTATTTTTGCTCGATTGCTTAGAAGTTGTATAATACAAGAACGAAAAGTATAATCGCTCGCTCTAAGTTCGCGAAAGTTGTCTGTTAATATTTCTTTGTCATGCGGTTTAGTGTTGGCTCATGAGACCGGTAGTCACAGCGAATTCTACAACACAACTTACATGTTTAAATACAAGCCATAAATGTGCAAATAGTACCTTAGTTTCTTTTACTTGAAGCGGAAAAGGAAAGATCTTTGTACAGTTTTAAAATCGTCCCTAAATTATATCAATATTTACAGCAGACGTTCACTATCTCAAAACTCAGGACATTTCGAAAACTGATTTTCTCGAACAGAAACCTATACCTATACCAGCTATTCCTTTGGATACAACCGACTAAAGCAGTTTACGTATCGAAGGCTTGTTTCGTTGCCCATGTCAGTGGTCGAGAAATACAGTAAACTATTTCTTTGGCTATTAGACATGCCATTTTCAGCCAAAAGAAACCATAAAGTGAAAATTGGTTTGTTAGTGCAATACAAACTCGAAGGGAAACATGCACCATTCGAAGCATCCGTGACAGCGTATTTTTAAGATGAAAGACATTTCAATATAGTTGTACGAAGTATTGAATTCTTCAAATCAATGTTCAAGCGAAACATGAATTAGGTGTGAATTATGAATTCTGCAATTTTTATACATATTGAAAACTTGCGACACTCATCAAATTTGAGGGCTTTAGGACTGTACCTGTATTAGAAAGCGTTCAATCATTTGGTTTTGTTTTTCATACATATACATTATTCGTAAATTTTCCCATGAACTTGATAAAAAGTGGATACCACGATAAATTCAATTAATAAAGTTCTTTTCTGTATATACATTGGTACAGTGTACAGCCATTTTAACGCCGAGAGGGTCTTAGGACGATGTTAAAAAAGTGCACGATCTCTTGCTATGCATAACATAGGTCGCCATGTTTATCTATGTTCAGTCTATATCCCAACAATAGAAAGAAAAACATCGTCCAAGTTCATATTATGGCCATACTAAGATAGAGTTACTTTAATCTCTAAGAGGCCCATATAGCGATACTGTAACATTTCTTCTGATTTACAGTTTCGTCAGTGGTTGGTAGGAATATATAATGATCATGCTGGCTGGGTTCAACACCTTGTCACAGTTCGGACAATCACCACATTGGGCAGTGCAGATGTCTAGCCTTTTGCCTCATCTCCTGCATCTCCTCATACTGAACTGGTATGGGAAATTAACCAACAGCGATCACTGTTTGAAAAGAATAGGATATGCAGTCCTTTGTGGTCTAGCTGGCCTATTCACACTGTGATTCAAATGTTCATTAAACTTTTCCAATCTTCTCAGCATTTGAACGGTGTACTCTTAAAAATTAATTGCAAGTTATTATCCCGTTCTCTTCTACATAGTCCCAGATGGAAAATCTTATAATTGTATTTAGCCGAGATAAAAGCATTTCACCGATAATGTGTTTCTTTCTCTTGTCTAGCTTCCCCCAAAATGTCAGACAACATCTCACTGACTAAACAACGACAATGTACAGATTTAAGCTGCGAAGATGAAAAATATATCCTTGATATATTCAGTTACGTGCAGCCTGCAGGCCATGGACACAATGAATCAAGAAAACAGCTTTTCTTGTTCATAACAAGAGCTGTAGAAAACAACAGACCAGCCTTCCTGCAGGTACTGTGTAGCTGTTAGAACAATCTAACATGTACATGTTGTAGTTCAATTTTATCCTTGGTTCCATTTTTATGTTCGTTTGTTTTAGTATATTCATGATCATATATTAAAGTGCCTATAACCCTTAAATAAATATTTTCAGAATCAACTCTACGTACATTGAATAGTTTTAACTATTTAAAAATGGTGAAATATTTCTCGTTTTGAACGTCGCGTTATTGAGTTATAGAGATTTGAATTTACAAAATACTAATTAGATGACGTCAACTCGGGAATCATTTATTATACAACTACTTGTTTTCACCTCCAAGTAATATTTTTTACGAATCAATTAACTATCCACAGTTTATTTTTTATCAAATTAATTATCCTCAAGCTGTAAACTGCGCCTTGTAAATTGGCGTAGAAATAATGGCAAATTCCCAGGTTGACGTCATCTATTAATTAGCATTTTGTAAATTCAAATCTCCATAACTCAATAACGCGACGTTCAAAACAAGAAATATTTCACCATTTAACTATTCAATGTGCGTAGAGTTGATTTTGAAAATACGTATTTAAGGGTTATAGGCACTTTAACATAGAAAAGAACAAAAGAAAATTAAAATTGAAACAAGGATACATTTGAGCTACAACACTACATGCAAAGAGCTTTTTTTCCCCACTTGTCCATCCATTCCATACCTATTCAGTGTGGGTACGCATAGGCACACGTTTCCACAATATATAGGACATTTTCTGAGAGACTTTACCGCGTAATAAGAGTCGGCAGTGTTTTGATTAATTAACATTCGATTTTCTTTTATAGGAAGAACAAACTAGATTAGGGATGATTAAAGTTCACTCCGATAAGTTCTGTTGGAAGAAGACGGAAGAAGCTGGGATGCTCATTATCCAATTGAAGATGGAAGATTTTAAAACTACCAAGAAAAAGGTAATACATTGAAAAAATATAACAATTACATAAAAAATTCTCACACTCCCCCTCGCCCCCCACCCCCATCCCCACCCCCACCCCCCACCCCCATCCCCACCCCCACCCCCCTACCCACTAAAAATAGAAAAACAAACACACAAATACAATGCCTCTAAATTCTTCTCATAATGTCACTGGCCAAAACTTCGCTTTCAGTTTGCAGGTCTATCCCTAGGTTAAGCTAAGCTGTCCGTTTTTATTCTTTGTAAAGCAGCCATAGAACTAAGCCCTTATCACCTGTATAAAGCAACTAGAAAGATGGTATGGTCTTCAACCGAAAGTTCTCCTGCAACATCGTTAGTTTTTGTCCATCAAGTACCCAGCACCCATTTACACACCAGGCCCCGGTTGTTCAAAAGGTGGATAACGCTATCCACCGGATAAATCACAATCCAGCGGATAACACAATGGCTTTTGTTAATGCTTATCCACTGGATAGTGATTTATACGGTGGATAGCGCTATCCACCTTTTGAACAACCGGGGCCAGGCCACGGTTGTTCAAAAGGTGGATAGCACGATCCACCGGATAAATCACTATCCACCTTATAGGCAATAGCAAAACCAATAGACCGTTTTCATAATTACGTCACATACTACAACTACCAGCATTCCTTGCGCAAAGCGTGGGAGTCTCGCGCGAACCTGCGCGCAAAGGTGAGCTTTCGCGGAATGTCTCTTAGACTTTTTGAAGAAGACGTGCCTGAAGCGTCATTTAAAGGAAAAGAACCAGAAGAAAAGTACTCTGTTGCATTTTTAGATAAGCTGAGTTGATTGAAAAGCCTAGTTTTCAAGATACGTTATACGTCTTTCACGCTTTCTTGTTGTGACGCGTACGTGTTTATAGTTTTCGCAAGTTTCACGAGTCGTGCGGCTTATAATTTTTGATAGTTTTAATTACAATTTCACACTACTGATTATACTGGGGCGTATTAGTTTTACCTAACATGACATGGTTTTCAATAAGATTTATAAGAACTTTTATAAAGAATTTCAAGCCATAATAAGGTAAAAACTGTGACTGAATGCTAAAAACTTAATGTAAGTTTCTTATTTTTGCGGCGCGGCGATGTGTTTACAAATTCTTAGGCTCCGTCCACACTAATGCGTTTTTAAAAACCTCCGTTTTTTTTTTTCTATTCAATACACATGCTCCAATGGCGTTAGCGATACTACGCATTACTACGCGTCACACATTTCTAGCTCGCAAAGTCTAAAAATGGCAAAATCTGCAAAGAAAAAGACGTCAGAAAAGGAAGCAGATCACTTCATCTGGACAGATGATGGAGTGGAACTTTTACTTAAGGTAACAAACGAGTTTAAAGTCACATTAACTCCAGGTAAGCAATCAAGCTAGAAAGAGGCTAAAAACCATAAACACAAGCTCGTCCGCCATATGGAATACTGTTTGCAACTGCGGCTAAGATTGCATAATGAGTTGTGACATAAGCGTTTTTGGAAAGCTCCGTTTTTGCCGTCCACACTAAAACGATAGACCTGCGTTTTCAAAAGTCTCCACTTTGAAAACCGTTTTTGAAAACCTCCGTTTTCATAGATAAACATCTCCGTTTTTGACCTTTTTAGTGTGGACGATCGGAAAAAACGCATAAAAAAGTATGCGTTTTCAAACGAAAACGCATTAGTGTGGACGGGGCCTTAAATAATGCATGACAATAACAGTCTTATAAGCTTAACAGTAATTCACAAACCGAGGTTATCTACGAAAAGTCTACGATATTATAAAACAGCGACAGACCTTACATAAAATACAGCAGTAAAATGGCAGAGAATCGTGGAATTCAATTCAGAATTGAAAAACAAACCTGAAACAAGCATGCGGCTGAACATAGCGAAAAGTTGTTCGATTTTAAAGAACTGCTACAATATCAATGCATTCTTACAAAAAATTAATAAATTTGGACACAAATAAACGTTAAAGAAACTGTTACCTGCACTCGATGTGGCTTTTCAGTTTCTCCTTTAGTACCAGGCTTTCCAAAAAATCACGTTTTTTAGACCACGCATATCAAGTCTGAAGTCAATCCATACTGAAAGCATATTAAACTGTTCTCTCCTCAATTAACAACGGCTTTTGAGCTGCACAGAGAGTCTCTATTCCAGTTCATAAATAATTTCTCCACTGTGTCATTCGACAAAACTTGTACATAACAGCCTGCGGTGCGAAAAGATAAGCTCAAAACTTGCTCATTTTAGCTCCTACAGCCGTGACCCAACCGCAATGGTGAGATCTTTCGGTTTCAATCCGCTTCAACTAATGTTTAGGAAAATTTTTAAGGAAACATAAAGCATATACCATATTTCAAAGTCAATTATTAGAAGGCATTTTCAGAAATTTAAATTGTGCTTGTTCATTTTCTCCATATCGAGCGCGGTTTGAACAGCTTTGCCAAGGTGAACTTTCATTCATCTTCGCCAAGGTGAACAGCGACACACGGCAACATTTTTCGCGCCTTTTTTCGTTCAGTTGTGTGATCAAGTATATGTAATTTTTCTTCTCTTACTCTTTCTTCCTTTTTTATTTTATTCATTGTGGTGACAGGTTTGGTTTCAAATGTTAAATTTTCACATTTCAATTTCAGGCATTTTCGTATCGGACGTGGCCGCGAGACTCCCACACTATGCGCAAGGAATGCTGGTAGTTGTAGTATGTGACGTAATTATGAAAACGGTCTATTGACATGTGTTATCCGCTGGAGAGCGATTTATCCGGTGGATAATGCTATTCACCTTTAGAACAACACGGGCGCGGGCCAGAGTAGAAAAAGCTAGCACGGAACAAAGAGTTTTATGAAAGGGTATAGCAAGAGATGGCGACAAATAACATCATTTACTAGTACTTTGTTCCGCATTTAAACATTATGAGCTTCTTAAGATCTGAAGTTGGTTTCTAGTTGTTGTTTTTTCGCCACGGAAGTTATTTAGCGGATGTTAATATCCGCACTTAAAACGGGTTAAAAAATGAATGTTCTGATATTACAGTATCAGTTTAATCTCCATTGGAACAATTAATTGACCGAAAAACAAGACAAACAGCTTTTTGGTCTGCAAACGTCTGGTTGATGCCTTGAATGGCCAAAAAATCAAGGCAATATATAATGACTATACTCAAATATTCAACAATAACAATGGCAAGAGATGCCATCTCTTGCCTTTGCTTTGCTTGGTAATGACCACTGATGCTAATAGCTGAGCAAATGATAAATTCGTTTTAATGAATCTTACTAACGTCCGAATGCACTGCATGCACAGGTTGAAAGGCGAAAAATAGATGAGATGAAATTGCCTGAGAAAGTTACGTACACTCTACCATTTTGTAATGCATCTACCATGGGAATTGTCACAAAACTTCTAGATGGTACTGGCGAGATCCTGTTGGAAACTGAACAGTTAAACGCTAAACTGTCCTTGGTAAGTGATATGCCGTAGGATTGCAAAAATAGCGGTACTCGTTACTTTCAGAATTAGCAGGCCATAGATGTCGCAACTTAAGAGTAAAAAAATTGCCTGGTAAACGCAACCGCGGAATAAGCATAATGTCAATTTAATTCTCTCTTTCTCATTAAGTTGATTTTTCTGCATTCCTCGACATTCTTGTACAGTTAACACTAAGCTACATTGTATTCCATATGCATGGAGACATCACTGTGGTATTTTCGATTGGACCGTTTCTTTCGGGGGGCGTTACTTTCGGGTGGAACGTTACTTTTGGGTATTACTAGAAAGGACCGAAAATTAACGTTACTTCGGGAGCCGCTTCTTTCGGAAATCTGCGGTATTTCGTTATGAAATTTTTCAAAAACAGTTTATAATACGATGTCACTGTAGAGAAGAAAGTTGTTGCCGTGATGAGTGCTTCAAAGTCTGTATAAAAAGAGTCTTGTGGCAATGTATATATCGCAGATGATATATAGGGGTGGGGACATGGGGGTCAACCCCCCCCCCCCCCCCCCCCTTCCCGTACCCCGTTCTCCTACCTCCCGTATCTTTGTGTCCCTTTGTCTACCGATCCCGACTCCCGCTTTGTTCGTTCTTGCCGAGAATTTCTACAGCTTGTGAGACACTGACACACGTATACATGTGTCATGTCATCTCATTTATGACCTATGACGTAACCGACTTGAAAAGGTTTCCAATTTCACCGAAACTAAAGTTATTTACTTTTTCTCGCATATACAAGAATTTGGTTTTATCGACTGAGTCGATAAGGTAAATTAACCACCGTAAAAAGATTCGAGAAAGCTGACGTTTCGAGCGCTAGCCCTTCGTCGGAGCGAATCAAGGGATTGTGGGTAGTGTGTGGTTTAATATAGTAGGTGAAGCTACGCTATTGGTGGAAATTTGGTGACGTGAAAAACAAATGTAAATTAGTTGAATGAAAAGCGTTCGTTGATTCCGTGGGGTTTGAGAGTGCCGATTTGAAAGATGATTTTTTGTTCTAAGTTTTTACGGCTTTCTGTGTTACCCTGGTGTAGGGAAAGGCCGCAGATTGTCATGTGTTGTTTAGAATGGTTAGTGAGATTGAAATGACGCGCGACTGGTTTGGATGCGTCTTTGTCATTTTTTTCAACGTCTCGGAGATGTTCGCGAAAACGGTCGCCCAGTCTCCTTCCTGTTTCGCCAATGTATATATTTTTGCAAAAAGTACATGTTATGCAGTAGATAACATTTACGGAGGTGCATGTGAAACGATCAGTGATTTTAATAGATCGTTTGGGTCCCGTTATTTTGTCCGCATTATGAATGAAAGGACAAGTGTTCCATCGTGTGCGTGCGCATTTAAAAGTTCCCAGTTCATCGTCAGATTTCAGTGTGCTCGTCACTAGAAAGTTGCCTATGTTTTTGTCACGTTTGAATGAAATTAGTGGGGGTTGTTCCTAGGGTCTCTCTTCTTCCCGCTCTGGGAACGAGGTTGACATTCTGCTAGTCAGTTCGGGGTCGTTTTGGAGTAATTTGAAATTTTTTAAAATGATGCTTAATAATAAATAAAAAATTAATAATAATAATAATTATAAATAATAAATAAATAATAATAATAAATAATAATAATAAAAAATTAAAAAAAAAAACGACCCCGAAACTAGCACAATTTTATCACCACCCCCACTAATTTCATTCAAACGTGACAAAAACATAGGCAACTTTCTAGTGACGAGCACACTGAAATCTGACGATGAACTGGGAACTTTTAAATGCGCACGCACACGATGGAACACTTGTCCTTTCATTCATAATGCGGACAAAATAACGGGACCCAAACGATCTATTAAAATCACTGATCGTTTCACATGCACCTCCGTAAATGTTATCTACTGCATAACATGTACTTTTTGCAAAAAGACTACATTGGCGAAACAGGTCACTTGCCCCACTATTATTGGATAGTAGGGCGAGTGACAAAAGTGGTAAATATGCATTTAAACCAGTCAGGACACATCAAGGGACAGTAAAGTAAAGGTAAGAAGTATTTATTGTGTAATATTTTCGATTTTTCTATCGCTTCTCAATTCCGTGACAAATCGTATTATTACCTATATTTCATTACTGTGTACCGGCTTCGAATCTGTTATTTGATGTGACTCATACACCACAGTTGGGCTGCCTGTGGTGTATGAAACAAAATACTGAGATTTAGCAGAGCTGCTGTTGGGGATTTTATCCAAAACTATACACATTTATTTCAGTCTTTTATAAAAGTATACTTAATGGATACGATTCATTTCTTTGTCAGTGTGACCTTCCAGATATTCCATTTTATGTCATTTTGTTTATTTCTAGATTCCCCAGCGGGAGACCAAGCCGGGAGTTGAACATGTTCACGTGACAGCAGAACCAACAGAGCAGGGTCCAGTAGTTGAGGTGGAGCATATGCTGACGTAACACGAGATATCTGTATGTTACTTACATGTAAATTAATGAATTTTTAGAATTCTAAGGTTGGAATGGTTTCTCGTAGCCCTTGCAATAGAAATTATACTTATCGACACTATAAGACACTGATTATACTATTTATATTATATAATACTATTATATAATACTATTACTTGTCACCAATGACCGTTTTTATTTTCTACGGGTTAGGTGAAACTATTGCATTATTACAAGAATTTTAAAATAATGTACATTTGTAAATATAAATTCAAATTACATAGTGTTAGACGAATTTAGTTGCATGGTGAACAAGTTCTGATTTTTGGTAAAACCAATTATCCGAATTAAGATTAGTAGAAGTAGGCAAGGCTCAGTTGGGACTATTCAATTTCTGCAGTGGTGAAGCCACTTCCGTTTGTGGCTATGTAATCAAAATCTTTAATGACAGTCCCTGCTGTAGACTTAGCAGGTGAAGTGTGTTGCAATCTGGGAGGCTTTGTGTTACGTTAACTGTGCATTCAGGTGTAAATATTTAACTGCAGTGAGTTCATTTATATGGAACATCTTGTCTCGTTCCCAGGCGTCTCTCCGTATTCTAGCGCGGTGTGCTTAAAGTTGTGCACGTGAGGCGATACATTGAAGCCTTGGTCGTGACTAGAATGGATACTCCAAACTCAGGTTTCATTCATTCATTCATTCATTCATTTTTGCCATTAACCACAAATACAACAACAATATACAGAAATTTATAATACATCAAAGATAAAATACACTATTCTAACTAAATTATTTACAAAATCAAATGTTTAAAGTGGTAATGGCAAGGAAGCCTGTATAGAAGCCAGGAGCTTTTAAACTATAGGCTTCCTTGAACTATAGGGTAAACCATGCAAATTAAGGGTACTAAATGAAAATTTGGATTAATTTTTTATAAAATAAAGAAAAGAAAAGAAAAGAAGAGAGAGAAAAAAAAAAAGAAAAGGTGTGTAGCTCAACAAAGAGTATATTTAACTAAGAAAGAAGAAATTTTTTAAGTTTTTTTGCCAAACAAACTGATACTTTCACTGTTTTGAATTTCCCGACTTAGCGAGTTGAAAAACTTAGGACCTTGAAACCGAATTGAGAATTTTCGAAAATTAGTTCGATAATGAGGTATATAGGAAAGGCTGAAATTTCTTGTATTATAAGAATGTATCTGACTTGCAAGAGTAAACATATCACGAAAATAATTAGGGAGTAAGCCTCTTTTTAAAAGATACATAAATTTACCTATTTGGTATAAATAAATGTTTCCGATAAAAGGCTGGAAATGAAGAACATATTTTTAAGTAAAACTAGAAAAGTCCGAAATAACAGGTTCCAGTCCTTTAGTGGAGTCTCCTTTCTATTTACGACCCTGAATCGAATCCTTCGTTTTTGCATCCTTCACACGACACTCCGCACTCCCTGTTTCCCAGCGCTAGGTGGACAAGGCAGTGTATGGGACATGTATATTTATTGACTCATCCCCTTGGAGTCCTTCAGAGTTAATAAAATTACTGTCTTCGGTTCCTTCAATTAGAATACAAATAATCACTATAATTGTAGGAGCTCTTAAAAATAAGTTGTAAAACTATTTCATGAATGCATGTAATATTCCCCGGATTCCCGTAATTAATAATTTGTGTTAAAGCAGGATCTTTACTTTCAAGTAATTCCTTGATCGTTATTCACATTATATAATCATCCAGATTATTACTGACCTCGTAGGAAGGGTCGATCGAAGTTTTGGAATCGGTTCCTACCCAGGTTTCCTTAAATTTTTCCCTTAACTCATCGGTTTTTTGTATAGGTTTTTTCCTGGCCTCCGAGTGTCTTTTTGTAGTTATTATGTACTATCCAACACTGTTTAAGGTCAACAACAACAACATCAACATTTAGCTTTATTTGCATGACTGTAGATTTTACAATATTGCAAAAGTTTACAACTAACTAACAAAAGGAAAGAAAACAAAAATGATAATGATATTCACGTTGGAATAATTACATTACATTGGTAACAATTTTATCTCGAGAATCAAAACAACATGAAATAAATTTAATTAATTGCATGTTTACAAAGTAAATGGAAGAATTCATTAACTCTATGATCAATTCAGTTACAGGTAAATGGCTAATATTTGGTATAAAAGTCTGTATTTTATTGTAAAAATTATCTCTTATTGTTGCGTATTTTGAACAATAGAAAAGAAAATGGATTTCGTCTTCGATTTGATTTGAACCACAAACTGGGCAAAGCCTTTTGTCTCTGGGAATTTTGTTGTATCTGCCCAGTTCAATCATAAGTTTATGATTATTTATACGTAATTTAGTTAATACCCTCCTATCAGATGCTCTTCTAGTTAGGCCTAGATAATTTGAGGGGGTGTATTCGTTCTTTAAACTCTTATAAAATTCTAGTTTTTGAGAATGCTGAAGTATATGTTGCCAATAAGAAATATATTTCTGTTTCATTAAATTTGTACAGTGGTTGACTTCAGCGGTGTTTAATAAATCGGGGTTAAAATTTCTGAAATTAAAATATTCGGATATCTTCATAAGATTAGAGTGAAAGCTAATTTTACCATTCGAGTGAAGATCTAATGAGATTAAGAAAGATTGTTTAACAAAAGAGTCTTGGGGTTTATTTTGAAGGTATATAACAAGTAGTTGGGGATTCTTAGTTTAATGGCAATATTTAGAGGAAATCGACCAAGTTCAGCTCTGCACGTAATATTAGAAGCCTTATTACTCACTTGAAGGTAGCGTTTACAAAACTGAAGATGCGTTCTTTCAAATTGTGAGCTATCCTAAGCCTTAAAATCAGATTTGGTATACCCACCCTAAATTTCACTATTATAGAGCAAAATTGGGGAAATTAAAAAAAAATGTAATTAACGTAATTAATGTAATTAACGTGTGGCCTACTATGTTACACTTAATAAACTTTTATTAACGGCAGAAAATATATGTTGTTTGGTCTCTATTACTTGTGTGTTGTAAAAGAAAAGTGTTGTTAAGAACAGACTGGCATCAGGATACATTAATAAACTCTCGCACGTTTAAGTAGCGTTTCGTTAAGATGTTGACATGCTTTGCACTGGTAGGTACTCGTAGTGTGAACCGCCTTTCTGAGAGCATTTTCTAAGTCTGACTTACGTTTCATCAATAGAAGCACTCATCTGATTTATTTACACGTTTAAATCTCTTTGTAAAATGTAAAATAAATAAAACGTTTAATAATTTTCAGTAGTTCGTTTTTTATAAACTCCATATTTCCCTTCTTTTTTTTTATAAAAACGTATTTTTGAATGGCACGGCTGTTAGTTTGTGCGGAATCACCCAAGTGTAGCTCGCATACTTGGAGGGTGAACGTTTTAATGATCGCACTTTTTGGTTTCTTTATTGCCCTGGCGATATGCGCAAAACAAAAGGATCCAAGTGCACTTGAAAGTAAGGTCTACCCCTTACTTGGGAGCGCATTTGACCAATGGCAGTACAGCATTGCAGCTAAAAGTACGTGGTCGTGCAACTTTGAATTCCACAGGAAACGAGCTCTCTGCGTTTTGGTTTACGATTCTGGAGTCACGAGCGATTTAAAAAAGACTCAAGTTTACTTTAGCAATTGTATTTGAAGGCTTATTTTAAGCCGACTTATGGTAAAAAATTCTATGTCGAGAAAAAGGTTGTAGTCTAATTCTCAGGCTTTGCAAATCAAGAACTCTACAGTCATGCGCGCATTCAATACTCAATACATTCAAAAATTAACAAAAAGTAAGCATAGTGTTACACCAGGCTCTAAGACGATTTTTTGCTGAATTACGTTCACGTTTTGACGTGATAAGAAAAAATATTTTTACTATCGACTTAGCGTTTATGGTAAAACAACTTTCTATACCATGGATAACAAAAGGAATAAGGAAATCAATTAAGATTAAAAACAAGTTATATATGTCCGGCAATGACACTAAATATAAATTTTATAGAAATAAAATCTGCAGCGAATTAGCAAAAAACAACATTATTTTGAACACTTAAACGTAAACTTATCTAATATGAAAAAACCTGGAATGGAATAAATGAGTTATTAAATCGAAAAACCAAAAAGAGTAAATCAATTAGCGCACTAAAGGATCCCAAAAATAACAATAAAGTTACCTGTGGTTTTGCTCAAATACCCAATGTTCTTAACGAGCATTTTGCAACAGTAGGATATAAATTAGCAAATCAATTACCACCAACAGAAAAACCTTATACTGAATTCTTCGATCAATCTAAATCTCCTGAATCATCTTTTTGCTTCCAACAGGTCACCCCAGCTGAAATTAAATTGGAAATATTGTCCGTTCCAAACAATAAATCTCATGATCTTTATTCTTGCCCTACAAGATTACTAAAATATGCAAGTAATATTATAAATAATGTTTTTAGCGGAAATACTTAACATATCTATTACACTCGGTGTATATCCTTCCAAGTTAAAAATGTCAAAAATTATACCGATATACTGAAATCAGATGATGAGACTGATTCGAATAACTATAGACCAATATCTTTATTGTCAAACTTTAACAGAATCTTTGAAAAAGTGATGTACAAAAGGATGAAATCTTTTATAAATAAAAATGAGAAATACTGTATCCTCTCAACATGGCTTTCGAGAATCGCATTCAACTCAACATGCAATCCTTGATATGGTAAAAATATTCAGTCTTGTATGGACAAACGTCTATACTCATGCGGTGTCTTTATTGACCTAAAGAAAGCCGTTTGACACAGTAGATCATGATATTTTACTTGATAAACTTGACCACTACGGCTTTCGCGGAGTAATAAATAAATGGTTTTCGTCTTATCTCCAAGATCGAACACAAACAACACACATAGGTCCTTATATTTGTGAAAGAATTAAAACTCCTTGTGGTGTTCCTCAAGGATCTGTTATAGGCCCACTACTTTTTTATTATACATTAATGATATATATAAATGTTCTGATTTACTCAATTTTTATTTTTTGCTGATGACACAAATATTCTTTGCATTGATAAAAATCTTAAGTCTCTAGAACAAGTTGTCAATGCTGAACTACGTAAATTACATGACTGTCTGGTTAACCTCTAACAAATTGAGTCTTAAAATAAGGAAATCAAACTATGTTATATTTCATCCTTATCAGAAGAAATTAACTTTTAAACCTAAAATGACTATATTTGATAATGATCAAATGAAGAATATTCCCCTGGAGAGCAAAGATTATGTAAAATATCTTGGAGTACTTATTGATAGCAACCTTTCTTGGAAGAACCATGTTGTTTATATTGCTCTAAAAATTAGTAAAACAATCGGCCTAATAGCTAAATTAAGACATTTTGTACCTTTACATACCCTTTTAAATATTTATCAGTCGCTAATTGTTCCTCATATAACTTATGGATTAACTGTCTGGGGTCAGGTCTGTAAGTCTTATCTAAATAACATTTTAATACTACAAAAACGAGTACTTCGCTAAATATAGCGAGCATACCGTTCCGTTATTTATCGATGCTAATATAATGCCTTTGAACTTTGTATACTATGAATCTTTATCTAGCTTAATGCATGACGTTAGAAATGGTTCAGCACCACTAAATATCTTAAATTTATTTACAAATACTTCCACTGTACCGACTCTTATAATCATGACACGATCCTCCACTTCTTATAACTTCTATATAAAAAACTCGAGACTTGAAATACAAAGAAAAGCCTTTTCTAGAATTGGAGTAAAATTATGGAATGAGATACCATGCTTTCTGAGAGAACTACCAAAGAGTTCATTCAAAAACAAAATTAAGAATATACTTTTTATTTTTTTTTTATTTTTTTTTTTTATTGATGCATGTTTATTTACATTTACTCCTTATAGATACAAACAGTACAAACTAACTAACACTGCAACTAACCAACTAACAGTACAAAAGTTAGTTATTGACAGTACAAACTTACGTTACTTAGTAAAACTACTAGTACTAGCAATACAACGCTAACAGTACAAATAATAGTAACAATACTTAGACAACCTTGTAAAACTAATAATACTAGCAATACGACACTAACAGTTCGAATATTTGTCCTGCTTTATAACATATAGAAAGAAAAATGAATGATAAAGCAAAGGGAACTAAATGTTTTGTAAAAAGTCCCATTTTTTAATATATTTATCTTGTTCATCTGATTTGATTGCAATGTATTTTTCTAACATTAATTTGTCACGAACTAAAGATATAAATTCGCTAAACTGAAATTTATCTTTGGCACCGGCTTTGACGTATAGATAGTATTTTCCTATAATGATAAGATGATTTAGGGCTAAACAGTATCGAGAAGAACAAAAAATACCGTATAAAACATCCAAGTTCGATAGATGGACCTTTTTTCGACTGTGGGCACTATACCAGTCTTGGAATTCGACCCAGAAAGAGCTAGCTTGCGTGCATTCTATGAACAAGTGCCAGATAGTGTGGATCTCAGAAGGGCAAAAAGGGCAATTTGGAGAGTCAACCTTCTTCATTTTATGTAATAAGCTATTCGTAGGTAGAATGCGATGAATGATCTTATACTGGAACATCATCATTTTAGTTTCTTTTGTAACATTAAAGGGTAAAAGGTAAACCTCACTCAAATTATTCTTTTCTAATCCATGTTCTATAAGTTTCTTTTCTGCCGTGGGAGGAGGTAACTTTTCCAAAGATAGTAGTTTTTCATAGAGAGCTTTGCATGTCAACGAGTCACTAATTGTAACAAGGGGTACAATGTGTGGTAGGTCGTTTGACTTTAATAGTTTTTTCCAGGAATGAGGGATAGCAGAGAGGATGCTGTAATACTGTAGAAAATTGAACGTTGTGTTACATTTTTCGCAAAGGGAATTAAAAGATTGAAAGCAGTTCCTTTCTGCGTCAAATAAGTCTGAAATATGAATAATTCCGGCTTGATGCCAGTGTGGAAAGTATATCGATTTTTTATTAACAATTAAAAACCTATTGTTCCAGATTATTTGATCTAACACCTCAGGTTTGTTTTGAGGACAGGTCGCAACAATTTTCTGCCAAAAGGCGATGACATCTTTGTAAAATCTCGGGAGGCGTTCACTTATGCAAAGAAGCTTAAGGTCATAATTACATTGAAATAAAAAGGCGCCACCGACATTAGCTAAGAATATACTTTTGACTATACTTAAAGAAGCAGATTCCTATATCAATATTGACGAGATTATCTCTAAAGTTAAATCAAATAGTAATTAATTAATATTTTCACAATTCTCTTTCTTTTATTTCGATCACTTGTTTTTCCTTTTTGTTTGTTCTCTTTTCTTTTGTTTGATCCTTTCTTTATATTTTAACAAATATAGTGTGTGTAGCGATTTCTAATCATGTAATTAATTTGACTGGCCTGCCAAGATCAGCTTTTGCTACCTGCAGGCCAGTATTGTAAATTGTAAAATAATTAACTAATAAGGCTTTTTTTCTGTTTTTGTTGTTTTAGTATGATTAGTGGACGATAAAATTCGAAACCCCGCTTTGAGAGAAGTAATTTTTTTAGGAATTTTATACCACTTATTGACCTCGGCCTTGTTGTATTGACCTCGCTATCGCTCGGTCAATACATCAAGGCCTCGGTCTGAGATTTCCCTGTAATGACCGAACGGACGAGGTTAATAAGTTATTTATTATATGGCATTTTAGCGCTATTTTAATTAAGAAGGCTCAAAATGGTTTCTTACAGCTTATGTACATGTCAGAACAATTAAACATTAAAATTTAATGGTCTTAGTCTCTGAAACAAATTATAGCCTATGACAGGGTTGTTAAAGTTTTCCTCAAGACCATTTATGACGTCATATCTGATGTCATGGTAACTACAACCCTCCAAAGACGTACCCCTCAAAAGCCGGTTTTTAAATGTATCTTTAAATAACATTACGTCGCTTTTTCCCTTGTTGGGTCAACTTCACTGGGCCATTGATCTGAAACTGGCATCCAGAGATACTGCTGATATTCGTTCCAGGAAAAAACACCATTTGAAGCTGCTGGAACACTTGCATTATTTACAGCGAGCGAATTCGTTTTTAAGCTTGGCTTCCAGCACTTTTCGTGAAAAGGCAAACTCGTCGTCCTTCAGAATGTTCATCTTGGACCCGGAACTGGATACCTCTCTGCAGTCCCGTCGAAGTCCTTGGCTCGTATTCCTCGCCATTGATTTTCCTTACGTCTTTGAAGAACTTTCCAATGAGGTGGTCAAGTTCTTCCAGTAGTAAGTCCAAAATCTGAACATTTGTCTTGTTTATCTCGCCAAGAAAACGGTAAAAACACTTCATATCACTTGACGTTTTTTTCAGTGTTTTCAGTTTTCTGTTCTTGAACAAACGTTTGTAATTCCTCTTGACTGTTACTGAAATTTTCGTCTCCGTGAGTGGTAACTTTTGGTTATGATGTTTTGCTCAGTTTTGGCCTGTTTTTCCTTCTCTGGATCATAAAACTTGCTCCCGCTGTGGCTCTCTTCGTCGCTCTTACTAAGGAAGTATCGGTATGCTAGTATTCTTCTTTCAGTTATTGAAAAGATAGTAATATTTTGCCGGTATTTTTTGTTGTTTTCGCCCTCGCGCTCGTAGCTTTTACTTACTTATAATCGAAATATATTCGTATCTATCTCGATAATCCTCGTAAGTCTTCGGTAATCTTGATTTTCTCTGTATACACACAGTTTTGAAGGCTCGTGTGTATACTAAGAAAAATCAAGTCACTCGGGCCGACTCGGGCCCTGTCGAGCGCGCTCGACCCAGTCTCGCTCCGCATCACACATCGCTCAAAAGACAATGGCGCGTTTCACCGCCCATTCTTTTCAGCGCCATGGTCATACAGTGATATTTCAACCTCTTCAGTTTCACGGCATCGCGTCAGAGGCCATTAACTCTTTAGTATCCAGAACTAAGAGATTTTCAAAAACTATAAAAGAGATCTTCAAGTGGTTAGTTTATAAACATTGGCCTTACCGTTCAGAAAAGAGCTCCAGAGCCTGACTAAATGATTGATTAATTGTTCTGGCCCATACAACACGTTTATGCTTGAAATAGCTGACCTCTATTGATCAATATGCTACACTATTTCTATCGAGTTTTTTATATCGCGGATTTTCACAGCGAATTTGGAAATTATTTGAGCGTTTTTGCAACAGGTGAAACGAATGCAGTCGACTGTGAACTTGCTCACAGTTAACCTTAGAAGTCTTAAAACTTGATTAGAAAGAACAAAACATGCTTCATTCAATAAATATATTTTGCTTTTGTGTTTTCTTAATAAAGTAGGCTTCTTAAACTTTTTGGACGTCCCTAAACTGTTGCTTACATTTCAGCTTTTTGTGACTAATTTTGTCTAAAACGTGTATGGAGCTAAGCTGAGCTGGGGTCCAAAATTTTATTCTCTCTTTGAATAGGGAGATCCTTACAATAAATTTTTGATGGCAAATATTCACGCATGTGCCACGCACGCTTATCGATTTCGAAAAAAAGGGGTAACAAGTGAAAATCGTAGGAGATTCGTAAAGAACATGTTCATTGGTTTTAACCCCGCATTGATGTTTGATCGCCAAAAGATCCCACATATTTTCGTGCAGATGTGCAATGTATAAAAAGTACATTTTCACATGATGTAGTTGTTTAGGTGTCAATCAATTGCTTCTCTCTTTTTAGTTCTTTTGAATTTTTAACCCTGAAATGGCCTTTCTTCCCAATTTGACTACTTTAACAGTTAGCCTCGCCAGGGTAGGGTTGGTACGCGCACCTGTGTTATTTGAAGAGTTTATTATTACTTATAGGTAGCAATATAAAAAATAAACAACACTTTTTAATAGATTTTATTTCTGAAGACAAATAATGGATTTTTGGTTCATTAACTCTTGCCTGCATCCTTTATTTACATCTACATGTTCCGGGGTTCAATGCCTATTGATTGATAAATATTGCGACTAACAGTTAATAAAAACATGCTGAATATTGGAATGGACCATTTAACATCCTGAATGTTGATGAACGCAATAAAGCCAAGCTTAATATTTCGTTCAACAACTTTCAACATGTTCAACGGCGAAACAAAAGATCAAGCAATTTATCACTGCGTCATATCGTGGTGCAAAATTTGTTAACTTAAGAAATATTAAACAATGTCTACTGAAAAAAAACTGTGTCATTTTCCTTAAAACGCAGTTTATTTCAAAGTGGAGAACTCATTTTTCTTGTTTGTTATTCTTGCTTCTAGTAAACTTCTTTTAAACGTGGTTTCTGAAATACATCTAATGCAAGTTTCTTGTGGGTTTCTCTTGGCACAACCTTCTTTGTCATAAAATGTTGATTAGTTGGATTTGATCCTGTTGACAAAATGAAACAAAGTTGAGCAATGTAAAAACAGAGCACCAGCTTTTGGCACATTTCTGGAATCGATGTGAGCCATGATTGGTTAATAGTTGCCTTTGGAAACCATCAGCCTGTCGTAACTAACGCTGGTTAGCCAAACGGTCCCAGAAAGCATAGTGACGAAAAGTGACGCAAAACCCCCTGTAGTGTTTTTGATTGTGGGGAGAGATGGTTCCTTTTAATTATTACTAGAATTGAATCCAACGTTCAGTTCGTGGTCAATGTACATGTATCAAAAGTATAGATATCGAACTCCACTTTTTATTCCACTTCAAAAAATCATCTACAACCTTACATTTATATTTGGTGTGATATCAACCGATATTATACGTATATCTGATATGCTAATCCCAGGTTCACGTCCACTTTACACACATGCAAGGGTTTGGTAAAGAAAAATGGTGTCTGCATGCTTTACGACAAGACTGGTAATTGTGGATGTCGGGGTAGGGGCAAACTTTGTAAGTGTCTCATATGATGAAAATTGGTAGTCAAATCAACAAGTGCTTTATTACCTGTAAAGTTGATGGTTTGGAAATCCGAAGCAAAGAGGAAAGAAAGCGCAAAGAAGAGCGCTGGTAACCGGGCGTTTATCTCTATAACGTAAAAAAAAAAAAACAAGAAATACCATAACGTAAGAATACGTTATTGATTTATTACACCTATATAATGTTTACAGAGAGATATTCTTTAATGAGTTTTTAATCTAATGCTATTCTGCAATGTTATTGAAGTTTTTTTATACAGCTCACTTTTGAAGCGTTACGCGGTACGCTAGTTTTAGGAAAAATATTGCTGAATATTTTTTGGACGTCGCTTTACCAACAAATGCAAACAAAGAAGAAATCTCATTTACACCAGCAGACATAACTTCTATCAAAAATCAGCTTTCGTTGTTGCATATTGTCTTCTTACTACTTTTGTGAATAAAACCATATAATTTGAGGAGACCTGAAAGGCGAATTTTCAATAAGACACATTAACCTTCCTGTAACGGAATTTAATTTCGCGCCTTCGATAACAGCCGAAGAACCACAATTCGTCTTGCAAAAACATCGGGAATAATCAATAAATCATCGGACATTTCATTTTTAGTCGAATATTGTTTAGAAAGGAAAATTACATCATTTCCGCAAATACGCCGGTTTTAGGGTACGCCGATTGTATATATTGTTTATGTACTAGAGTCTTATCTCCCCTCGACTCATAACAAAAAATAAAATATTGTCGTTAAAAAAAATTAGGTTTTGCGAAAATAGAATCATACAATCATAGTTTTTGCACTCCAACAATAAGTAATGAAAATTGAATTTTAATTTTCCTAGCTGTATGGTTTTTCCACTCAAATAATTGTTATGCATTTCGCGTTTACTTCCATACCTTTTGAAATGTAGTAGCAAGAGTTGCTGATTTTCTGAACATTCTTAGAAGACTGGATGATATCTCGACCTCTTTCCTACAAAATTAAAAAAAAGCTGTTTATACATCTGTTGTAAGATGAATTAACTTTCATGAGGTTATTTTCATTGTATTTGACTGTTTTTCAGTTTCTTACTTCTTAGTAACACAGCTGAACATGAAATTAAATTGAAAATGTTTATGACAGCTGATTGCATTTCCCGCTTTATACTGTTTGTAAAATTCACAACAGAAAGCTGTGCTTTTAACGCCTCTTTTCCCTTATTACTCCCTTGTTATCGGTTTTTGCGTTGTAATAATAATTTTTAACTTACCCGTTCAAAATATGCCACGATTTCGGCGCATGCGTCGTCTCCTTCGTGTGAGGCTTTTATTCCACAGAAGAATGACTGCTTTGTTTTGTTCACGTGACTGATTTCGAAATGGCAGCATGGAAAATCTCTAGAGTTTTCAGGTGATTTCCACGCATCGTTTGATTTGATAGTCTGAAAATAAAGGCAAAATAAACAGAGATAACGATGTACTTAATATGGAGGGTTGTCCATAAATAAGCAAAAGGTGGGTTTGAGGTGAGGGATGGAGGGAGGGGGGAGAAGGGGGGGGGGGGGGGGGGGGGGGGGGGTGGTTTGAGGTCAGGGAGGGGAGTGGGGGGAGGTATCAGAGGATTTATAGCGAAATGATACAGCCACGTTCGAACACAAAAGGCAATAGTTAACAGAGCCACTGTGGTGACATCCATTTTTTAAAATGGCGCAAACTCTTAGGTTCAAAGTGTTTTTAAGGACTGACTGCCACATAAATGTCGCGTCAAATTAATTTGCGAAAAATTAAAATCACGTCTAATATTTGTTTCCATACCTTTACATTGCTTCCTTTTATTTTCCATCCAGCCTCAAGAGGACTTAGCTCAATTCTGATGTCTTCACTGACGTTGGACACAAACAGCCCAGCAACTGGTGCCAGTAACTTGTTTCCTCTCTCGTCTTCTTTTTCGCAAATTTTCTGTTTACCAAAGGGAAGAACAATAAAAACAAGATGTTCATGGAATCGACATGACTATGTATATGTTGTCGTTATTAGTTGGTCAGAAGTTATTTGCTCGCACAATTTGGCCGACAGATATAAACCATGTTCTTTAATCCTATGTTAAAGATAATACATTCAATAAGTGTCACTTTCCATGTTAAGAGTTACTTTATGGAAAGAGAGTGCTATCGAGACGAGGGGGGAGGTGGGGGTTGATCCTGTTATAAAATAACTCATACTGTACATAAAAAAATACTGCCACATGATACCTTACAAGCGATGTTTGTATCATCTACAAGATAAACCCAAATCTTCCAGTCTCGTCCTTGTGTTGGACGCCTAGCAAAGATCGCCATTTGCATTCTTTTCTGGTCATCTTTTCCTGGGTTTCCAAACGCTGCGATCTCAATGTCTTCCCGCAGTGACGGCAGTGTCACTTCTATGTCGTTATGCTTCTGTTCCACTTTAGCATCAGGGTAGACCTCCTTTACGCTCCTCCAGCTTGCTGTCAGTTGGGATCCTCCTTTGATGTGATTCAGTAACGGTCGACATTTAACATGGATATCCCATTTATTACCGGGTGTCATCAAACAGCAGTGCTCAATCAGAGTTGGAGTAGGAGGAGAGGTTCCCTGCAGGATCTTGTAGCAGCCGCTAATCTTGAAAACTTTTGATTCATGGTCCTCGTCATTCTCCGGTCCTAAGAGAGCAGACATATATTAAATCTACTGGCGTTCCATCGCGAATGCTGTTCTCTTATTGGCTACGCTGCGTCACTATCCATCCTGTTGTAGAAAGTGAGTGTGTGCGGTTGTCAGTGTGCAGTTGTTATTTCTATCATTATATTCAATAAAAACGCGAGCTTGTCTTGTTGTTTAAGTTTTTAACGTCTAGTAGATTTATACTAAAACACTCGATAGATGACATTTATACTAAAACACTCGATAGATTTCAGGGGGATACTAAAACTCTCTTGATTTTATGTTTTAAACACTTAATGTAAGTGGAGTCCAGGAGTTCAAGTGCGCAGCTCCTTCAGCAGCATGTTCGTCCAGATAGTCGGATATTCATGGGCACCCCTTGTGTTTTGTCGTTAGACAAATTACTTTTCTCCACATTCTGTTCAGCCTGTATCGTCAGTTGAAGATAGTTACTGGCATTGGCAAGTATCTCTTCCAGGATAATATTCTTTTATTGATTGATTGATTGATTGATTTTTAGTTTTGTGTCCTTCGACGAACGACATATTTTTTTTTATGAATTGTTGATAAACGGAAAATAAAACTGTTGAATTTAAATTATCATTTGATATCAATATAAAGGAATCCTTCATTCGCAAAACAGTCAATGCACAAGTGTATCGAATTTACATTTCTATAAATACGGCTCGATATAGTGGAAGTAATAGTAGTCCACGACATGGTATGTGTGATATTTACACTGTAACACAAAACCTGTTTTAGTTATTCTCATTTTAGTACTCTCATAACGTCGGGAAGAGAGATAAATAAACTAAAAGACAAACTGATTGAAATTGCTTTTAATCCATTTGAATTTTGGCGGCAGCATTGAAAACGAAGTAACCGGAAATGATCTTTAGCAAAAGTAGTGATCAGTTTTGAATTTTGGATTAAGCCTTTTCATTATTGGACGATAAAGAAACTTCAAAATGAACCAAAATTTAATGATTAGACCAATTCAACCAGAAAAATTACTGAATGATTTTTTTAGTTTCTTTTGTTAACAGTGTTTTACTTGATATTCTCTATTTTTATGTTTTTTTTTTACTCGATAATAAAAAAAAAAAAAAACGTTTCATAAGCAGTACTTACCCATTGGCAATGGTTTGTTCGTTTTTAACTCCTTGGAGTGACAGCACTTCGTTGCGGCAATGTTATTCGGTACTGTGAAGAATCTAGTGGTATTCCGTTCTTTTTATAGCCGTGGTAAACCTGACGACCGCGAAGTTACGACCTTTATACGATATACACATTACATCATTATTTCGGACCAAGGTTAATGTCAAAACAACACAATAGACCGGAAAATGCAACGCCGTCAAATTTTCGGAACGGGTAACAACCTGTCAACATTTCTACCTTTTCATTGGTCACAAGATTAAAATACCGTCCAAGCACATTTTGTTTGTTATTAATGCATGGCGGGTGAAAAACAAAGAAATGGAAAGTGGTCGTTCAGGCTTGCTGTTATTTCCAATTTAGAAAAGTTATTGGGATTTATTACACCAAAATGAAAACATCAGCTTCAATTATTTATTTAGGAGAAATATATTTATTATGTGGAGTTGGAGTAAGGTATCAGTTGTGAGTAAACTACATTATGTTTTTTCTGAATGCAGCTAGTTTATCTTTCAATGATTACAAGCAGCTTTGCCTCTGAAAAGAAGTAGAAAAATGACTTCTGTCAAATACAGAAGAACTATTCCAATCGCTTTTGATATTCGTTGTTGTAAACAGGGGTTTTTCCCACCGAAACTGAAAACGCTGTTGAAAGCCAAAATGCAAATCAACCAACATCCGGCGGGGAATCCCCTGAACAGAAGCGGGGGGGAATATACACTTTCGAATTCTTTGTTGCTCCGAGGGCATTTTCCCGTTCAACCGAGTCACGAGATCTGTGGAAATCAAAGTTTTGACACTTCATAATAAACCAAAGCCCTCCCATAATAGACAGAATAATAAAGATAATAGAAATAATCGAGAAACTTTCGCTTTCCTGGTTAAAAACAATGGGTGCCCTCCTAGTTAAAAACAATGGGTGCCCGTCAGTGACACGGTCGTACGTCATAAAAAAAAAATGATGGAAAATAGAGGCCTTCTTACGAGATGATAATAAGCTGCCGCAGTTTAAACCAGTCAGTTGGAAGATAAGTTGCTTCTTTTGCTTAGGTTTAAGAAAAACTTGAATAAGGAAGCAGACTTATAGCGTTGAAAATTCAACTAGTTTCTTAAATAGCTGATCGTTTCACGTGAAGCATTGCCAAAATAATACAGCTCGAGGCCAACAAGTAAAAAGAGATATACTTTGTCAAATACAAGATCGTCTGGGACACAACGTCTCCTCGTAAGTACATGTATCATTCTCATGTTATAAGTTATACAGTGGAATCCCGATTTTTCGAACACTCGATTTTTCGAAACTCCCGATTATTCGAACCAAAACTCGTTTCCCTTGGATTTGATTTCAGTCAATACCACCTTCGACTTTTCGAACTCCCGATTTATCAAACCAATTTCCTTTTCCATTGGAGGTTTGAAAAATCGGGATTCCACTGTAGTTTGCGAAGTTACCGCTCTTACCGTCTGTATAATGATCGTGACATTTCTATTTCCGTGCGATAGACAGGTTATTTTTTAGTTTTAATATTGTAAAAAAGACTTCACTTAGTATTTATGGTAAAAAAGAGTTTATATATTTAGAATATTACAATATTTTGTATATTCAAGCCGACTACTTGAGATTAACTAATAAGTCAATACATGTATATCCATCAACACGCGATTCAGACACCAGCAACAAAGCAATAACGCCTGAGCGACAAATAGAATCCTTGTTTTTGTTGAAACCAGTGAATGAAAACAGCTTTAACTTATTCCGCTGTCAAAAGGGCTTTTTTCCACCCAAGCATGTACTGTTATGCAAATCACAACTAGTCGGGAAATCCCCTAATTCGAGCGGAAGAAAAAGCTAGTAGATCAAAGCTATCGGTTTCTTTGTCGGTTCGGGTTTTTTCCCCATACAAAAGTGTCACGAATCCTGTTGAAATTGCACACAGATTCCATTTTTATCATTTGTTTGACCATAAAATTCAGCTACGTCTCCCAATAGCTAGCACTAAACAAATATGAAACCGATCGAAGGTTGAAATTTTCCGGTTGAAAGCGCAAGGCGCCATTCAATGAATTTGCATGGTGGACAGTTCTCGGCACTACGAAATAGCGGATGGTCTTGCGATGATTACTATAAAAGCAAAGCAGTTTTTCTGTTGATCATATGATTTGAAAATAGACATAATTAACTTACAGCCTGATCAGCTTCAAAACTGGGTTAGAGGAGAGCACCAGTTCTATAGCGTGAAATGTTCAGTAATCTGCTAGAAATATTCGTTGTTGCAAATGAAGAGTCGATTCACGAAGTGACAGAATATCGCTAAGACAGAACAAACCGACGAATAGGGAATTTTAAAACGCACAAAACATCAGTTCTCGAAGTCGGTAAGTAATGGACCTTTGAAGTGCTGATAATAAACTGGATTTCACTTGTCAGCTTTGTTTCATTTTCTCTATATGTCACAATTTTTGTAGCAGTTTCTGTTGAGTTGTCCAAAAGAAAACCGTGAAAAACTGCTGTGTGCTTTACAACATCTGTTTTTTAAATAAAATGCAATACAATACAATTTTCAATACAAGCCATGAGACATGCTTCTGTTGAAGGGAAAACAACAATGAGAGAGCCATCTACGGTTTTAAAATCTTCTCTCTAAAGTATCGGGAATATTTACAGTTGACTCGTTTATCTCGGTTGTTATTTTATACTAGCTTTTTAAGCGGAATCCCGCGTTTTCCTGAAGTATTATTGCATTATTTGTCGCTCAATTTTAAACGCCGCGAAAGTCCTGGGGACGAAGTTGAAAATATGTGCTAAAAGTCCTAGGCTACCATGGACCGCCATCTTTAAAAGTAGATCAGTGAAGATCCCAGCCATGGAGAAAAGAATATTGTCCAAGTTTCTATGACGGTAAATTCAAGATTTTAATCAATAATGGCCCATTTAAAACCATAACACAACCATTGATACTGTAACAGTTATTCTGTTTTACAGTTTGATCAGTGGTTGGTAAGAATATATAAGACTTAACGTGATGGATCATGCATCATGCTGGCTGTGCTCGATCAACATCTTGTCACAGTTCAGACGATCGCATCCTTGGACGGTAAAGGCGGCTAAGCCATGCATTGGTCTTCGTTCAGCTACTTCTTCACATTATTACTTGGTAGGGGAAGTTTAAGACTCCATATGCTCGAGAATGTTAGAGAACGGAATTCTTAGCTCGGGGTACTGAGTAATTCAGTGTCCTTTTAACATCGATTCAGGGGTTAGGTGGGTGTACCGTCATCTTACCGTGGGGTATAATAATGAACAGTGTAAACCTTAGTCTGCAATCAGCAATGTTACTGAATGGAACAATTATGAACATATCCCATCAGTGCAATCGAAGAAAGGAATCTCATCCTTACCACGCACTGAGCAGATTATTGTCATAGTCAGTGAAATATATAGTAACAATCTATATTATTAAGTGCACGTTTCTACATTATGCACTCAAGCTCCTGGCTAATTTATAGAATGGTCATTAACCATAATTTACTTAGATGGCATGTTCCGCATATTTTAAGTAACTTATATCCAGTGTGCCGTCCTTTTTCTAGGTCCGGGCTCTAGGTCCCTAAAGGCATGTCAGATAACATTTCACTGGTTGAACAAAAAGAATGTGCAGATTCACAGTCCAAAGATGAAACGTACATAGTGGATATATTCAGCTACGTTCAACCAGAGCGTCATGGGCACAATGAATCGCACAAACAGCTTTTGTTATACATAACAAGAGCCGAGGGAAGCAACAGGACAGGCTTCCTGCAGGTACACAATGTATATTATAGATCTTATACAAGTAACTTGCCTATCAATCAGTCTTACATGTAAATTACAGTTAATAACAGCGACCCTCGTTACTTTCTGAATTAGCAGCTTTTGGGGGTCGCTACTTTCGGGGGGTCGTTACTTTCGTGGGGTCGTTACTTTCGGGGGGTCGTTACTATCGGAACTATACGGTATTTCATCTGTAATTGATACTTGCATTCACAATTCCATCCATCCCTCCTTCGATTTGCCCAAATATATCTTTTCCACACATGCTTTATAAACCCAATAGGTCATTTCCGAGTTGTCTTTAGCCTCTCTATCAAAGCGAGGCTAGGTGCAAAATCTTTCATATGAAAATGAGTTTTCATTCACATGCAAATAAGTTTTGTTTGCATGTGAATGAAAACTCATTTTCATATGAAAGGTTTCGCACCTAACCTCGCTTTGATAGAGAGGCTAAAGACAACTCGGAAATGGCCTATTGAAGAGACGTTGTCGGGTAAAAAGTACTCAGTGACTTGCAGAAACCGTACAACCGAATAGTTTTCTGAGAAGCGGAAAAAACACTGCTAAAAATGTTCTCAGATTATAATTGGACATTATTATAACACAGATTATCTAAAATCATTCTTCAAAATTCGTTTATGGGAGAAAAGACCTTAAGTACAAATAAATGAAATCTTAACAAGCCTTATTCCCAAAATGGTTTATGTTTTTTCCCCCCGACAACGTCATATTAATTAAGTGCCAGTAAGAAAACTGTTAAAAAACATGAGCAGAGACTGGGTTTAGTAATTTTTGCTTAGTTTTTAACCTGATTTTTACTTAGCCTGCGTGGGGAGGGGGAGGCTAGGGGGCTCGGAAAAGGAGAGGGGGAGGGGGGTGGGGAGGGAAGGAACGCCTGCCATAAGAACCGGGTTATTCGCATTTCGCCCACCGCTTTCCTGGTAATCGAATTATGCCAACTGTCAATACGTTCACCAACGTTCTGCTGCCAGCATTCGCAGAAAGCAACAAAGGGGTCTTTATTGCAGGCGTCGTTTCCTTCTCTCCCCAGTTCCCCTCTCCCCGTCGCCTGCTACGCAGGCTACTTTTTACTCGAACATCTTCCTATACCAAAGGTATATTAATCAATTCCTTGGGAGAACGAAAATCAATTGTGCGGGAACAAAAGCTTAACAGCGTTAAGCGTGCTGTGCGGAACGAATTGTCTGCCGTATATATTTATTACAGACTGTAAGTACCTAAATTGTTACTGTTTTCTTAACATAGGATGAAAAGACCAGACTGGGAATGGTCACAGTTCATTCTGATATATTCTCCTGGAAAAAAGACAAAAGCAGCTGGCACGCTTTTTGCCAAATTGGAAATGGGAGATTTCCAAGCCGTAAAAACGGTAATTTCCATTCATGACTTAGTGGACAGAAACTCAAAGTATTAGGGCGCTTACCATTTGTCAGAACTGGCCGGCCAGACCGGTCCGTTTGTAACTAGAATGCATCTTTTTGAAGACTTGTTCCCACAAGACTATCAAAAGGGTGCATACTATTTCCAAATTTACCAGTCTGGCCGACCAGTTCTGGCAAATAATGGAATAATATTAACGAATTGAGCGGTCCGGCCGGCCAGTTCTCACAAATGGTAAGCGCCCTTAGAGACACCCAATTAGCCAAGTTCACCATAGGCATCAGGAAGTCAGTCATGTTTACATTTCGAATGATTTAATGTTGTTTAAAGGGATATTTTTTATGATCTACCAATTTTCATTCTGTTTGGATACATTTCTTGAAAATTCAACAGAAACAACATTCTTTTCTTCGAAAAACATTAGCTCAAGTATGATTTCCAGGAATTTCTAAGCGAGCTGTTTCTCCACCGAAATGTTTGGCTCGACTTTCTGAGAACCAAATATAGCATTTTTCATTCTGTCAAAAACGTCAGACGTAGTTCTTATTGGGGTCCGAAACCATCAGGTTACATTTCCGGTTTCAGAACCTTAACTTTTCGTTTAAACTGAAAATCTGAGGACGGTATGAGCATCTCGAACAGATATCTGGCGAAACAATTTGTTGGTTACGCCTGACGTATTTAAGTATGGCCATTTGAATCAAAGCTAAAAATCATTATGCTTCATAAGCTTTAATTTTGCCAATGTCAACAGACCTAATCTTTTGAACGAAAAACTGATGATTGCCTGAAGAAGCCAAATCACTCATAAATATTTGTCAGTGTTTGTCGTTGGAGTTGTAGCGAAAAAAGGACCTGAGATGGTTTGGCTTGTTCGTTTTGTTCTTACCACTTCCACCCCACCCATTTCCTCGCTCTTCCCCAGAATGGGTAGCCTGATTCCCAGACTGTCCAAAGTCACTCGCACTCACTCCCGCCTCTCCTCGCCTGATCTCCTTTGTTAAGAGCTTGTTCATGACGTCATGTGACCGTGGAATATTTCCACCAATCAGAGAACGTTGTCTCCTATTCTAAAATTCCTGTTGGAGAAAAATAACGAATAACAATCACTCTGATTGGTGAAAACATTCAACGGTTACATGACGTCAAGAACGCGCCTTTAAACTAAGGACACCAGACGAGGAAAGAGGGGAGAGTGTGAGCGACCTCGGACCGTCTGTGGAGAATTAGGCTATAGAATGGGATGTTCAATCATCAAAAGTTAGTCTTCAATCAGTCATCTCCAATTATTCGATGAACAAAGTGCAAAATGGATACTGTTATAACGTTCCATACAAAATATGAATAATTTGTTACAGGTCGATAGAAGAAAGATGGATGAAATGCGACTGCCGGAGAAAATTACCTACACCTTGCCACCTTGCAACGCATCTACCATGAGTATTGTCGCCAAATTGGAAAACGCTGGCGTAACCCTCTTAGAGACAGAACAATTAAATGTTCAACTATCGACGGTAAGCAAATTTGGTAGGCTGTTGTAATGTTTTCTTTGAAAAGAACAAATTATTTACTACGTTTAATATTTGTTCGTGTGTACATTGTTGAGTCTTTTTATGAAAGTTTGTTTTTTGTCTTTTTGTTTTTTCCAGCTTCCCCACAGAGAGCCCAAGCCGGGAGTTGAGCATGACCACCATGACCACGTCATAAGTCAACCAACCGAATCAAGTTCAGTTAGTGATGAACCATTCCACACCACATGACAATCGTGGATTATACATAATGTACATCTATTAAAATTATAATAATGGCTGGATACTCTGACCAACTCAGTGTTACTGAGGATAAAATTTTAAGAACATAAATTTATTCATAAAAAAGCTTGAATTTTAAACATTTGAGCTTACAACCAGGTTGAATGAAGTTAAGAGTAAAAAGGCGAAACATATCTTTCACATCATTGTTTCAACGTATTTGATGCAAAACAATCTTTGAAAGTGTAAATATCGCGTACTTTATTTAATGAAGGAAGAAATCATTGTATAAAGGCTCTCGCGTTTCTTCATCCCAATAAACGCTCTATTCAATTTTTGCAGTGTTGAAGCTACTTCCGTCTGTTACTATGTAATCTCAATTTTTAATGGCAGTCCCTGCTGTCGACTTAGCAGGTGAAGGCCGATGTTGGAAGTGTTGAACTCTGGGAGGCTTTGTATAGCATTTTTGTTACGTAAACTGTGTATTAAAGATGAATTACGGTCCGTACCGCGCAATCTCAGCTCGGCAATGTTTGTGAGACTCACAAACAAGGAACGTTTACTAACGAAAATTAAAATTACGGGACAAACTTACCTTTTCCTTCATTATTAACGTCAGATGTCCTTGCCAAACAATAATAACAAGTAAAAGAACCCCAAAGTTTTCCCAAACCGACGTTTCAGCTCATCGAGCATTCGTAAACATATCGACCGCAATGGAGGACTGACGGTTTCTTCCCCTGATTTAATCCATGTATGCTATTTCCGAAGTGTAACATATCAACAAATTCAAAACAAAAAATGAAAACAAACCCCGAGATTGCGCAGCACGGACTGTAATTCAGCTTAAATAAATATAAAATATTAAACTGCAGTGAGTTCATTTACATGCACATTATGTCTCGTTCCCAGGCGTCCCTCCGTATTCTAGCGCGGTACGCGTAAAGTTGGAGGAAATACATTGAAGCCTTGGCCGTGACTACAATAGATGCTCAAAACTCGGGTTTCCGATAAAAAGGCTGGAAATGAAGAACGTATTTTTGAGTAATACTAGAAAAGTCCGAAATAACAGGTTGCAGTTTTTCATTGGAGTAAAGGACTTTTTTCTAACTCACTATTCACTATCCTGAAGCCTTCGTTTTGCATCCTTCCCACGACGCCCCGCGCACCCTGTTTCCCAGCGGTAGGTACGTGCTCCTTAGGACGAAACAGTGCATGGGACATGTAATATTTATTGATACTTTCTCTTGAAGTCCTTTAGAGTTGACTTAATGAAATTGCCTTCCGTTCTTTCAATTAACCCTATTCGGCCTGGCGGGGGGGGGGGGGGCGCTAACTTTCAACATTCATAACTTCTTTAATATGTATTCAAACGCCATCACACTTTGTGACTTTTCCCAAAATTTATCTGGCTACAATTTCATGACAATTTTTTGATCACGTGACTTGATGTTTCCATGGCAACAAGATTTTGACAGCCATGTTTTCTGAAATTTGCATATTTATACCTTTGAATGAAGAAAAACAATGTTTATTGGTATAACTTTTGTATTTTTTACGTCATTTAGCATTTATTTATTGGTTTTGATTAATTTTGCGTCAATTTGGACGGCTTTTAAACACGGACTCGCGCTATAAAAGGAACCTTGGCCTGGCCAAGCCGCCAGTCATTTCACACTTGACACCGAACTGTCGACATCACGTGCATCCTCTCGCCAATGGGGAACCGTTACCGGCGCGAAATTCAAATTTGGCAAGCTAAAATATTATATTCATGCTAAAAGGCGCATAAATTCAAATAATGTTTTTAGTTTTATTTCGTGAGAGATCAATCCTTTACAAGATTGAACTGGTGAAGGTAGAATTAGACCTATATTTGGGGGCAACGGTCTTCCTCCGTGTTGCTCGCAGTGTCAGCCATCTTTGATTAGCCGTTGAAGCAGTGATGGTGTGACAAAGAGGGGGCGGAGCTATTCCTTTCATAGCGCGGGTCCGTGTTTAAGGGGTTTTAAAAATTTTCAGAAATCCAAGATGGCGGATCCAAGATGGCGGCCGTATAACTATTTACCTAATAACTACGTCATATGCATCATCGTTCCATTTTGCGGACCGCAAAGGAGACGGATTTGGACTTACTATGTACCCTCTAGGTTTCATTGTCATAGCTTTAATGTTCTTGAAGTTACGAAGGGGGGAGCACAATGTCCCCCCCACCCAGGCTCAGGAACTCAGAAATAGCCCTGTAGGCTGAATAGGGTTAAAATATAACTGATCTTTAGTCTCTATTGAAAGACGGCTGTTAAAATGAGTTGTCAAACTATTTCATGAATAGAGTATATGTATTCCCGTAATGAAGAATTTGTGTAAACAGCAGGATCTTTAATATTAAGTCATTCCTTGATCATTATTCACATCATATAATCATCCAGATTATTACTGACCTCGTAGGAAGGGTCGATCGGAGGTTTGGACTCGATTCTTATCATCCAGGTTTCCTTAATTTTTCCCCGGCTACTTCTCGGGTTTTTGTGTACAGGTTTTTCCTGGCCTCCGAGTGTCTTTTTGTAATTCTTATGTACTACCCAATATTGTTTAACCCTATTCAGTCTGGGCTTTTCTTGAGTTCCTGAGCATCAAGAACATCAAGGCTATGATAATGAAACATAGTGGGTACATAGTACGTCCAAAACTGTCTTCTTTGCGGTCCGCGCAATGGAACGATGACGTCATATGACGTAGTTTTAACTACCAATTAATTAATTAGTTAATTAATTATTTTTTAATTACCAATTAAAATTGGTAATTAGTTATACGGCATAGTCATAAAACGACACGGAGTGTCTCTAGTTGAGGGCAATCTGTTCCTCGGGCGACGAAAAAGACACGAGAAAATACTGCAGCTAAAAGAAAAAAAGTGTGTTTGAGAGATCCGCCAAAGAAACTCCGAACACAGATCACTTGGGTAGTGAGTGTGGGTCGCGAACTTTCCACTGTTGTGATTTTCTGCCAAAATATGTGAAATAAGGAAGGAAGAGGTTGATATCGCCACACAATAAGAGAGCACTGAGAGGATTCCGTACCCATCTACCCGAGACGACGTGTATGCATAAAAAAATTATCTTCAAATGATATGCACCTGCCTGGACTATAATCGAAATATATCTTTGTATCTATCAACAGTCGGTAATCTTTGAAAGTCTTCGGTAACCTTGGTCTTCTCTGTATACACACTGTTTTATATGCTCAAGTGTATACTACGAAAAATCAAGTCACTCGTGGGATATTTCACGTTATTCCACTCGAAACCAATGCATAACTGGTTATTAGAAGTGAGCAACTGTCCAAGACGACAAGACATGTGCATTACACTTTTAACGTACTACTACAAGCCTACATCATCATGCTTTTTCACTCGGCCAAACAAAAGTAGAAATTACATGCGTGAGACACAGTCAGACACAGGCATATGGGTTAAAGCGATGCAAGCAGTGAAAGCAATCGATTTCATGATTAATTCAACAAAAAAGGCGCGCAATTTTATCTTGTGTCGCAGTGTTTCTTGTAATCGTGCGGTTACGTAATAAATAGGGCACTTTGTGTTAAAAGTATTGCAGCGAGAGGCAGATTGATGGAGTGAATGAATATGGATATGTACTCACGGCAAACATTTATTTTTGGTGAGTTTAATATATTTTATGGCGGTTTCAGTCAAATTGGCCGTCATTTTGAATCGTGAAAGAAACCTATTTTAATCAAGTGTTGTTAAATATTCTTTGCTGCACCAAACGCGGTTCACTACGAATGAGTCATACTGTGCTATTCCAACCCCTTCAGTCTCAGTATCCAGAACTAACAGATTTTCAAAAACTGCAAAAGAGATCTTCAAGTGGTAAGTTTATAAACGTTGGCGGCCTTACCGTTTAGGAAAGAGCTCTATAGACTGACTAAATGATTGACTAATTGTTTTCGCCCATAATATAAGTTTTTTTATCATGCATGTGCCACGCACGCTTGTCTACTTAAAAAAAAGGAGTAAAAAGCCGGTGAAAATCGTAGAGAACATGTCCATTAGTTTTAACCCCGCATTGATGCTTGATCGCCAAAAAATACCACGTATTTTCGCGCAGATGTGCAATGTATAGGTGATACCTTTTCACAGGATGTAGTTGCATAGTGAATCGGAATCTTACTGCATCGTCCCCAATTGTGTAAATGAAAGTCTGTAACTGTTATCGTAGCTTTTTTGAATTATTAGTCTATCGGTTTGAATGATTTTTCGTAGTTTTGCGCTACCGATGGACAAGGTTTTGACATCCAAAGTCAATGGTCTTATGGCCTCACAGTTTCCCAAGAGCGGACGGCCGAAGGCGCCAGGAAATGCAAAGAAAACTATTCTTCGCGAATCGACTTTCCACCTTTGGATTACGAGCAAAAGTGAGGTTGGAATCGTACGGCTAAACCATAGCCAGCGTCGAATTGTTGTTGTTAAAGAAAGTACAACAGTTGCATCAGGTCGTGAGAATTATGAAACAGTAAACATGCTGGAGATTCAAATATTTAACAAACTGATTTCATGATGGATGCAATAACGTCATACGTTTAACAACGAAAGTACAGCCTAGCTCCGAGACACGCCACTTAAACGCAGAATAAACTCTGAGGAGTCGAAAAAAAACCCCTGTAATATGCCATTATTCTATGGAATCATTGATGAAGAAACTCTATCTCGGAAGCCATGCTAACCGTAGACTTGCGCTCAAACAAAATCACGCCGACTGAGAAATTAACTCAGTGATCCTAGCATTCAGCGACTACTACTGATCTTGCAAACTATGCGCTAAAGAAACAATATTGTTATGCCGAGAACTAGCAAACAGCGATGGCATAACTAAATATTCTCATAGTAAACGGCTCTGGAAAGCGTAAATATCTCCTGTCAGTATCAGAGACTTTCCTAAGATCAAAGAATCGGCAACATTGAAAACAACAGTCCTGTTATATCTTAATTTTGATCTATAAAAAGAAAACAATCTCTCAGACACGTACTTGGGGTAACCCTATTCTCAAGCCGAGTTGAAATGCTTTTTTTGCGACAAGCAGGATTTGTGCTAGGCCTGTCACCTTTTATAACGATATTTTTTATAAATATCTCGCCTCTGACCTTTCGCGCCGATTTCCTTACTTTTGGTCACGCGCCACGTGTAATATAATACCGAAACTCCCGCATGTAAACAAAAACAAAGGTGTGGCTGACTAGGATCCTTTAACTGGGTGGAGTGCAATTTCGTCTGAAATCATACGCGTGATTTCGCGCGAGTTCGATTTGAAATCACATGAATGATTTCAGACTAAAATTGCACTCCACGCAGTTCAATTACCACTTTATTACATCCATTTTGAAATCGCACAATTTAAGCTCCCAAATACAGGATTTTATGCGCCGATCAATTCGAAACATCAACATCACCCCCCCGGGCAATGCCCCGGGCATTTGAACTTTTGAAGATCGACTTGTTCAAATTCCCGCCCCCTTGGGCGAAAATTGCATTCAAATACCCCACCATAGCACAGGATTTGATGGTCAAATGCCCCTCCTAAAGATCAAAAGTTTTTAGTGAGAATAAAAAATACACTTTGCATTCAGTTTTTCTGATTTATTCTACCGAGTGTTTTCCTCGAGAATATATTCAACTGAACCGCGTATACTTTGCAACTGATATTTCACTGTCGTTGAGTAACGACCGTTGGCGCGAGGTCGATCACAAGCACATCTGGAAAGCCGAATAGGCGAATTTTAAGCAAAATATCTCGTTCTTTACGAGTCTTTCGACCGCCGAAGCAAACGTATGAGGAGTGAAATTTATTGGACTCTATGGAACTGTTGGTTTTATTGCGATTCGGAACTTTTCCTTTTGAGGAGAGAGCGATTTGTGGAGTGACCTCTGGCCAGCGATCGATGCAGTGGTCTGCCTTTCCTTCTTTTTAGAAGGAGAGACAACGACTTCGAATAACTTCGCTAAATGGCGTCGGAATGGCTTCAAATTCAGTACAAGACACAAGAAAGCGACACATTTGAGGTAGGTAAACTTTATTTCAAAATAGATAGTTATTTGCCCAATTTTAGAGAATCCGTGATTTTCCCATACATTTCTCTATATACACAAGCTGTTGCATACACCACGTATGTAGAGTCGAATTTTGAGCTTGGGAAGCCTGTGTGAGTACCAACATTTTATTGATCCAGTAGCCGGTTTGTAAAAAAGAGGAACCGGAAACAATTTTACATCTCATTTTGTATGCAAAACAGAAAGACTTAGACGTGATGTGTCAAGATGCGATTAAGAGCAAAGATGCGATTTAGAGTAAAACATAGTGCGATTTAGAGTAAAAAATAGTGCGGTTCGGGAATCAGAATCGCACTGCTGAGAGCCAATCACATTGCAAGGATCACCAGTGATTTCAAAATGGATGTAAAAAAGGTGTTAATTAATCGTTTTTCTTTTGGATTTTGAACCCTGAACCGGCCTTTTTTTTTTTCAATTTGTTGCTAAGACTGCTGTAACGGTTACTCTCACCAGGGTAGGGTCGGTACGCGAAACATTGTTATTTGAAGAGTTTATTAATGCTCATAGGTATCATTATAACAAATAAACAAACAGCACTTTTTTATAGATTTTATATATTTCTGAATCCAAAAATGGATTTTTGGTTTATTTACTCTTGCCTACATCCTTTATTTACTGATCTACGTGTTCCAGGGTTTAATGCCTATTGATTAACAAATATTGCGACCGCTGTTAAAATGGACCATTTAACATGCTGAATGTTGATGAACGCAATAAAGCCAAACTTAATATTTCGTTCAACAACTTTCAACATGTTCAACGGCGAAACAAAAGATCAAGAAATAATTTGTTAAAAAAGAAATATTAAACAATGTCTAAAAAACTGTGTCATTTTCCTTAAAACAGAGTTTATTTCAAAGTCGAGAGCTCATTTTTCTTGTTTGTTATTCTTGCTGCTAGTAAACTTCTTTTAAACGTGGTTTCTGAAATACATCTAATGCAAGTTTCTTGTGGGTTTCTCTTGGTACAACCTTCTTTGTCATAAAATGTTGATTAGTTGGATTTGATCCTGTTGACAAAATGAAACAAAGTTGAGCAATGTAAAAACAGAGCACCAGCTTTTGGCACATTTCTGGAATCGATGTGTATGATCCATGATTGGTTAATAGCTGGCTTTGGAAACCATCAGCCTGTCGTAACTAACGCTGGTTAGCCAAACGGTCCCAGAAAGCCTATGTACATGTATCAAAAGTATAGATATCGAACTCCACTTTTTATCCCACTTCAACAAATCATCTACAACATTACATTTATATTTGGTGTGATATCAACCGATATTATACGTATATCTGATATGCTAATCCCAGGTTCACGTCCACTTTACACACATGCAAGGGTTTGGTAATGAAAAATGGTGTTGCATGCTTTACAAGACTTGGAAGTGTGGATGTCGGGGTAGGGGCAAACTTTGTAAGTGTCTCATATGATGAAAATTGGTAGTCAAATCAACAAGTGCTTTATTACCTGTAAAGTTGATGGTTTGGAAATCCGAAGCAAAGAGAAAAAAAAGTGCAAAGAAGAGCGCTGGTAACCAGGCGTTTATCTCTATAACATAAATAAAAACAAGAAATGCCATAACGTACATGTAAGAACTACCATAACATAAGAATACGTTATTGATTTATTACACCTATATAATGTTTTATCTAACGCTATTCTGCAATGTTATTTAAGGGCTTTTTTATACAGCTCTCTTTTGAAGCGTTAAGCGGTACGCCGGTTTTAGAGAAAAAATGAGAGAATTGCTGAATATTTTTGGACGTCGCTTTACGTAAGAATACGTTATTGATTCATTACACCTGTATAATGTTTACAGAGAGATATTCTTTAATGAGTTTTTAATCTAATGCTATTCTGCAATGTTATTGAAGTTTTTTTTTATACAGCTCACTTTTGAAGCGTTACGCGGTACGCTGGTTTTAGGGAAAAAATTGCTGAATATTTTTTGGACGTCGCTTTACCAACAAATGCAAACAAAGAAGAAATCTCATTTACACCAGCAGACATAACTTCTATAAAAAATCAGCTTTCGTTGTTGCATATTGTCTACTTACCACTTTTATAAATAAAACCATATAATTTGAGGAGCCCTGAAAGGCGAATTTTCAATAAGACACATTAACCTTCCTGTTACGGAATTTAGTTTCGCGCCTTCGGCAACAGCCGAAGAATCACAATTTGTCTTGCGAAAACATCGGGAATAATCAATAAATTATCGGGCATTTTCGTTTTTCTTAAAATTTTGCTGAAAGGAAAATTACATCATTTTCGCAAATACGCCGGGTTTAGGCACATATACTGCATGTATATATTGTTTATATACTAGGGTCTTATCACCCCTCGATTCATAACAAAAAATAAAATAATGTCGTTAAAAAAAATAGATTTTGCGAAAATAGAATCATACAATCATAGTTTTTGCACTCCAACAATAAGAAATGAAATTGAATTTTAATTAACCTAGCTGTGTGGTTTTTCCACTCAAAAATTGTTATGCATTTTGTTTTACTACCTTACCTTTTGAATCGTAGTAGCAGGAGTTGCTGAGTTTCTGAACATTCTTAGAAGACTGGATGATATCTCGACCTCTTTCCTACAAAATTAAAAAAAGTTGTTTATACATCTGTTATAAGATGAATTAAATTTCATGCGGTTATTTTCGTTGTATTTGACTACTTTTCAGTCTCTTAGTTCTCAGTAACAGCTGAACATGAAATAAAATGAAAATATTTATGACTGATTGCATTTCCCGCTTTATACTGTTTGTAAAATTCACAACAGAAAGCAGTGCTTTTAACACCTCTTTTCCCTTATTATTCCCTTGTTATCGGTGTTTGCGTTGTAATAATAGACATAATAGTTTTTAACTTACCCGTTCAAAATATGCCACGATTTCGGAGCATGCGCTGTCTCCTTCGTGTGAGGCTGTTATTCCACAGAAGAATGACTGCTTTGTTTTGTTCACGTGACTGATTTCGAAATGGCAGCATGGAAAATCTCTAGAGTTTTCAGGTGATTTCCACGCATCGTTTGATTTGATAGTCTGAAAATAAAGGCAAAATAAACAAAGTGATAACGATGTATCTAATATGAAGAGTTGTTCAGAAATAAGCAAAAGGTGGGTTTGACGTGAGGGAGGGGTGGGAGGGGGGAGGTGAAGGGGGGAGAGGGGAGGTGAGAAATGTCAGAGGATTTATAGCGAAATGATACGGCCACGTTTGAACACACAAGGCAGTAGTAATGAGAGCCACTGTACATGTGGTGAATCCATTTTTAAAAATGGCGCAAACTCTCTTAGGTTCAAAGTGTTTTTTGAGGACGGACCATCACACAAATGTCGCGTCAGATTATTTTGTGAAAAAAGCCACGTCTAAGATTTGTTTCTATACCTTTACATTGCTTCCTTTTATTTTCCATCCAGCCTCAAGAGGACTTAGCTCAATTGTGATCTCTCTGCTGCTGTTGGACACAAACAACCCAGCAACTGGTGCCAGTAACTTGTTTCCTCTTTCGTCTTCTTTCTGGCAAACTTTCTGTTTATCAAATGGGAGAAAAATAATATGACCGTTAGAATCGACCGTTAGTAGTTGGTCAGAAGTTATTTGCTCTCACCATATGGCTGATAGATATATATAAGCCGTGCTTTTCAATCTTGTGTTAAAGATAATATTAATAAGTATCACTTTCCATATAGTTACTTTATTTAGCAAAGAGGAGAGTACAGTTTAAGTTATTGGTAAATATTACCTCTATACCCAAAAACTAGCACAGAAAAACCTATCTTTAGAAGAATTTGTAGTTAAATTAAACTGTCGATCTCATTTAGAAAAATCCCCTCTGCACTATAAAACATAAGTATTATATAAATTAAAACATACTGTTAACTATTGAAGTTACCAAATGATTAGTGCAGCTTCAGACTATAAACAAAAATCGAAATCGCCAATGCCAACCCAGTCTCGGAATGTATAGTGTAGTGTATTGTTGTAACATCTTGTCATGTATTCCTTTGTATTGTAACCTTTCAAATCGCTAGTTAAGTAAATGTTTTGCATAAATAAAAAAAATATAGTTACTTTATGGAAAGAGAGTGCTTTCGAGAGGAGGAAGGGGGAGGGGGGGGGGGGGGGGGGGGAGGGGAATCCTGCTTTAAAAGACCGTACATAGAAAATTACTGCCACATGATACCTTACAAGCCATGTCTGTATCATCTACAAGATAAACCCAAATCTTCCAGTCTCGTCCTTGTGTTGGACGTCGAGCAAAGATCGCCATTTGCATTCTTTTCTGGTCATCTTTTCCTGGGTTTCCAAACGCTGCGATCTCAATGTCTTCCCGCAGTGGCGGCAGTGTCACTTCTATGTCGTTATGCTTCTGTTCCACTTTAGCATCAGGGTAGACCTCCTTTACGCTCCTCCAGCTTGATGTCGGTTGGGATCCTCCTTTGATGTGATTCAGTAACGGTCGACATTTAACATGGATATCCCATTTATTACCGGGTGTCATCAAACAGCTGTGCTCAATCAGAGTTGGAGGAGGAGGAGAGGTTCCTTGCAGGATCTTGTAGCAGCCGCTAATCTTGAGAACTTTTGATTCATGGTCTTCATCATTCTCCGATCCTAACAGAGGAAAAATGTATACAGTATATATTATATGTTTTAAACGCGATCTAAGTGGAGTCTAAGAGTTCAAGTGCCCAGCTCCTTCAGCAACATGTTTGTCCATGGCCAGTCGGTGGTACAATTCATGGGAACCGCTTGTGTTTTGTCGTCAGTAGGCAAAGCACTTTGCTCCACTTTCTGTTCCCTTCTGCAGCCCATATCCGTCAGTTGAAGATAGTTACTGGGATTGGCAAGTATTCCTATCCAGGATTCTTTTATTTATTGATTGATTGATTTAGTTTTAATTTAGTTTTGTATTAATAAATGTTGATAAACTCTGATGAATTTAAAGCATCCTTTGATATCAATAAGGAATCCCCCATTCGCAAAACAGCCTATGCACAATCGGCGTAAATCAAAAGTGTATCGAAATTACGTACATTTCTTTAATATGGCTCGATATAGTGGAAGTCTGATAGTAGTCCACGACATGGTATGTGTGATATTTACACTGTAAAAACCCGTTTTGGTTATTCTCATTTTAGTACTCTCATAACGTCAGGAAGAGAGATAAATCAACTGAAAGACAAACTGAATGCAATTGCTTTTAATCCATTTGAATTTTGGCGCCAACAATGAGAACGAGGTAACCGGAAATGATCTTCAGCAAAAGTAGTGATCAGTTTTGAATTTTGCGATTAAGCCTTTACAGTATTGGACGCCAGAAAGTGAACCATGATTTGACGAATGCAACCAGAAAAATTACTGACGGATATTTTTTTATGACAACAGATCTTCATTTAGTTTCTCTATTCTCTATTTTTATGTTTTTTTTTTTACTGGATCATAAAAACGTTTCATAAGCAGTACCTACCCATTGGTAATGGTTTGTTCGTTTTTAACTCCTTGGAGTGACAGCACATCGTTGCGGCAATGTTATTCAGTACTGTGCAGAATCTAGTGGTAATCTGTTCTTTTTATAGCCATGGTAAAGCTGACGACTGCGCAGTTTCGACCTTTATAAACATTACATCACCATTATCAGATCACTTTCCATTTCTTTGTTTTGCACCCGCCATGCATTAATAAAAAAACAAAATGTGTTTGTGGACGGAAACCACGATATTTTAATCTTGTGACTAATAAAAAGGCAAAAATGTTGAAGTGTTTTTTTCCGTTTCAAAATGTGACAGCGTTGCACATTCCGGCCTATTGTGTTGTTTTGACATTAACCTTGGTGAAGGCTATAAAAATCGCACGTTCAGGCTTGCGATTATTTTAAATTGTGAGAATATAGTGGGATTTATTACACCAAAATCAAAAGGATATTAGATGGTTGAACATCAGCTTCAATTTTTTATTAAGGAGAAGATATATTTATTATGTGAAGCTAAAGTAAGGTATGAGTTGTAAATACACTGCATTATGTTTATGGATGCGTCAGGAGGAAAGTCCGCATATGGTTGCTAAGATACTAGTTAGTTCCAAGTCTCCCGAGGTAGTATTAGCTCTAAACTGCGCATGTGAGGAATAATTAATGAATTACACACTTTGACCGTGTTGAAGTCCTAATGTGAATGCAGCTAGTTTATATTTCGATGATAACAAGCAGCATTCCCTCTTGGAAGAACAAAAATGACGTCTATCAAATACAGAAAAACTATCCCAATCGCTTTTGATATTCGTTGTTGTAAATGGGGGTTTTTCCCACCGAAACTAAAAAAGCTGTTGAAAGCCAAATGCAAATCAACCAACATCCGGCGGGGAATCCCCTGAACAGAAGCGGGGGGATACACTTTCGAATTCTTTGTTGCTCCGAGCGCATTTTCCCGTACATTAACCGAGTCACGAGATCTGTGGAAATCAAATTTTTGACACGAGATGATAAAAGCTACCGCAGTTAAGACCAGTCAGTTGGAAGATAAGTTGCTTCTTTTGCTTAGGTTTAAGAAATACTTGAATAAGGAAGCGAACTTATCGCTTTTAAAATTCAATTAGTCGGAAAAGCTAATCGCCGTTTGACATGAAGCACAGCCAAAATAATACAGCTCGAGGCCAGCCAGTAAAGTAAGATATACTTTGTCAAATACAAGATCATCTCCTCGTGTCAAGGTTCAAAGCCGGCGTAAGTATCATTTCCATATTATAAGTTATAGTTTGTCTTACCGCTTTTACGTCTGTCTAATGATCGTGACGTTTCTATTTCCCTGTGATAGCCAGGTTGTTTTTTAGTTTTATTAATATTAAAAAAAAAAAGTACTTCACTCGTTAATATTTGTGGTAAAATAAGAGTTTATTTATTTAGAATATTGCAATATTTTGAACATTCGAGCCGACTACTTGAGGGCTGTGCGGAGTAACAGGACTAGCTGAGAGAATGTCGCGTGCAAGGTTTCTCCTGGTAATTTGATATGCAAAATTAACTCATAAGTCAATACATGTAGATCCATCGACACGCGATTTAGACACCAGCAACAAAGCAATAATGCCTGAACGATAAAAATAATCCTTGTTTCTGTTGATTCCAATCAAAATAGCTTTAACTTATTCAGCTGTCAACAGGGCTTTTTCCCACCCAAACAATAAGGCCTTTTTCTATTAAACCAAGCATGTACTGTGAAGCAAATTAAATCACAATTGGTCGGGGAATCCCCTAATTCAAGAGGAAGAAAAAAAAAACTAGAAGTAGAAGCTATCGTATCGGTTTCTTTGTTGGCTCAGAGTCTTTTTTCCCCTTACAAAATTGTCACGATTCCTTTTAATATTGCACATAAATATACACAAAAGCTGGTAAACAAATAGAAACCAATCGACGGTTTAAAATATGGGTGACTTGGTTTCCGGTTGAAAACACAAACCGTCCTTCAATGATTTTACATGCTGGACGTTTCTACGACATTACGAAATAGCGGATGGTCTTGAGATGATTGCTATAAAAGCAAACCAGTTTGTTTGTGGATCATATGCTTTGAAAACATAGAACTTTAAGCCTTGGTTAGATTCAAACTTAAAGTAGCGCGAAACGTTCAGTTTGATTAGTAATCTGCTAAACATAATCGATGTTGCAAATGAAAAGTCGAAGTGACACAGAATATCCCTAAGAAAGAACTTAACAAACCGATGACGAAAGAATTACTGAGAGGTTTCAAACGTGCAAAACAGTTCCCGAAGTCGGTAAGTGGAGGACCTTTGAAGTGCTGATAATAAAATGGACTCGTTGTTCTTTGTTTCTTCCTCGCGAAGCGAGGGCCGAAGGCCCGAGCGTAGCCAGGTTAATAAATTTGTCGTACCTCGGGAGCTAAGCTGCGCGAATTCGAGCGAAATATATATGGTGACCTGCAGTTGCCTGGCAACAATGTGGTACTACTTCATGTAAGCCTATATACAGTAGGAACATGGTAAACAAAGATGGCGGACGGTAAACGGTACGCGAACCATCAAAAGGACCTTTTACCAACGTTTTTGTTTGCAAAGAAGACGAAGTGGAATGGCGAAAAGCCTCAAACGCAAATCGAGAGTTTCGACTCGCGATGCACCCTCCCCCGAGCTTCGCGAGGTTCTGCGAGACACGTATTTCTAGTATTTCATTATATATGTCGGTATTTGTTTTAATTGAACTAAATCTACAATTTTTGCAGCCGTTTACCTTGAGTTGTCCAAAAAATACTGAAAGACTATCGCGAGCTTTTAATACGACTAGTACTTCTGTTTTTTAAATACAATGCAATTGTAATTACAAGCCGTGAGACGTGTTGCTGTTGTCGGAAAGGGAAAACTACAAGGAAAGAGCCATGTCATGGTACGGTTTCAAAATCGTCTGTAGAGTCCACCAGTCAATGTTAAGGTTGACCCGTTTCGCTCGGTTATTTTTTTATGGTAACTTTTTACTCGAGATCCCGTTTTTAGCCTTAGCAGTTAGCAACATACTGAACGGCGGGAAGTAAAAAGTGCTTTGCATGCGTTACATCGCCAACATGAAGGGAAACACTTTTGATCGATCATAAGCATTATATCTTTAACAACGAAAGACTTTTCGTTCACAAAAAGTGTCGCTAAGTTCTAAAGTTCTCTAAACGACCTCGACATGCATGTTCAGATTAGTCTTGATCGGTCGATCCCAGCCATAGAGAAAATAGCATTGTCCAAGTGCCTATGACGGTAAATTCAAGAGTTTAATCAGTAATGGCTCATTTAAAGCTATAATACTGTAACAGTTCTTCTGTTTTACAGTCTCGTTGGTGGTTGGTAAAAATATATAACGATCATGCTGGCTGTGCTAAACACCTTGTCACAGTTCAGACGATCACCGCATTGGCAGTGATGTCAAGCCTTTGGCCTTGTCTCCTGCATCTTTTCATATTCAGCTGGTATGGGCATTATTCGGCGAACTGAAATCACTGTCTGGAAGAATAGGAGATCCAGTGCTCTGTGGTCTTGTTGGCCTATTCACAGTGATTTATTTGCAGTGGGTGGGATTGAAGATAAGTCGATAGGCTTGTGCATTGCACGACATTAGAACAGTGTAGTCTATAAACGTTAAGCAAGTTACTAACTCGTTGTGCTCTACCGTGTCTCCGGATGACAAATCTTATTAGGGAAGTGGTCATAACAAGTATATTATATGGACCCAAGTTATTGGCCTGAAAACTTGAGATGAGACTTCAATATTATGTGTCCATGAAGCTTGCATTGCTACAATTGTACTAAAACGGTACAGGGAAGTTAAAATGTTTTTCTCAGTTTGGACTCTTGATAGACTGGGTGCAGCATCAACAAGACACCATATATTTAAGTGGGGAAGATAAAGAGACCACCAGCCTTCTTGTGGCAATGTGGGTCCTGTCCGAATACAATAGTTTTGACTTTTTATCTAACTGTATTTCTTGCTGAGATGATAATATTTCACATATTAAATGTTTCTTTCTCTTCTTTAGCTCTACCAAAAATGTCAGACAACATTACGCTGACTAAACAACGCCAATGTGCAGATTTATGCTGCGAAGATGAAAAATATATCCTTGATATATTCAGTTACGTGCAGCCTGCAGGCCACGGACACAGTGTATCAAGGAAGCAGCTTTTCCTGTTCATAACAAGATCTTCAGAAAACAACAGATCAGCTTTCCTACAGGTACTGTGTAGCTGTTAGAAAAATATGCGGTTATGCATGTATATACGTATACATGCATAGTTTTTTGCCCACCTGTCCATCCATTCCATTCCATATCTATTCAGTCTTCACGCATATTTATTAATTAGGCACACATTTCGAAAATATGTCTTAGAGAAAATACGAAGTGACACACACGAACACCAACCCCTCGGCCTGGCCAGTATTTTACGCATACGCACAGCCATATCACCCTGGCAGTGGCAGCCATGGACAGCTGTTTCGTTGTAGTTATGCTGATGAGTCCTAACTAGGACGAAACAGCTGTCCATGGTTGCCACTGCCCATTCTCGTCCCCAGAGCTCCACGGTATTTTTCAAATTGCGTCTCGTGTAGCTCTGGTAACGGAAAAAATTTGAATTTTTTGATTGGCCGTTTAAAAATGAATGCGCAACAAGGTAAAAAAATTTACGCCTCTACGCATAAGGTTTTACTTCCGGTTGAATTTCAAATTTTGAAGTCCTATGACTACATCAACAAAACCAACGTTTTAATTTCAACGCATTCAACGACCAATGTCACCCAGTTTTGTTTGGTTTAGCAGGTTAAGATACGGCTGCTAAATTTCAAAGTATAACGGGATCTGATTGTCGCTAAATATGAGCGATTCGTTTCCAAAAATAATCAGTATGTGTCTTGGAAGACGAAGGATAAGCGGCCACGAATATTAAAGAAGTATGTTACTATTAATTAAAGGAGAAGCAGAAATCCTGAAGAAAGCCCAAGGGTTTAAAGAAATATTACCACTAGGTTACCCATTTTAAATAGCAACAACAACGCTATCAGCACTCTCGTAAGCAAGTTATATTTTCTTTATTAGGTAGTACTCTTTTCTACAACTTGAAATACAAATCTAAGGAAACGAAGGTCACTCGAAGCCCAATTAAAATAGCATGAAACGAATGCAAAACAAAAATTCCTCGATATTTCTTACCACTGTTCGATGAAATAAGCCTAATCAATGACCACAGCGTGTCCATCAACAAACTTAGCTGTCCATCAACTGATTTGGTCGAATATGATAGCGTTCAGTGGCGAAACGACAAATACACATCTCGAAAGAAATCGGTTGACTTATCGAGGAATTTCTAAAACCAGTAGGCAAAATACAGACAATCTTTCTTCTAAATAACAGCAGCACGTAAAGCTTTTCTTCTTTCCTTTTTAGCGCGATGCTTTCCTGTAATTGTTAAGTCTTGTACAGTCCTTTCGAACGCCATTCCACACACACAATATTCTCGTCTCCAGAGCTCAACCAAACAAAACGAGGGCTCTGGGGACGAGAATGCAAACACGAAAGGTTTTTTTATTTCCGGTTTCTGGCATTGAGCAAGCGCAATAGTACATTAATGCATTAGGCATGCGCTAACGGATGTCGCGGATTTTACGACATCCGGAAGGCACTGTTACCAGAGCCCTTCGTTTTTTTCCGCTGACCAAACGAAACGAGGGCTCTGGGGACGAGAATGGCCACTGCCAGGGTGATATGGCTGTGCGCATGCGTAATGTACTGGTGTTCGAGTGTGTCACTTGCTTTTTTCGTATTTATATCTTGGAGACTATATTGTGCAATAAGAGTCGACAGTATTAAGTAAATAAATAATTAATTAATTAATAACACTCGCGTGCTAAATACCTTTGGCACTTAAATAAAGTGATTATATTTTTATTATTTATTTAATAACTTGCGTTTCTTTCTTATAGGAGGAACAAAGTAGATTAGGGATGATCAAAATTCACTTTGACAGGTTCTGTTGGAAGAAGACAGAAAAAGCTGGGATTCTCATTGTAGAAATGAAGATGGAAGATTTCGGAGCCACAAGAATGGTAAATAAAAAAATATATTAATTAAAATTATTCAAGACATACCCCCCCTCCTCCCATCCCTTTTTTATGGAAAAGCAAACAAAAAAAAAAAAAAGCATTTAAATTTTGTATACATTGTCACTGGGCAATACTTACAGTTTACCGTGTGAACTCCGTTTTCAGGCTGTCAGTTGTCTTTCTTTGGTTGATCAGTGTAAACATCAAGTTGTTTTGATGACAGAATACATAACTCAGTTATAGAAGTCGCCCCGTATCTCCGGTCACAGTACTGAATTAAGTGGCAGTCCCGCTAAAAGCGGTCCACTCGATTTCGCGACCAAAAATAGTTTCCCTTTATTTTTTGCTGGTGAAAAGGCTTTGGTACACATGTATGAAATACACAATTCTTTTTTTCAAATTCTTTATTTTCGCCCTGCTAGAAGCAAAAAACGAATTCAGGCCGTCTCGGCCTTTTCGACGGTGATCGGGAGACTAAAATTGATGGTTTTTGAGAGGCGCTCTACGCAGAAACAAATGCAGTTGAAGACATTTTGTTTAGGTCATGTTTCTAAGCTAAACTAGAGTAGTTTACAGACAAAGTGTAAAAAATTTCAATAAAATGTTACTCTGAAGCCTATATTCAGACACTGAAAATGGGGCAAGAACGATGGAAAATTTCTCAAACGTTGCGGCCTAAACTTGGTTTTAAAACCACGTCACAGTAAAGTTCTTACCTTATTTTATCGAGTTATAAGCTCAAACGTGTGGGTATCCTCCGGGATCGCAAGCGAGAAGAGATTATAATCAGCCATTGACAGTGTGTTTACATAATTATCGGTCGTGCCAAAGGTCATTTGCATTACTCTTCGGCTCTTCCAAAATGTTTCTATTGAGGCTTGAATTCGATTTTAGTTCTCCAAGATAAATGTCGACAGCTTCTTTAATACTTCTGCGTCAGAATTAGATCGAGAACAGATGTAAAAGTTACAAACAACGAGGCCTTTTAGCATGTTTCGGAGAAATCTTCATTAAAATCAGTACTTGATCCAAATTCTCTGCTCCAGTAACGAGTATTAAAGGTTTTCCACGTCCCTACAATAAAAAGAAAGTCACAGTTTATTCTTATCCACGATTGTATACTGTTGAAATTCACCCGTGGTAGAAACTAAACTTGACCATGGCATGTAAATACTGTAGATATAATTTGAAAAAAATATCAACGACAACCAGAAATTTCACTGCGATACATGAACTACTCACCGGTGAGAGGTTGAAATATATGAATAACTTGAGTTTCAGATTCGTTTTTAAGGGCTTCTCGCCTTTGCCTTTTCACCAGCAAAAAATAAAGGGAAACTATTTTTGGTCGCGAAATCGAGTGGACCGCTTTTAGCGGGACTGCCACTTAATTAAACACTGCTGCAACATTAACAAAGTGCTGTCACTGCAGCATTGTTAGATTTCCTCAGCAATTACCCAGCACATAATTTTACGCCAGAATAGAAAGTCACGGCATGGAACAAAAATGCAAGGATCGAAAAAGCATTATACGTTCTAATTTGCCCCAATGTAGAACTTATTTTGCGGATCTTATACGCATGAACGTGTTAAAAAAATGAATGCTAAGACATTAGAATTGATTAGGGCAATCGAGTGATTGAAAAATAAAACAAACAAACTTTCCTCTGCAAACGTCTGGCTGGAGCCCTATGCCTTGACTGGCCAAGTAATCAATGAAGTGAAACAAAAGAAACGGCAAACTGATCCTCATGGCAAACAAAAACAGAAGCAGAAGAAAATAAAATAAAAGTGGAATATAATAGTGCCCAATATTTCGCTTTGCAAAACAAAGCTTCTTCAGGGGCTAGCACTATAAATGATTACAACTGTAAAACCGTTATACAAGTGGTTTTGAAAAAACTAAAGAATAGCAAAAACAATATAATGAATATGATTGGTGAAGAGTTTGACGGGTGATAAACTAAACTGACTAGTGATGAGAAAGTTAATGAAGTTCGTCGCGTCTGTTGATTCCAAGTGGTTCTAACGTCTTTGCTTTGTCTATGAGAAATGCTTCACGCGCTTTTCGTACAGAGTCTCTGCTGTTACGTATTAATTCCAGTGGTATAAGTTGCATATCCTTAGTAGAGTGTCCCGGTAGATTAAAGTGTTCTGATATAGGAGTAGGGAAGCTGAGGTGATATGGATTCTCTACAGAGCGGCGATGTTCACCAAAGCGTTCATTTAGTTTGCGTTTTGTTTCTCCGATGTATTGACACGGTATATTACGTTTAAAACAGTTTTCACATTGGATCATATAAATCAGGTTTTTAGAATTACATGTTATGTGATTATAAATACAACGTTCCTCTTTAGTAGTAAAAAAGTGTATTTCTTTTGGCCATGTTGAATAGACTGACAGGTCAAACAGCGTGCGTGGTTGCATCTGTAAGCTCCTGCTGGAGGCACTATCTGATCTCTCTCGCTGGTTGGTTTCCTTAGTTTAGTATGAACCAGGAGGTCACGAAGGCTTGCCCTTCTCCTATAAGCCACGACAGGTGGTGAAGGAAAAATTTGTTTGCAGCGGGTGGAGGATTGAAGAATGTTAAGGTGTTTTCGTACAACAGAGGAAGGATTACAAAGAGCTGGATTGAAGGTGATTACGAAAGGTGTTCGGTCGGAGGCTTTCTTTTGTTGTTCTGGCTCAGTAAGAAGATCAGAACGAGGGATGGAATGGACGCGTCGAATTTCACTTTTAAGGAAAGAGCGGCTGTATCCTCGTTTCACTAAGTAATTAATCAGTTCCGCAGAGCGTTTTTCAAAAAGAAAATCAGTAGAACATATACGTCTTAATCTTAGGGCAAGGCTGAAAGGAATAGAACGTTTGGTGTGACTTGGATGACATGACGATTTTAAAAGATATTGATGTTTGTCTGTAGGCTTGGTGTAAAGGTCCGTTTGGATTTGGTTATCTTTAAGCTGAACTTGAACGTCAAGGAACGGAAGGGACTGTATAGGCGAATTGGAATATTCGTGAGTGAACTTGATGGTCGGGTGGAGAGAGTTCAGACGGAATCGATGCTTGCCGCTATTTTCTCGACACCCGCCTACATAAACAAGTTCCTACAGAAAGACTTTGTGACCTCATCCAAATGATTCTTGGCATGAACAATTTCACTTTCAATGATGATCACTACTTGCAGATCCACGGGACAGCCATGGGCACACGAATGGCACCCTCCTACGCGAATCTTTTCATGGCTAAATTTGAGCAACACGCTTTGGAAAACACTGCTTTCAGACCCTGCATTTGGTGGTGATACATTGATGACATTTTCATGGTATGGACTAAAGGAGAAGAAAACCTAAAAATGTTTCTGAATTACTTAAACTCTCTCCACCCGACCATCAAGTTCACTCACGAATATTCCAATTCGCTTATACAGTCCCTTCCGTTCCTTGACGTTCAAGTTCAGCTTAAAGTCAACCAAATCCAAACGGACCTTTACACCAAGCCTACAGACAAACATCAATATCTTTTAAAATCGCCATGTCATCCAAGTCACACCAAACGTTCTATTCCTTTCAGCCTTGCCCTAAGATTAAGACGTATATGTTCTACTGATTTTCTTTTTGAAAAATGCTCTGCGGAACTGATTAATTACTTTGTGAAACGAGGATTCCATCCCTCGTTGTGATCTTCTTACTGAGCCAGAACAACAAAAGAAAGCCTCCGACCGAACATCTTTCGTAATCACCTTCAATCCAGCTCTTTGTAATCCTTCCTCTGTTGTACGAAACACCTTAACATTCTTCAATCCTCCACCCGCTGCAAACAAATTTTTCCTTCACCACCTGTCGTGGCTTATAGGACAAGGGCAAGCCTTCGTGACCTCCTGGTTCATACTAAATTAAGGAAACCGACCAGCGAGAGAGATCAGATAGTGCCTCCAGCAGGAGCTTACAGATACAACCACGCACGCTGTTTGACCTGTCAGTCTATTCAACAAGGCCAAAAGAAATACACTTTTTTACTACTAAAGAGGAACGTTGTATTTATAATCACATAACATGTAATTCTAAAAACCTGATTTATATGATCCAATGTGAAAATTGTTTTAAACGTAAACTAAATGAACGCTTTGGTGAACATCGCCGCTCTGTAGAGAATCCATATCACCTCAGCTTCCTTACTCCTATATCAGAACACTTTAATCTACCGGGACACTCTACTAAGGATATGCAACTTATACCACTGGAATTAATACGTAACAGCAGAGACTCTGTACGAAAAGCGCGTGAAGCATTTCTCATAGACAAAGCAAAGACGTTAGAACCACTTGGAATCAACAGACGCGACGAACTTCATTAACTTTCTCATCACTAGTCAGTTTAGTTTATCACCGGTCAAACCCTTCACCAATCATATTCATTGTTTTTGTTATTCTTTAGTTTTTTCAAAACCACTTGTATAACGGTTTTACAGTTGTAATCATTTATAGTGCTAGCCCCTGAAGAAGCTTTGTTTTGCAAAGCGAAATATTGGGCACTATTATATTCCACTTTTATTTTATTTTCTTCTGCTTCTGCTTCTGCTTCTGTTTTTTTTTTTTTGCCGTAAGGATCAGTTTGCCGTTTCTTTTGTTTCACTTCAAGTATTAATACTGATCTAGGCCTGGGAACCCAGATCCGGCCACTCTCAACGGTTTGTCGCAGTGATCGTGCATTCTATGTTTCAAGTAATCAATCAATGTATAATGTGCATATGCATAAAGTTGGTTACCCTACCGTTATTGCAGAACTGAGCAACTGCTAATTTTTTCTTAACAAATCGTACTAACTTGTCTAACTTGTGAATGCACTGCATGTATGGACAGATTGAGAGACGAAAGATCGACGAGATGAGACTGCCTGAAAAAGTGACTTACACACTGCCATGTTGCGATGCATCTGTCATGGAAATTTCCACAAGACTTTTAAGTGAAAGTCCTGATGGCGAAATCCTGTTGGAAACCGAACAGTTAAACGCCGAACTGTCCCTGGTAAGCGATATCTAGATAGTTATGCCTTTCATAAACAATGGTTTATCACCACGATGTCATTAATGACTTACTTTTTCGATATCACTTAAATTTTAAGTATAACAAATCACCCCCTATCCTTTATTGTCCTAAGCTGGTCGATACACTGTCAAGAAGAAAGGTGGAGAAAATAGTTAAAATGGCTATCCAAGGATTTGCCTTGATTAGTGATTTTAAAGTGTCGATAATTGGATAAAAAGAGTTTCGTGCCAATATATATATCGTAGACGAGATATCGACCAAGTCAGCCAAACAAAGATGTTTTTGTAAACAGTGGGAATACAATAATGTTAACTTGTACCTATTAAGAAAACTCGTTTTGGCGAGCATAACATGGAGTAAGTTTGGCTGGCGGTCTATCGTCCAATTTAGTATTGAAATTCAACATACATGTAGCTACTATTGGTAATTTCATCCAAGGCTTTATTTAATACTAAATGGGTGCCATTCATTTCTTTGTCAGTGTGATCTTGATATTTCCCTAAATATTATTTTGTATATTTCTAGATTCCCCACTGGGAGACCAAACCGGGTGTTGAGCATGATCATGTGACCAGCAAACCAACTGAGCAGGGTCCAGTGCCTGACGAGGAGCAAATGCTCTCGTGACATAACGTCAAATGAGATATCTGTATGTAACTTACAAATTTCAGTCATTTCAAAGATCATGAACGGATCGTCGAATACCAACAAATTACTTTAAAAATACAATCAGGTGAATTGGTGCATTGCAAACATTAAATTAATATTTTTTTATAGAAATCTGAGGATACATTATAGAGTCGTTTCTCTTCAAATATTGAAATAGAAATCGTAGACCAATCGACATTTATTAGACAGTTAAATTCCTTTTTGTGACTATTTGGCATGCACTGTTTTATTTTGTTTCGCAGGTTTTAATTTTTAAATCACTTCGACGATTTAAAATAAATAATGTATATATGTAAATATTAATTCAGATTACGTATCATAGTGTTAAACAATGTAACCGCGATACACGTCCTTCGCACAGGCGGAAAGAATAAGAACTATTACGTCAAATAGTGAGCTCAGTACCTGCATGAGGAAACGGTTCCCATGCTTCTCCAAAACCAAACATCGCAAGTAACGTTAGTAATTAGTAGGGATGTACTGAAGCTGCAGACAGGTGACTCGCATTGGATAATAACCTTAGAAGAACTATTGAAGTGTCTTGATCACATACAAACTAAAGTTGACAAACTCGTGTTTATTGGCAAACTTCAAAAAGTTGGCAATCTCCTATTTTCAAACGACAATCTTCCATACACCTCAACCCCGAGTCTCAGGGTTTATTCTTCTCGAAGGAGGAAGGACGAAGAATCTGTGAAACGAGGATGTACAAACTGACTTTCCAGGTTGCAACAAACGTTCTCGCTTCAAATGCGAGTTTGGAGAAGTTGGCGAAACAATTAGAAAGAATAGAATCAGGTTTATCACCAGCAGTTTGCCAACTTGTTTAGACTTTGTTTGCCAATTGTTGATGTCACATTCACACACATGAGTTTGCCAACACAAGTTTAATTTCCAACTTTACTTGTCTTGTGAAGGCGCCTTTAGGGTATTGTAAGAAGGTTTGCCAATACTGGTAAACGGTACATATATATATATCGGGCTGGTAGAAAATCAACATCCACACAATATGCAATTAAAATAGTAAGCAACGGTCAGTCCATCCCGCGTCGCGCCAATTGTTTTCCGGGTTTTTACCTCGTTCCGCCCCGACTAACAACTGCCTACTCGTATCCGTGGATGCGGTCAGTCTTAACTAAGGACTTGGAAAAAGTCCCAGTTGCAGACTTGGCAGATGAAGGTAAAAGCTGCAAAATGTTGCACTCTGGGTGGCTTTGTATAGTATTTATGTTACGTAAAATGTGCATTCAGCTGCGGTAAATATCATATGTCAAATAGTTTGTAGTAAGTAGCGGGATTATTAGTATGCAAGTCAATTCTCGGTCGTTTTGGGCTTCGTTCCTACACAGGTTTCCTATACGATTTTTTTCCGCGTACGCTCGTTTTTTTTTTTGTATAGGTTTATCCCGACTCCGAGAAATGTACTCAATTCCCCGCTGTTATCTTATTAATATATAATCTCTAATACTGTTTCAAGTCAAGGACTTCCTGTTCATGTACATATAGCACTCGTAATAAACTGTAACGGCCAACTACGGCACAATAAACGAGAAAATGTTGTTTGTTTTTCCTTATTTATGAGTTGTAAGGAAAGCAATTTTATGGTGAACAGAACACCACAAATGCTAATGCGCCCACTCAGGTTTCATGTAGCGTTTCTTGGAGGTTTGGTGTGCAATTATATGTTAAATCCACTCCAAGAGGCGAACCATAAGATTTCTCGGAAGGGGTGGAGGGGGGGGGGGGGGGGGAGTTTAGTGAGCGGTTTAAAAAAAATATCCTGCAAAGTAACTCTTTGGAAAAGAAAAATGAAAAAATATCCTGCAACTACGAAAGCTCGACAATTTGGCTTCATTGATTTTCAACACAAAAATTCCTTTAGCGACACAGCTAAAAGAAAAACTTTCGAGCGCAGACGAAATCACCCAAGCCATAATTCTTTAGAAGCACTAAAAGTTTGTGTTGCAGATTCACATCCAACCCCTTTCAGGTTTATCAATATGGATACACTTGTCTCATAAAACATCTAAACTCCAGTTAACTGTATAGTAAGGTTTGATTTCCACCCGTTTTGTTCCCTCCGCGTGGACGAACGGCTGGAAGTGCAGCCTTTTCAAGAACTGTCGACTATCATGACGTGACTGCGAGAAGTCTCTTTCTTTTCCTATTTTCTTAGCCGCGAAAAGTTTACATAATTACAAAGCAGCTCGCGTGCCTACAGATCTGAGGAAAGACTGGCAAGCGCGAGCAGTCTAACTTTGAGTAAGGCGTTTTTCGAAATATGCCGGCTAGCCGTACTTCTTAGATAAATGTGTCTACTAATCGAAGACACTATAATAATAATGAACATTTTTTGGAGTATTAGTTTTAAATGTCTTTTTGTTTGTAGTAGTGTATATGCCATTTCATTTTTTTATCGAATGTACATGGTACAAGACTACGCAAGAAGAGAGACTGGGGAAAGTCCGGTGTGACGTCAATACAAATCACTCGTATCGCAGTTTCTCGGTTCTCCAGTTGTTTTCGTGTGCGTGTTTAACATCGCTTAGGATTATTTGTTTGTTTTAGAACCCACGAAAGTCAACATCCCGCGCCTCTTCCCTTGGACGCTAAACCCATCGACACACATTGTACATTTTCTAAAGACACGTTTAACGACTGTTGCGACAAAAGACTTTGCACGTTTTATCCGTTTGAACACTTTTGTTTGTCTACAAGTTATAGTTATAGCCAACAAGTGTGACTTTAGAGAAATAGCACTAGATGGGATTGGAAAATGCTCCTAGCTTGGGACTCGTTATTTAAAAAGACAAATCATTGGAATAAATGTTTAATACAGCAGCGTTATTTATTTCAAGCAAACATTATATTTCGCAAGTAACTTACTAAGTAAAGGAAATTGGAATGAATTAGGTAGGGTGGCCCCTACTGCAATTTATTTTACCCTTTGCCCACCATAAAAACTCGTGGTGACAGTTATTAATTGGAACTTCGCCCTGTTACAGTCTAACAGACGTTTTATTTGTTTTTGAATTCGATGTAATGTTATTTATGTATTGTTTTATTTTAGGGACAAACGCAAACTAATTTAAACTAAACTAATGTAAACTAAATGAAATCTGTGACGACGTTATCAATTGGCACTTCGACCTGTTACAGTCTTACAGACGCTTTCTTTGTTTTTGATTTCGATGTAATGTTATTTTATGTGTTATTTTATTTTAGGGACAAATGCAATAAAACTAATCTAATTAAACTAAACTAAACACGGCTGGTATCCAGAGCCTTGGACAGTTGCTCTAATATGAACTCTAAGAATTGGACGATATATAATTGGTTCTGAAGAGTAGGTTAATGACCAGTGCGGGCCGTAGACATTTTTGACTATATGATGACGTCATCATAATGGCGACCTGGCACAATTTTCGAGAACTTATACCCGCCCCGAAATTTTGTCCCAGTATTTTTGCCTGCGGCTGTTTGGTCCCTTGAGTCCCAGTTCCTCCGAGAGAGGACAAACACAGCTTCCATTCAAAGCAATCAAAAATGGCGTCGGTTGAAATGTGCCGAAGAAATCTGCATTCGAAGTCGAACTATGGCGTCTAAATTGAGCTCTGAAAGGCTGACCCGCTACGAAAGAAAAGGAAATTTGAGGTAGGTAGCATTTTTTTTAGCCCCCCCAAAAAATACTGGGGTATTCTCTGATGTTTGGGCTTCAAAAATATTGAAGCAGAATTCAAGTGCACGGCGGTTAAGTTCAAGTGCACGGCAGTTGAAGTGTGACTCTTAGTATTGCCCTTTGCCGCCATTGTCTTATTAAAGAGTAATAGCTTCTGCTATTCTCATGGTTTTATTTTGCTCTTCTTTTCAGTTCGTGGTATTTCATTTTAAATTTGTCTCTTCAAGTGCTTTCTGCTACTTATCTATTGACTTTCAATTCTAAAAATCTTATTTTGTTGTCCTTTGTTACCTTTATGTGTATTATTTTACGGTGATATTGTCGCGTTGCAATATGGCCGCCGTGCACATTTCCGAGCACAAGTTCTAGGTCGCCCCAGTTCCTCTCTGCCAAAATTCTTTGTTTTGGTTTTGCCTCGACCAATCATATTGCAAGAAACCATATAGACAAAATTGTCTACGGCCCGGACTGATGACAACAGTCAGTCAACATTTTGTCTCAAGTGGGTGACTGATCAGCATTACCAGAATCTGTTGGTTGAAAAAAAATAATGATAAGGTCCCAACTCTCTCACCATAAATATATTAGGTGACTATGAGCTTCCGGTCTTGAAATCGGACGTTTCTAAATTAGAACACATCAATTAAACATGTGAGAATGCTTAAAGTTGAAAACGACGAGAACGGATTACCAAAAGCGTTGAAAAGATTGTTTTCTGGCAAAAAAGTTTCATTCTGACTCCACTAACACGAGACATAAATGAGAAATAGTTTACTTGGGATGAGTCATCAGTGATCTGATGAATGTATCTTACTAACATATTCTGTCTAAACTCCTGATCCTTTAAATTAAATTTCACTTACATTGTTCGCAAGCTACGAAAAACCACCCTTTAGACGAGGCATAAAAAAATGTGGAAATGTATTCACCCTATAAGGGCAGTGGCACTAGACCCCAGGGAAAAAGTACAAAAACTGATGACATTACTTGACACTTTGTATAACATTTCATTTCCCAACGTATTTAAAATATAAACTTAAACGAAAAATGATAAATATCTCCCGCCAAACCCTTAACTAGTCCAGAGATGTCCCATGACAACATGCAAGCCTCAAAACCGTGCCGTCAGAATAAAAATTTCTGCCACTAGTTCGTTCCTCCGTCACTCAGATATCAGAAATTACATATTAAGGTTATTTTAACAACGGGATCAAAAAGTGCCTACAAAGCACATAATTAAGGAGAAAAATATGTCCGGCGTTTTTTTTGTTTTTCAATTCTTCTCGCCTTTACACGGAGTTATACAAAACTTTGTTATATAGCTGAAGTTTCGTTGGACCTTACACGCGCTTTCATTGGTTGGGGTTTTTGGGCGCTTTCATTGGTTGGGTTTTTGATCACCTGAAGTTTCGTTGGACCTTAAGCGCGCTTTCATTGATTGGGTTTTTGATCACCTGGTTTAAGCTAAATTCAAATGTACTGAATGCAGTCTGCGCGAGCTGCAATACAAAACTAATACTTTTCCGTAGTGATAATTTAGGGGCGTTTTCCAGGGCAAATGAGCCAAGTTAGTTTTGTTTTCCCTCGATTGTCGGGAGAATAAAACTAACTGTTTCCCTAGTGATCAGTAATTAAGTGTGAAAAACGATAAGATAGGCAATAAACAAAAGTAGTGAATAAGTAAGCCATTTTTACCTCAAGAAAAAGCAGACCCGAAGACGTAGACAACCACGATGACAAACATCTGAAAGAAGACATGTAAGTCTGAAAGAAATTGATAAAGACAAACCAAGTTGATTATTTTTTTAGATGTTTTCGATTCTAATTAAAGTGTGTTTGAAACAATTTATTCTAAGAGTTGTTTTTATGCGGTTTGAATAGGATCATGCATGCTACAAAAGTTAAAATTCTTTTTTCAAATGAATATATATCTGCTTATATCCTATCAAAATAATTTGACGTCAAAGAATTTTCAGGCAAAATGGACACCCTTTCTATTATTTATTTATCAACTTCTTCAAAAGAGTAAGTGTTTAACACAATAATAAGTTATTACCAGTAAATTAAAGTATCATTATGCAATCATAATTCATTTATAAGGTTCTAGATGTATGCAGTGTTCACCAGATCGAGAGCAAGTTCAATGAAGTGTTGCATAATGTAATATAAGAACGTACGGCAAGTACGTAAGTGTATCCCAAGCAGGACTTGTTTTGAAGGTATTATTCGTTTTGTATAGATAAAATAGCCGGTATTGAGCAGATGGTGTATTGTTTCAGTGTAAAGTAATGAACTGCTTGTGCTATAAAAAAGAACTACACCTTAGTGGGAAAACGTTTTCGTGTCAAAAAAACATAAGCAATAACATGTATACATTTTAATAATTTGAAAAAAAAAAAAAATTGAAAACACACGATTGACGACCACAAATCACGAAATGCACGAGCGGTTTATATACGATTTTTTATTTCTAATATTTTCAACAACATTTTTGCAGCCATCAAGCTACTGTGCATTCCTTCCGTTCTACACTTAAATCTCACATACTTCATTTGCACCAATCAATCACAACCTCGTAACAGGAAAGCAAAGCGTAAAAGTTTTATAGTTCATTATAGCAGTTCGAAAAATGATTTTTAAACTTCTGCTAGGAAGCGACCAAGAATTCGCAGATGTGTTGTAATGTTTATCAATCTTTCTCAGCTTTATAGTATTGCATGTTAATAATGTGAAGACTTCATTGAACTACATTGTCTCTGAATCTCGTTACATGAACCGCTGCTTCGGGCAAAGAAACCCTATTCAAAAAGCAGCTCCACTACTTTGTAGCAAATGAAAGTTACTAACCATTTATTTAGTTAGGGAATTATAAAAGATTTAGTCAATCCAGCGTTGACAATAGTGATACACGACAGTTGTTTTAAAGATAGAAGAAATGGATCTGATACATGCCTTTAATCCACCTCGATCCCCCAATCTCAAAAAGCACATGTTCGAATGGCCGAGTGATCTTCAGATATTCAAAGAGAAGGACTGTTGGACTGATGTCAGTGTATTTCTCCAGGCCAGCAATGGCTTCTGCGTCGACTTCCATTTTTTTAGCCAAGAGCTTCCAGTTCGATATTAACTTCGTATTGCTGACCAGGTACGATGCCAACTGTTCTATCTTGTCGGCCAATAAAGGGTCTTAAAAAAAAACCCGAACAAAGTTGAATTGAGAAGATACTTACATTACGTAAAAACTATGCAAATCAGGCCCTGGTCTCATTGAAAGGACAAAACGTTCGGCATCAAATATCGATCATACCCTTTGCTGGGCATGATCAATATTTTATATGTCATAAGTCTTTTAATGCTTTTAGTATGGCTTATTAATCACTTATTTTTAAACGACTGTATATATTTAACAAATAGTTGTTTTTCTTTTCCGGGATTCTTCTGAGGTTAAAAATCGACGTTTTCGCAGTTAAGGACGTTCGCGCTAATTGTTTATGCGCATCCTTACTGCGCACGCAATTCATGTCGCAACGCCATGCTACGCCATGCACGAGTGCGCGCGCAAGAGAAGAAATCTAAGCACATAAAGGACTGGTAGCCGTTGCGTTACCTTTGCTTAGATTTAACTCGCTTGGATGGTCGGTGACCCCCAATTTTTTTTTCTGATAGATAATTTTCTTTGCCACTTCTCGACAGATTGTGAAAAAATGAACAAAAAATCAATGTAGGAAGTTTAATTTTTATCCATTTTTCTACCCGCGCGACATCGAATCCTGCCAATTTGCGGTTGTCAGAGTTTTCGAATGTTGTTGTTTAAAGATTAAATTTACTTTAAAAAACGTCACCAGTTAAATGAATTTGCTGAACAGACCTACTCGTATAAAATTTGGGAAAGAAAGTTGCATTTTAGAGATTTATTTGCAGTATTTTTAGACTAACAGACATTGGGGTCTCATCCCGTAAGGAAGACCAATTTTTCAAAATTAGGGTCGCCTTTCAGATATCTTATCTCGCATTTCTGACACGAACAACTCATACCTAGCTGTAGCAAAAGTTAAGTAAAAAAAAAATAAATGTTAGAAGATTTTCGGGCGAACGTCCTTAAACCTTCTTCAGGAAATTAAGAAAGTAAAAGTCAATATGACGGACTGATGTTATTGCTTTGGAATCGCACTTTGAGATATATCGTGACAATTACATAAAATGTCAATAATTGTTATGGTAAAATGCGCGGGAAATTACATTTAAAGACACATCGAGAAAATTAAATAAATGCGATATATCGCCGTTAATGTGTTGAAAAAACACAGTTCTTCCCACAGACAACATAGCTATTCAGGATGGGTTTGCATGTCTCAAGCTAAGGTGGTCGAAATCGCTTTTAACCTCAGAAGAATCCCGGAAAAGAAAAAAGAAACCTTAATTTTTGAAATGAGAGGCGAAAGTTTCAGAAATACAATTTTGTATTTTAGCATTTTAATTAATAACTTAGATTACAATAGGTTAGGTATGAGTTCCCCCAATTAGTTCGTCAAAACTAAATACCTTGATACTATTTCTATTTATTTATTTATATGAAACGACATGAAAATATTGACGAATAACTATGACAATTAAGCTAATAAATTGTTTTTAGTATATTGGCTTATATTAAGCTCAGATTATCTGATGATTGGTCATGATACGACACCTTGGAGTATGGGGTATGCATGAGTGTACACGTTTAATTCTTACCAAAGTTTAGATCAGGACACGCCATGGACTCCTCCTGTACAGCATACTCATCCTGAAATAACAAATAATAGTCTTACCATGAGTGCCTTTTATTAACGCTATTTTTTTATCAAATGCATTGTAGCTCTGTTACGTTCGTTTTCGATTTCTTTGTGCTCAATGTTTCAAAGTTCTGTCTTACTTTAATTAATAACAAAACAAAATGCTGAAGATATCTTAAGTCGTTTCATTAAAGTAAGAATTTTTTGTATTTAAGTCAACTCTACCTTTTCTGCCTCTTCATAAAATGCCATAGCTTCAGTATCAGTAGCGTTTTCCTTGTGCGAAGCTGTTACTTCACAGAAGAATGACTGTTTTGTTTTGTCCACGTGACTGATTTCGAAATAGCAGCGCGGAAAATCTATAGAGTTTTCAGGTGAATTCCACGCATCGTTTGATTTGATAGTCTGGAAGAAAAATTGAAAAAGTTACATTGTTATTCCTCTCGAAAAATAACCACCATCTCAACGGTGCCGCGCATGACATAGATATGTAGAATTAAATTCCCATAATTTCAAAGTGCAACCATACGTTGGTCAGGAGGATTTATCTTGTTCTGACCTCAGTCCTATTGTTACCAACATCACTGCCTTAAATGACTTTCTTCCTCTTCTAATAAACGATCATAATATTCAAAATAAACCTTTAAAAAGAAGTGGAAAGAGGGTGTTGCTGTTTCGCATCCCTATTTGACCCTATTGTTATTAGTGCTGCAACGATACACCGGTGCACCGCGATATTTTTTGTCACGATACGAATATCGATATTTGAACAACATATCGCGATATTATGATATTATGATTCTTCAACAACATTCAAAAATTACTGTCTTAAATGACTCATTACCCAAGTCCAAGCTTTTTTATAGCTATTTATTAAACAAAGGGACGAGAAAGTTCCATTATTGCTTCGTATAGCTTCGCATGCTTCCAACACATATTTTTCATAATTAGTTGTCAGCTGACACAGTCTTGCACGCCCAAAGGAGAAAAAAATGCGGTTCGTCGCAAAATGTCTTCCCGTGTTGGTGGAAAAATGTATGTAATGATGTATCGTATCGTGGCACTTGTATCGAGATATGTATCGTATCGTGAGAAAATGTATCGTTGCAGCCCTCATTGTTATACATTTTAGAAATGAATATATCTGTTTTATCATACCTTCACTTTACTGCCTTTTATTTGCCATCCCAATTCCATATCAGTGAGATTAATCTCGATATCCTGACTGCAGTTAGTAACGAGAAGTCCCCCGAGAGTTGAAAGTAGTTGACGGCCTCTGCCTTCTTCCATTTCGCACACGTGCTGTTGATAAAAGTAAAGAACAAAACTTTCTTCTTTAGAAGAGCCAATGGGCAATATCTAGGCAAAGTGATTATTTGCCAAGTGCATGTTCAATAGCTTATCTTTTCCGCCATAATGACAGAGAACTTGACATACTCATTTAGTCTTTGTAAAGTGAACTAGTTACTTATCATAAAAAAGGTACTTGCAATGCGAAATGTGCATTCATCTACCCCAGCGGATGTGTTGTTACCAAATAACACTTGGAATAAATTATTCAGTTTTCTTCCAGCGAAATTGTAATTTTCTTCTAGGCAAAAATATATATTCAATCGATAAGTTTCAGTTCTTAAAACGGCGACTCTTCCTGTCGTTTGTACATTTAAGCATTCCGAGTGCGAATTACAAAAACTGCCTGGGTACGCAAATATTAAAATATACGAAGGAAAAAGGAAAATCCGGTGTAAGACCAGCATTGTGCTTTGTATTCTTTAGTATTTTTTCTTTTGATTGTACCGCTACTTAAATCTTAACCGTTTAGTCTTTGTACCTCAAATGCCATTATTGTGTCATCGAAAAGAATCGCCCATATTTTCCAATCCTTCCCTTTTACCGGTTTTTCTCCAAAGAGCCCCATCTGCATTCTCTTCTTGTCATTTACTTCTGGAGTTCCGAATACTGCAAATTCGTGATTCTCATCTGGCGAGTCTATTGTCACGTACACAAAGTTGTGCTTCATTTCAACTTTGGCATCCGGGTACAGTTCGTTAATATTAACCCAACGTCCATTTGTCCCTGTAAACTTTTTATCCTGCATCCGAAACTTGACTTCCAGATCCCACTGGTTTCTACGATCATTGAAAGCACAATGCTCCATCTCCAATCTTACTTTCCCGTTTGTGTTTCTGACACTATAACGCCCTAAAAGGTTTATTGTTAAAGTAAACATTAAACATTTAGTATAAATCAACCCGAAAATTTGTACTTTGGTGTGTAAAACAAAAGAAAGGGAGTCAGCAATGTGAATGGTCCTACTATTTGGCCTTTACTCTAAAATCGAATGACTTATCATTACTGATAACCATACTAGTTGCATGCTAGTTAAGCTTTTTCTAGGTTCCTCCGTTGTTTTGGTATGTGTTTTTACAACCACAGATAACACACCTTAATAGAACCACCCTCAAAAAAGAATACCAGAAACCGAGAAACTGCGAAACTGACACTCCTGTATTAACGTTACAGCCGACAATCCCCAGTCTTTCTTCCTGCGCGGTATTGTAACAACTCCAGTAGTGAAATTTCACATCTTTAGACGGCTAAATTCAAACAAGGAAAAGAAAAATCTATTCCAAGAAACGTTTTCGGTTTTCTAATCAGAACATCATGCAGATTCGATAAAGCAAAAAAAAAATCCATCATATACATTTGAAGATCGAGGTCATCATTTTACGGCGCACTTCCATTCAGCTATCTAACCATTTCAAGTTTCATAAGTGCCTTTAAGTTCTTAGGGGTGGATGCAGGAAATTCAGAAACAGGGAGCTGTAGTGATTGCGGTGCCTCAACCTCGCTCTATAGTTGCAACAGCCTTCAACGACAAAGAAGGGGGAGCGGACGCCTCGCCGCGCCGCTAATTCCCCCCTATGGATTTAGTCGAGGTGTTAACAGTAGTGATTAACGAAGGTTGTTTTGAAGATAAAATGAGAGGATGTGCTACATACCGCTTATCAACCTTGATTGCCGGAATGGCAAGGCTTCAAGTTCCACTTGTTGTTCGTGTTCCCCAGCTTTGTTATACACAATGTCCGGTAGATCTGTCGGGTAAATAATCGAAATATATCCGCTTTTATAATTCAACACATTGATACACGGCTGCCCAGATATGGTCAAAAAGTTATCGATATACGTTATGTCTACAGCGATGGCGATAAATTTCGCATTTTGAAGGAAAGTGAAAATGACTGCTGCCTGCAATTTCGTGTTTTTGGGCGAGAAAGTGCGTGAACTATTAGTTAAAAACGGGAAAAGAAAGAAAAAAAGAGAAGAAGAGAGAAAATTATTATCACATGACTGGACAAAAAAGGCGCGAAATTTTCGCGTTGTCGCGGTCGCAGTGTTTCTTTTCTTGGCGTAGCTGAATGAAAGCTGGTTCAAAGTTTAACCGCTCGACAAGGAGTGAATGAAGGAGCACAATTTTTGGAAAATTCCTTTAGTAATCACCTCTGAAATATGATATAGACTTGATGCTTCCTCAGAAAAGTTTCTGATCTTGTCATTACGGCTGTAGGAGCTAAAAAACGAGCACGTTTGTAAACAACATTGATCGACTTAGCTCGTAACTTCGATGTTTAAAAATTTGGTGCTGATGGAAGGGACTAAAAACCCAAATCAACTACAGGTAAGATATTTTAACCGTTTCTTGTATCCTTTAGCTGTGAATTTTGGTAAGACATACTGTCCACGCTGCAGTTCTTTCTGACTTTTCGCCGCTATGTTTTAGGTAGCCGTGTGTTTGTTCACTGATTTGTTTTGATTCTGAATTGAACTTTTTAAGATACTAAACACTTGTAACTAAGACATTCTATGCCATTTTACTGTGTTTTGATTCATGTAGTCACTACTCTGTCCCGTTCTTTAAGTAGACGAATGCTTTTCGTAGAAACTCTCAACTGATTGTGTACTACGCTAAATTAATTTTAGCTTGTCAAAAGTTTCGGCATTTGCTGCTTGTTGTTTAAGAAATGGCGCGAGGTAAAATGTTGTTGTAAGCCTTTTTACTTAATAAAAGGTTGTATATCTCAATGATTTATTTCTGGAAACTGTGATTTGTTATCAATGTGTTGAATTATAAAACAGTTATAGTGCTCAAGCTAGCGCAATATCGCCTGATTTTAGCCGCCTCGGCTACGGCCTCCGGCGTCGGCTAAGTATAGCGCTTAGCTTTCGCACTATAACTGTTAAATATCCTACCAAAATCTTAAAGAATTTTCAGGCAAAATGGACACCCTTCCTCTTATTTATTAATCAACCACTTCAAAAGAGTAAGTGTTTTAAAACATAATTATAAGTTATTACCAGTAAATTAAAGCATCATTATGTAGATTTATGCAGTGTCGACTAGATCGAGAGCAAGTTCAATGAAGTGTTGCATAATGTAATATAAGAACGTCTGGCATGTACGTAAGAGTACCCCAAGCAGGACTTGTATTGAAGGTATTATTCGTGTTGTATAAAAGTAATCTTTGAAAAAATAGCCGGTGTTGCGCATGATATAGTGTATTGTTTCAGTGTAAAGTAATGTACTGCTTGTCTAATGAAAAAAGAACTATACCTTAGTGGGAAAACGTTTTCGTGTCAAAAAAATAAAATAAACATAAACAATAGAAATTTGAAAACTTTAAAAACACACGATTGACGACCATAAATCACGAAATGCATGAGCAGTTTATGTGATTTTTTTTTATAATATTTTAAACAACATTTTGCGCAGCTATCAAGCTGCTGTGCACGCCCTCCGTACAACACTAAAATCTCACACAACCTCGTGACAGGAAAGCAAAGCGTGACAGTTTTAAAGTTCATCATAGTAGTTTGTAAAATGATTTTTAAACTTCTGCTAGGAAGCGGATGTGTTGTAATGTTTATCCATCCTTCTCAGCTTCAGAGTATTGCATGTTAATAATGTGACTGACTTCAATGAACTACATTGCCTCTGGATCTCGTTAAATGAACCTGCTTCGGGCAAAGAAACGCTATTTAAAAAGCGGTTTCACTGCTTAATAGTGATACACAACAGTTGTTTTAAAGATAAAAGGAATGGATCTGATACATACCATTAATCATAATAAAATGTGCAAGTGGACGGAAGTAACTGCACCGCTCCAGGCCAGTAGTGGCTTCTATCTCGTCTTTCAATCTTTCCCACCTGTGCGAAATAAGGTCGGAGCGGATACCTGGCCATGAATAAATTCATAAGGCAAAATTTTAGCAGGGGTGTCACTTTGAAAAACGTTAACGGCGTGAACGTTTGAAAGCCGATTTCGCTAAAATTTAACTGAGATATCGGCGAATAATGAAAGTGCATAAGGATTGTTTTTTATTGAAGGGATCACGCTTTGCGGCAATGCTGTAAGCGACTAAAGTTATGTTTTTTAAGAGCAAATCCGTGCAAAAATCAAACATTACACGGCAAAGTTAAAAAACTAAAATTCGCTCTTCTTTTGCATACAGGTAGCCTTCAGAAAGTATACAATTGCTGTGTAGTTTTTTCCTTGAAAACCTTATTTGTTTCTGGGAAAACGAAAACATTAGTTTTCAGCCCGGGGTTCGATTTGGCGACACCAAACAGGCTTAAAATAAGTCATGATTCACTCGACTCGCGTATCAAAACTACCGCGCTAGAAAATGCTGTCACGGCTCCAATTTGTTGTACAACTTGTCACAGTCTAAATACCATGATTTCATAAAAATTAGATTAATCTAAGTACTCAAATGAAGTCAAAAGATTATGGCTCTCCCGTTCTCCGTAAAACGGTAGGCGAAAAACAACGATAATTTTGAGCATGTGCCTTTGTTCAGAATTTCGTAATATTATGAATGACAATACTAGAGATGACGATCTTTCAAAATATGTAAAGTTTAGTTTGGGGAAATGAATTTGGGATTTTTAAGAATTTGTTGAAAATCGTGAACGAAAGACGTAAAATCACGCCATCTTGTGTGTGCGTGACAAACTGAACAAAAACTAAAACGTTTTTCCTTGAGAAATATCGGCAACTCTGACGCCAAAAAACAAAAAAACAATGAAAACATACAAACCTTAACTTGGATATGACATTCTTGAATGTCCATAGTGTTTCGTTTTGCCGTCTGTTCAATTTCATTCATGAAGTTTATCATGAACAGTGAAGCCCGTAGCCACGATCAAAAACGCTTTTAAAAACTTTTCGTTGAATTCTTCGTAGCTCACTTTGCACTTTCGTACTCTTTATACTGTTGATACAATTTTTTTTACCAGATTTCTGGCGGAAACTGTAAAAGGGCTGACAATAAAGCGAACTAGTTCAAGCATGTGTTCCCAGTTTTCCATCCTTGCATAACCGTGAACCGTTTTGGGACTATATGCAAATTACGTCTCAAATTTGCATATCAGGCTGAGCATAAGCGTTCGTGACAGTCACGGTTGGTACATGGGTGGATAAGGTATTCATTGGGTCTTTTTTTGCCATATATGTTTCATGTATTTTTTTCAGAAACGCTTAATGCTAGCGCTATGTACAGTGCGGTATGCTTCAAGGCTCTGAACACTGTGCGACTGCAGTACCTGAACTAGAGAAAGCAGAACTTTCCCAAACGTTTTCTGTCCCATCTCTCCCAATGGGGTGCATGGGCCCTGAATACGACACCAGAGGGTGTATTGGACTATCATATATTGTACAAGCGACGTAGCACTCGCTTAAAGTGGAATGAAATTATGTATTTATGATAGATGGGAGGTACTGTTGTAATTGGAAGGTTTCAAATGAAACTGTTGTTGTTTGTTGTTGTTGTAAAAACCCCTAAGAATTCAGAACGCGGAAGTTTCTTTGTTCCTTGGTTTCCTAATCTTCTTTCTAGGACCAGTAGTCCATAAGGGTGTTTTAGAGTTAAATGCCTTATAGCTCTCCTACATACACCAAAAAAATATCACATCAGTTTATTATTTCATTATATTGGCATTAATTAATTAATTGATTAGTTACGTGCCTTGCATTGATTCTTTTCCGCTAGTTTTCAATGTGTTTTTAACTTCATTTTATTGTGTTTATTTTTTCGTCTGCAATTTTTCGCAGGAATTGATTTCTTATTGGCCCGACCTCCCCTTTAAAAAACAGAAAAAGGTAATACCAGAGCAAGGAATGAGCGGAAAGCTCGAGTCATGTATGTATCGGCTAAAGAGAAGATTAACCGAAATATTTCTTATTAAAAGCGGGACATTAATGAAGGAGGGATGTTCCTCTCACAACTAAAGCATTGTCGATTGTCACACTCTAGAAATGAAACTAGGGCTGGCCTGTCGTTGTTGTTGTTTTACTATAGCAGTCCAATCAGATACCAGAAGCGAAAGTAGAAGACTTTATAAAACTCTAAAAATAAAAACAATGACAAGTAAATGGATCAAAATTTCTTAATCTTTGTACCTGCGTTCTCGTTTGAAAGATTATTTGTGTAGCTTAACATGTGAAATCCAGGCCGACAAGATCCACCCCAACCCAGCCCCACCCATGTAATAAATATTGGTTTTCTGTCAATACTGTATTTTAAAACCTACGAGATCTCTTTCCTGCTTTGAACTGTATTAATTGAAGACTTCCGAACAACACTCGTCAAACTTCAAAAAAAAAATGGAATTTTGGCCACTAAGAATACCACCCTGTGTTACCAACCGTGACTGTCACGAACGCTTGCTCAGCCTGATATGCAAGTTTCAGACGTAATTTGCATATGGTCTCAAAATGGTTCAAGGATGGAAAACTGGGAACACATGCTTGAACTAGTTCGCTTTATTGTGAGCCCTTTTACAGTTTCCACCAGAAAAAAATGTATCAACAGTATAAAGAGTACGAAAGTGCAAAGTGAGCTACGAAGAATTCAGCGAGTAAAGCGTTTTTGATCGTGGCTACGGGCTTCACTGATCTTCACTGTTCATGATAAACTTCACGAATGAAATTAAACAGACGGCAAAACTAAACATTTTGGACATTCAAGAATGTCATATCCAAGTTAAGGTTTGTACATTTCCATTGTTTTTTGGCGTCAGAGTTTAATTGCCAAGCTTTCTCAAGGAAAAACGTTCTAAGTGTTTTTGTTGTTGGTCACGCATACACAAGATGGCGTGATTTTATGTCTTTCGTTCACGATTTTCAACAAATTCTTAAAAATCCCAAATTCATTTCCCCAAACTAAACTTTACAGATTTTGAAAGATCGTCAATTCTAGTATTGTCATTCCTAATATTACGAAATTCTGAACAAAGGCACCCGCTCAAAATCATTGTTGTTTTTCGCCTACCGTTTTACGGAGCACGGGAGAGCCATAAGCTTTTGGCTTCCCTTGAATACTTAGATTAATCCAATTTTTATGAAATCATGGTGTTTAGTCTATGACAAGTTATGCAACAAATTGGAACTATGACAGCTTTTTCTAGCGCAGTAGTTTTGATACGCGAGTCGAGTGAATCATGACTTATTTCAACCCTGTTTGCATGTGTTTGGGATTGCCAAATTGTACCCTGAGATGATACCGACTTTCTTCGTTTTTCTCGGAAAATATATCCGCTTTTATAATTCAACACATTGATACACGGCTGCCCAAATATGGTCAAAAAGTTATCGATATACGTTATGTTTACAGCGATGGCGATAAATTTCGCATTTTGAAGGAAAGTGAAAATGACTGCTGCCTGCAATTTCGTGTTTTTGGGCGAGAAAGTGCGTGAACTATTAGTTAAAAACGGGAAAAGAAGGAAAAAAAGAGAAGAAAAGAGAAAAATTATTGATCACATGACTGGACAAAAAAGGCGCGAAATTTTCGCGTTGTCGCGGTCGCAGTGTTTATTTTCTTGGCGTAGCTGATTGAAACTGGTTCAAAGTTTAACCGCTCGACAAGGAGTGAATGAAGGAGCACAATTTTTGGAAAATTCCTTTAGTAATCACCTCTGGAATATGATATAGACTTGATGCTTCCTCAGAAAAGTTTCTGATCTCGTCATTACGGCTGTATGAGCTAAAAAACGAGCACGTTTGTAAACAACATTGATCGACTTAGCTCGTACTTCGATGTTTAAAAATTTGGTGCTGATGGAAGGGACTAAAAACCCAAATCAACTACAGGTATGGTATTTTAACCGTTTCTTGTATCCTTTAGCTGTGAATTTTGGTAAGACATACTGTCCACGCTGCAGTTCTTTCTGACTTTTCGCCGCTATGTTTTAGGTAGCCGTGTGTTTGTTCAATTTGTTTTGATTCTGAATTGAACTTTTTAAGATACTAAACACTTGTAACTAAGACATTCTATGCCATTTTACTGTGTTTTGATTCATGTAGTCACTACTCTGTCCCGTTCTTTAAGTAGACGAATGCTTTTCGTAGAAACTCTCAACTGATTGTGTACGCTAAATTAATTTTAGCTTGTCAAAAGTTTCGGCATTCGCTGCTTGTTGTTTAAGAAATGGCGCGAGGTAAAATGTTGTTGTAAGCCTTTTTACTTAATAATTAACAACTATTCACCGAAGTGGAGGTGGGTAGTGATGGATTTTTACCGAGCCGCGAAGTTTTAGTATATACTGAAACAGTGAGATAGTATAACGAAAATGATGCTTTTTAACTCATTTATTCCTGTCAACGATTACAATTTTCGCGCGCAAATTGCTGGGAGGTGAATAGCACTTGCTATTCCGAGTTTCAGTAGCCAATCAGAGTGCGCCAACAATGCTATCCACTGTTTCAGTATATACTAAAAGGTTGTATATCTCAATGATTTTTTTCTCGAAACTGTGATTTGTTATCAATGTGTTGAATTATAAAACAGTTATAGTGCTCAAGCTAGCGCAATATCGCCTGATTTTAGCCGACTCGGCCTACGGCCTCCGGCGTCGGCTAAGTATAGCGCTTCGCTTTCGCACTATAACTTTTAAATATCCTACCAAAATCTCAAAGAATTTTCAGGCAAAATGGACACCCTTCCTCTTATTTATTAATCAACCACTTCAAAAGAGTAAGTGTTTAACATAATTATAAGTTATTACCAGTAAATTAAAGCATCATTATGTAGATTTATGCAGTGTCGACTAGATCGAGAGCAAGTTCAATGAAGTGTTGCATAATGTAATATAAGAACGTCTGGCATGTACGTAAGAGTACCCCAAGCAGGACTTGTATTGAAGGTATTATTCGTGTTGTATAAAAGTAATCTTTGCAAAAATAGCCGGTGTTGCGCATGATATAGTGTATTGTTTCAGTGTAAAGTAATGTACTGCTTGTCTAATGAAAAAAGAACTATACCTTTGTGGGAAAACGTTTTCGTGTCAAAAAAATAAAATAAACATAAACAATAATAATTTGAAAACTTTAAAAACACACGATTGACGACCATAAATCACGAAATGCATGAGCAGTTTATGCGATTTTTTGTTTATAATATTTTCAACAACATTTTGCGCAGCTATCAAGCTGCTGTGCACGCCTTCCGTACAACACTAAAATCTCACACAACCTCGTGACAGGAAAGCAAAGCGTGACAGTTTTAAAGTTCATCATAGTAGTTTGTAAAATGATTTTTAAACTTCTGCTAGGAAGCGGATGTGTTGTAATGTTTATCCATCCTTCTCAGCTTCAGAGTATTGCATGTTAATAATGTGACTGACTTCAATGAACTACATTGCCTCTAGATCTCGTTAAATGAACCTGCTTCGGGCAAAGAAACCCTATTTAAAAAGCGGTTTCACTGCTTAATAGTGATACACAACAGTTGTTTTAAAGATAAAAGGAATGGATCTGATACATACCATCAATCATAATAAAATGTGCAAGTGGACGGAAGTAACTGCACCGCTCCAGGCCAGTAGTGGCTTCTATGTCGTCTTTCAATCTTCTCCACGTTTGCGAAAAAAGGTCGGGGGGGATACCTGGCCATGAATAAATTCATAAGGCAAAATTTTAGCAGGGGTGTCACTTTGAAAAACGTTAACGGCGTGAACGTTTGAAAGCCGATTTCGCTAAAATTTAACTGAGATATCGGCGAATAATGAAAGTGCATAAGGATTGTTTTTTATTGAAGGGATCACGCTTTGCGGCAATGCTGTAAGCGACTAAAGTTATGTTCCGTGCAAAAATCAAACATTACACGGCAAAGTTAAAAAACTAAAATTCGCTCTTCTTTTGCATACAGGTAGCCTTCAGAAAGTATACAATTGCTGTGTAGTTTTTTCCTTGAAAAACTTATTTGTTTCTGGGAAAACGAAAACATTAGTTTTTAGCCCGGGGTTCGATTTGGCGACACCAAACAGGCTTAAAATAAGTCATGATTCACTCGACTCGCGTATCAAAACTACCGCGCTAGAAAATGCTGTCACGGCTCCAATTTGTTGTACAACTTGTCACAGTCTAAATACCATGATTTCATAAAAATTAGATTAATCTAAGTACTCAAATGAAGTCAAAAGATTATGGCTCTCCCGTTCTCCGTAAAACGGTAGGCGAAAAACAACGATAATTTTGAGCATGTGCCTTTGTTCAGAATTTCGTAATATTATGAATGACAATATTAGAGATGACGATCTTTCAAAATATGTAAAGTTTAGTTTGGGGAAATGAATTTGGGATTTTTAAGAATTTGTTGAAAATCGTGAACGAAAGACGTAAAATCACGCCATCTTGTGTGTGCGTGACAAACTGAACAAAAACTAAAACGTTTTTCCTTGAGAAATATCGGCAACTCTGACGCCAAAAAACAAAAAAACAATGAAAACATACAAACCTTAACTTGGATATGACATTCTTGAATGTCCATAGTGTTTCGTTTTGCCGTCTGTTCAATTTCATTCATGAAGTTTATCATGAACAGTGAAGCCCGTAGCCACGATCAAAAACGCTTTTAAAAACTTTTCGTTGAATTCTTCGTAGCTCACTTTGCACTTTCGTACTCTTAATACTGTTGATACAATTTTTTTTACCAGATTTCTGGCGGAAACTGTAAAAGGGCTGACAATAAAGCGAACTAGTTCAAGCATGTGTTCCCAGTTTTCCATCCTTGCATAACCGTGAACCGTTTTGGGACTATATGCAAATTACGTCTCAAATTTGCATATCAGGCTGAGCATAAGCGTTCGTGACAGTCACGGTTGGTACATGGGTGGATAAGGTATTCATTGGGTCTTTTTTTGCCATATATGTTTCATGTATTTTTTTCAGAAACGCTTAATGCTAGCGCTATGTACAGTGCGGTATGCTTCAAGGCTCTGAACACTGTGCGACTGCAGTACCTGAACTAGAGAAAGCAGAACTTTCCCAAACGTTTTCTGTCCCATCTCTCCCAATGGGGTGCATGGGCCCTGAATACGACACCAGAGGGTGTATTGGACTATCATATATTGTACAAGCGACGTAGCACTCGCTTAAAGTGGAATGAAATTATGTATTTATGATAGATGGGAGGTACTGTTGTAATTGGAAGGTTTCAAATGAAACTGTTGTTGTTTGTTGTTGTTGTAAAAACCCCTAAGAATTCAGAACGCGGAAGTTTCTTTGTTCCTTGGTTTCCTAATCTTCTTTCTAGGACCAGTAGTCCATAAGGGTGTTTTAGAGTTAAATGCCTTATAGCTCTCCTACATACACCAAAAAAATATCACATCAGTTTATTATTTCATTATATTGGCATTAATTAATTAATTGATTAGTTAATCAATTATATTTCTTAATGCTGTGCATGAAACGTGCCTGGCATTGATTCTTTTCCGCTAGTTTTCAATGTGTTTTTAACTTCATTTTATTGTGTTTATTTTTTCGTCTGCAATTTTTCGCAGGAATAGGCCATTTCCGAGTTGCCTTTAGCCTCTCTATCAAAGCGACGCTAGGTGCGAAACCTTTCATATGAAAATGAGTTTTCATTCACATGCAAACAAGTTTTATTTGCATGTGAATGAAAACTCATTTTCATATGAAAGGTTTCGCACCTAGCCTCGCTTTGATAGAGAGGCTAAAGACAACTCGGAAATGGCCTATTGATTTCTTATTGGCCCGACCTCCCCTTTAAAAAACAGAAAAAGGTAATACCAGAGCAAGGAATGAGCGGAAAGTGCGAGTCATGTATGTATCGGCTAAAGAGAAGATTAACCGAAATATTTCTTATTAAAAGCGGGACATTAATGAAGGAGGGATGTTCCTCTCACAACTAAAGCATTGTCGATTGTCACACTCTAGAAATGAAACTAGGGCTGGCCTGTCGTTGTTGTTGTTTTACTAAAGCAGTCCAATCAGATACCAGAAGCGAAAGTAGAAGACTTTATAAAACTCTAAAAATAAAAACAATGACAAGTAAATGGATCAAAATTTCTTAATCTTTGTACCTGCGTTCTCGTTTGAAAGATTATTTGTGTAGCTTAACATGTGAAATCCAGGCCGACAAGATCCACCCCAACCCAGCCCCACCCATGTAATAAATATTGGTTTTCTGTCAATACTGTATTTTAAAACCCACGAGATCTCTTTCCTGCTTTGAACTGTATTAAAGTGCTTATGAAATGAAATTTATTTTTTGATGTATCGAAAGTTTCACCTTTTTAGACCTTGGAATAAAAGGTTTAAAGTGTTAGGGACGATGCGAAATGCTTTTTTTTATGGTCTCAAAGTTAGGTTGTTGGCACTAAAAAGTGGCTCCAATTTGTGCGCGGCCAAAACCAGTGTCATATTACACTGTGACGTAAATAGTTGTACAAACTGCTGCGGGAATATAGAGAACAAGAGAGCTGACAAGAGACGTCGCTAGAGGTGGACCAATATTATGTGACGAGCGGCCTCAAACATACGAGATATTAGAATTCTTCGATAACAGAGGGTGTAACAAAGCTTTATTTTGCTCCAGAGGAAAATAGGCCGGCGAAATACACGAAATTTGTTCGTCGACATCGGAAAGGGTACGTCAAACGATGTTGTTTTCAATGAAAGCGCTTACTGTTAAGATTAATATTATTTTGCAAAAGAAAATAACATTCCGGCCGGTGAGGCCGTTTAATCAAGCATAATTTTTCCAATCCATATCCTGTTTGGAAGTTCCTTCAAGCCTGGGCTCGACTGGAGAGCCGTCGAAGTCAGTGAGGCCTACCAAAATATAGTGACTCGATCGGCACTGATTGGCGAGTAATATAAATGTTTATACGGTATTCCGAATTATAAAATTCAAAGTGCAGCGACGCAAGTGTTCACTGGAAGGCGTCTATTCTACGGAACATCTATCAAAAATCTACACGTACAAATGCGTAAGACTATTCGAAACAAAATACATCGCTGAATCATTGCGTGTTCGATCAGATCAATTTTTATACAATGAAATATAAATCAGACATAAATGTAAACACGATACTTTGAACTCACTTACAAGCCGCCAAGTGGTTAAAATTTCCAGAAACGATCAATCGCTGGCAAGACACTGAACTAAGAAGCATAATTATTACGTATATACTTGAGTTCAAACATTTTGAATAAATAAAAAAAAAAATACGCTATCAAGGCACCTTGCCGCTAAAAATACACCATTCACATTCAATTCAGCAAGCCGCCTGAAAAACACCACCTCGGATATGCATAACATATCAGTATAATTTAGAAACTTTCAACTAGCAAGCCGCCAAGACATATCCTTCGCATTGAAAAAAGAACTTTAAGTAGACGAGCGAATTGCCAAGCCGATAAAATAAGTTCATAACCTCCACGCGCGATCAATGAACTTCAGAGAAGACCGGCCGAGTCGCTAATGCGCTAATATCATGATTGTTTGTACTACAAATATATCGTTCGCGTTCGATAAACGCTAGTCAACGAGCCACCAAAAAGAAATAACAAAAACGCCTCTGCGTTCAATAAGCTTACAACTCAACTGGCGAACCACTGAGACGCTGTGCTACTGAAATGTATACCTTTCACGTTCAATAATCTAAATGATCAAAGTCCGTCTTCTTCATGTTCACTTCCTTCGCTCAAGCGGCACCGTCGGTTCGTCTCGCTACGACAAAACTACAGTGGACACGATCATTTCAGTTGATCAAGAGTGATCCGAAACTGATCCTCCCGGCTTCACCTTCAGAGGACTGTAAAGAAACAAATTAGGCGCTGTCTGACATTTGTACAGCCAAAAACGTTGGCAAAATGACCATCACGCTAAAGGATTCCAAGGGAATTATAGCGTAAACAAACCAATGTGTCATACTATTTACGTAATTTACGTCATCACGCACGCGCACTCGCCCCCAGGCTCTCCAAAAATTGGAACCACTTTTCAACCGAAGTGACGCATCTTCGAGGGGCTAAAAAACCGATTTTCTTTCTTTTCCTCGGGAAATGATTATTGTTTTCGTTCTTTGGACATAATAAACTAATGAAAAACGAAGAAAAAAAATTCATTTCATAGGCACTTTAATTGAAGACTTCCGAACAACACTCGTCAAACTTCAAAAAAAAAATGGAATTTTGGCCACTAAGAATACCACCCTGTGTTACCAACCGTGACTGTCACGAACGCTTGCTTAGCCTGATATGCAAGTTTCAGACGTAATTTGCATATGGTCTCAAAATGGTTCAAGGATGGAAAACTGGGAACACATGCTTGAACTAGTTCGCTTTATTGTGAGCCCTTTTACAGTTTCCACCAGAAAAAAATGTATCAACAGTATAAAGAGTACGAAAGTGCAAAGTGAGCTACGAAGAATTCAGCGAGTAAAGCGTTTTTGGTCGTGGCTACGGGCTTCACTGATCTTCACTGTTCATGATAAACTTTACGAATGAAATTAAACAGACGGCAAAACTAAACATTTTGGACATTCAAGAATGTCATATCCAAGTTAAGGTTTGTATATTTCCATTGTTTTTTGGCGTCAGAGTTTAATTGCCAAGCTTTCTCAAGTAAAAAACGTTCTAAGTGTTTTTGTTGTTGGTCACGCATACACAAGATGGCGTGATTTTATGTCTTTCGTTCACGATTTTCAACAAATTCTTAAAAATCCCAAATTCATTTCCCCAAACTAAACTTTACATATTTTGAAAGATCGTCAATTCTAGTATTGTCATTCCTAATATTACGAAATTCTGAACAAAGGCACCCGCTCAAAATCATTGTTGTTTTTCGCCTACCGTTTTACGGAGCACGGGAGAGCCATAAGCTTTTGGCTTCCCTTGAATACTTAGATTAATCCAATTTTTATGAAATCATGGTGTTTAGTCTATGACAAGTTATGCAACAAATTGGAACTATGACAGCTTTTTCTAGCGCAGTAGTTTTGATACGCGAGTCGAGTGAATCATGACTTATTTCAACCCTGTTTGCATGTGTTTGGGATTGCCAAATTGTGCCCTGAGATGATACCGACTTTCTTCGTTTTTCTCGGAAACAAATAGATATTTCAAGGAAAAAAACTACATGGCATTCATGTACTTACTATAGACTATCTATATGCAAAAGAGAAGCGAATTTCATTTTTTTCAGCTTTACCGAAGATTTGCGATTTTGTTTGATTCTTGCACGGATCTGCTCTTAAAAACGTGGTTTTGTGTCCAAGTTTGCTCCTCGAGAAGAACACAAAGCCAGTTGATTTCACCACTCACTGATCTGTCAAAACGTCTATTGTGTCATATCTGACTCCGATTTTTTGATTTCAACTTCAATTAAAAGTTATTAGCTTTCAAAGGAGTAAAATTGTCCATGTTACAATTTCAAGCCTCATATCTTCCCTTTGAAAACCTATTTAAAATTTTTGAGTCAGATATGACAACCTACAATACACCTAGTTTACCTCCCTGCAGTGTCAACTCATGAAATTCCCTATCCGCGCTGAATTCTTGGACACAAAATTGCTTGTTTTTACGTTTCCGAAGGCTTCCCGAGCAAACACGAACGCAAAAAATATAAATTTATGGTAATTTTGCTTATTTTAATCCACGGGCTATTGTCAACACTTCATGCAAAAAGAACAATGCGTTGGAAAATAGTCTATTTTACCAGACAGCGCTTTGCACGTGCAATTATTGATGCAGAGACATTACAGAGCCTGTTCGTGAATATTTCGCGCATTTTCGGTATCAGCCGTCGCACTTCGTGCATACTCTTTTCATAAATGCATACTGATGAGCGGAACCTGTCCCCCGCGACCTTAAAGTCCAGGCTCTGTGCCGGACGTTTCAAAAAGTCCAAAGTAAGGCCTTCAAAAGAAATCAAACAAAATTGAATTAAGGAGATACCGTACATTAGGTAAAAACTATGCAAATCAGGCCCTGGTCTCATTGAAAAGCCAAAACGTTCGGCATCAAATATTGATCATACCCTTTGCAGGGCATGATCAATATTGTATATGTCATCAATTTTTTACGCTACTAGTATGAGTTATTAATCACTTATTTTTAATCGATTATATTTTGGTTAAAAATCGTTTTTCTTTTCCAGGATTCTTCTGAGGTTAAAAGCGCTTTTAGATTATGTGATGATACGATACATGTACCTTGGTGTAGTATCCAATACTCGGCCCTGAGTAATTAGACATTGACTGCATGCATGGTTCATTGTGTATCCTGTGAACAGGTCTTCTGGTTGGGGATAGGGCGAAATGAAAGGCCGGGAGCTGATCTGTCTTCTATTTTGAAGGGCCTTTCTTTTCGCCCTATCTCCAACAAGAAGGCCTGTTCACAGGTTATTCGTTGTTATTATTATTATTATTATTATTATTATTATTATTATTTATGATAATTTTAACACCATTATACATATCTTATCGTATTTAGAATTTTTAATGTATTGTAAATAGTTATTTTAATTGTTAAATGATAATAAAGTGGTTGTGTATAATTTTAATTATTATTATTATTATTATTTTGTTATGATTTTATCAAGTTGCAATCATTCAGGTAATATTTAACCGCATTGTTTTTTTATATATTTTGTGTCCCAATTAGCTTTATTTTTATATAAAAAAAAAAACAATCTGTTCGTGCCACGAACAACCGGGTTGAACGTGGTCCAACGTAGCACATGACGCAAAATTTGTACGTGTTTGCCGTGACAGGAATCCATTGACGATATTAATTATAAAAAAAAATGATTTCAAACCCCAATTCAACTTAAAATAAACCGGGAAAGTCTGATCACCCTTGAGGACCGTAGATACAACAGGAATCGCGCAATAAGTTTTACTTTTTGCATACATTCGCCTGTAATTTTTCTCGCGGACTGGAAACACGACAAGCCGTTTCGGCCAGACTTATTCTGCATCCAATTGAATGACAATAGTGTATTTTGTATAACGTTTATTTCTTAAAAGAATTCAGAGACATGTGAAATAAGTGGACCAAAGTTCTTCAGAAAATATTTTTTCCAGAATACTCGGGAATGGCTGGTTTCTCCAAAATGGCGGCAAATTCATGAAATAATAATTAGATTTGGGCTTATCATTGGAAAATTAATGTTCTAATTATGTCAGCGTTAATATCGAAAGAAAAGAAAAAAGGTAAAAAGAAAAAAAAAGAGAAAGAAATACAGCACACAAACAAAAAGGAAATTAAAAAAGGAAATTCACATACACAGGTCTCGAACCAGCGACCTTCCGGTCAGCGTTCAACACTCACTTCTTCATTTCAATATAATTTTAATATATAAAGATTATTTCGTAAAATTTGGACAAACACCTTCGTAACTATTTTACTAAGCGTACAGTTTTCAGTGGCGCACATCAATGCCTTTCACTGAGTTTGATCGTTTCTCTCATCAGCGCATTAGAGCAGTTTTCAATTAAGTGTCAAAAGTAATTACACAATTGCTTCGGTTTTTCATTGCTATGCTTTGTGATTGGCTAAAAAATCTCGCGCCACTTTCTCGACCAATCAGAAGTAAAACCAAAACCAATCGTGACTTGCTCGCACGCGTTTTCCCGCGCTTGGCGCCGCCGACGCACATTTCCCATTCGTAAACGATCGATGCCATTTAAGCGACACTTAGGAAAATTTTCACTAATTTTAGAATTATTTTTTCTATCAGAAAAAGAAAAATGCAATTAATTACCTAGAATCGAACCCGGAACCTCTGCATGTTAGCATCTCTCCTTTACCACTAGACCACTGGGTTGATCCGGCAAATCCAAGAAAAATTTAATTATAAAAGGTGCTTTTCTTAATATATATCAATAACGGGTCACCCTAATCCTAAATCTTACCTAACCGCGAATCTAGCTTAGATCTAACAATCGCTTTACCTAGGCCCAATTTTATCTAATAATGATAGCCTACTTTCGTCCCAATCCACGCATAAACTAAAGAGAAATAGCATCGACCATTTCAAAAGGCTTGGTTACTAATGAATGCTAATGATGGCATCGACCGTTAAATTTGCTAATAATGGCATCGACCGTTTACGAAAGGGAAATCAGCGCCGCCGACATGTAATTGCTTCGAGCTCTGATTGGTTCATTGGATTGTTTACGACTGCTGTGATTGGTCATATTAATTACTTTGGTTTTGGTGTTACCACACTCAATTGAAATCTGCTCTATTATAAAAATTATTATAATTATATATCACCTCCTTAATTAAAAATTACTAAGATATTGCTACTGTTAATGTAGTAACTGCAGTTTTGATCAACATTCCTGTGTGATAACTATTGAATTGCATTGTGAAAGAGATCTTTATGAGAAACTTGTCAACATTATCTAAATGTTACACGATTTATGTTTACTGGTTTGCACTATTTACCATATAAGTACCGAAAATGAAAGAATAATGCTAATCCTTCAGGGCTGACAAACGCTTCAAAATATAAAGAAATGTATAACGTTACCATACAGGAGCGGATCCAGGATTTTTTATGGGGGTTGGTTACGGGTATATGCCTAACTCCCCTCCCCCCCCCCCCCCCCCCCCCTTTATCCGCCCCAGCCATGTTGTATAATGTTATTATTGCGGGCGCTCGTCTGTTAAAACTGTTTGTTCGATGATAATTTCAGTATTAAATTTTGTATTTAACACCCGGCCTGACCAACGATGGAAGTCGATGATCGGAAATCAATCGATAATCGTAGGTGAATTGATATCGACTGGTATCCGCCAATCGATGAGCAATCGATAGTCGCAAGTAAAGAGGGCACCCTATACTTTCTCCCGAAGCTTGAATAGGGCCATTTCTTTTCCGTGTTAAGACTTTTGTAAAAGTATTTTGTAGTGTCGATCACTTTTATCACGAGCCCTTGGCTCCGGAGATTGGGCAACCACTCCCTGTGAAAACGACGTTAAATAAATTATTACTATTACTATTACTATTTGTGATTAGCGATTTTTTAACTCAAGATATTTTAGCTTGATTGTGAATTCAATTTCCACTTTGATGTTACCCGTGAACGAAGTGCTGAATTAAACGGGATTCGTGAATAATTTTATTGTGCTTGAGTTCATTTCTGTGTATTTTGGTGTTTTGATAAATGCGCGTCTTTTTTCTACATTACGTCACTCATTTTATTCACAAGACACAACGCTGTGGTCGGGATAATAAGATTTCCTCGATTTTTGCGTGAACGTATAATATATATTTTTTAATTATAATTCGTGAATGTTTTCAGAAATGAATTTCGTGAAGGGGTATAGCCAGTATAGGGAACCCTCAGTAAAATTTCCTTAATTACATCGATCACTATCGATTGTCATCGATCGCTATCGATTGTCATCGATATCTCGCAGCATACATAGCCGGATATAGATTTACACAAACGTACACCGTACGTATATTATTACTGATAGACAGCGTTTAGTAATGAAACAGATACTCGCCGTTAGGGTGTCTCTTGCCCGGTTAACAGCCTTAGACTACGACCCAAAAGAAACGTTACCTTGGTTTTAAAATGTTTAGTCAAAGATTACCATGCCTGCGACGTGTAGAAGTTGTCGAGGCGTTTGTGACGAAAAAAAGGAAGGAGTTGCTGAGTTGATGTAATCAGAATATATTCAACTAGAAAACAATCAATGAAAATCAGCGAAAATCGATGAAAATCGGTGATAATCAATGAAAATCGATGATAATCGATAAAGATCGATCATGTTTACCCTCGTCGATTGGTCAACGTTCTCCGGCTGAAATATTGTGTTTTCATGATTATGGCCAGGAGCTTCCTTTATAAGCTTGGAGAAAAGTGATAAATGCAAAGAAATATGAACTAAAAAGACAAAATAACGACCAAAAATCTCAAAATGCCACCAGAATGGAAACTTTGATTTCTTGACCGCCTGTCACGAAATCAAAATTGATGAACTGTAATCCACTTTCTTCCTTATTATCCTGAATTTTTTCTTCCAAACTAATGCTTTAGCAGTTTTTCTTTCAGTGAATCTTTTTATCCAATTTAGTTGTATATTTGGTGGCATTTGGCGATATAACATGGAAATTAAGCAAGCCGATATTTCGTTACTTTGGCGGGACAGTGTCCCTTTAAATAACTGGCATCGAGGGAGAGGGCAAACAATTATTTTTATTATTTTTTGCTTGCATACTATTGATTTCAGTGTTTATAGCCTCTGCAAACAATGTATTTCAAAATTTCCCAACCCCCTTCCCCCCCCCCCCCCCCCCCCCCGCCCCGTCAAAAAAATAATGGTCCGTCCCTATATGTAAAAAGGGAAATTTAATCCTGAATACAGACTATGCGCTTACAAGAATTCTCTGTTTTCCTGTAGTTTCGCTCGCGAAATTACGTCAAGTTTGAAGTGCATTTCTTTCATGACTTTTGATTTCGCGTGTTACATATATTTTGTTTCACCTTGTGAGATGTTTTCAACCTCGTCCCCAGGTCCTTCTCTGCTTTGTTCAATTCAAAACGGCGGGTTGGGCGGAGAAGACCCTGGACAAGACTGCCAAAATACTCCATATAATTTAACCCTATATATAATTTGATATAATTGTATTTAGCCTTATTTTTATTTATCCTCTTTTGTCAGATGCCGAGCAACAAGAAATGTTCGTCATGTGATTATGCGATGCATGTTTGTATCTATAATTGCAAACCCTGTTTGCTTATGTATATACAAAAGTTAAAGGCAAACAAAGATGATAGACGAGACCCCTTTGAGGTAAACAACTATAATGATGCCACATGTGAATGTTTAGTCTTAAGTAAACGGCGACCTCTTACGCTAAATTGAAGAAAAAAGATTACAAAGAGAAAACAAATACCGGTACATTAGTTATATTTTAAGAAGTAAGTGGCGAGGAAGCCTTAACTCTTTCCTGTCACGCCTGCACAATTTCGGTCACCCATGAATGATGACGAAAAAAAAGGATTAAATGAAGGCTATGTCTATATGATTTTTTTTACAATGACTTTGCGAATTCTGGGGTGCTGATTGGCTTAAAGAGAGACAAATGACATCATTAGTAATGCAACATCAGTGAATTGAAACTTGAATTTTGAACATTTTATGAGGTATTCTATGATCAATAAGAGTACAGACAATGGAAAAATGCAATTGATTCGATATGTCTAAAATATTACTAATTTACAAACTAAATATCACTACGTTTGAGACTATTTTTAAAAATAATTGGTTGTGTTTACATGGTAGTATACATGTACATGTACAAGTACTTGCAATGAAAAATGGTATTAGTGTTATGCACCTTGCATTATGTACATGTATGTATTGTTTTTAATAACAATTGCGTGTCCCTTTCCTGTTATAGGTCTTAATGCACAAGAGCAGTGTTATACGCAAGTTAGGTTCTTATTTATTTGCTTGGAAAGACAGTGGACATGCAAAAAAACTGAAAGTAATCGTAGAGACAGGGGATCTTCAAGGTGAAGCAGAGGTGATATTATCAACTTATTTGAATCAACTGAAGATTTTGTTATCGTTATGTTTATTCCATACTCTGGGCAAAGAACTTCCACTCGTCTGCTCGTCTGAGACGAGTACTTTTTTATCTCAGACAAGTGGATTTCCAAAAGCATTTGTCCGACGGGACGAGTACCAGGAGAAATTTGTCTCGTTTTTCACCGAGTTCTAAGTTTCCCAAGCATCACTGGACTTCGTAAACTAACCTGGTTTCCGCGAATTTCTGTTTCTTTAAATGCTCATAAACTTACCTGTTTTCAAGCCCGGTTACTAAGGATAAGCAAGATGCACAGGACGAAATAATGAATTTACTAATCTTTAAGAGAAAATTAAATTTTACTTAAAGGTATCGAAAATCTTTAAGTTGAGACGTAAATACTTTTAAATGTATTAAAGTAAGTAAGTATCTTTAATATGTGTTTAAGAACCTTTACGTTATCTTTAATTCAACTTTTCAACAACTTAAAGACCCTTAAAGGCAACTTAAATTGTTCATTACTAGCTTTAAGTGTTGTGAAGTTAATCCCTTTTTTAAGTAATTTACGGTGCACTTAAAGATAGTCGAAATTGTTCTTTAAGTTTTCTTTAATGAACCTTTACTTGCACTTAAAGTCGTTATTTAGTCCTGTGATGGCCGCTCTTTTACAGACTCTTTTCTTTGACTTCGAATTCGTTCATTTTTCGTGTTCCTTCACTGCTAAAAGCTTCTAAATGTCTGACAAAGATAGGGATCACTGTTTTAACACTGGTATTTTGACAATTTCAGGCTAAATTTTATAATTTATAAGCACAACGTTCGCTCATGTTCGTGCGTTACAAGAATACGTGTTTCATGCGGATCCTTATTTTTCAATTTGATTTTTGGTCTCAGTTTGGTCTCAGAGGCACTCTGGTACGGGTACGGTGGCCCACAACTGTCACGGCAAGAGCAAAAGACTCACGGCAAGAGCAAAAAGCTCACGGCAAGAGCAAAAAGCTCACGGCAAAAGCAAAAAGCTCACGGCAAGAGCAAAAAGCTCACGGCAAGAGCAAAAAGCTCACGGCAAGAGTGAAATCTTAAGGAGACTGGGAACTATAGCGGAAGGCATTCTGGGAACGAGAAACTCTTGGCGATTTCGACGAATGCGGTAGAATAGTCTATTAAAAAGATGTTTTGTTCAAATTGCGAGAAAGATCTATCGCAATTTGCAAACTTTTGTGTACAGTGTGGACAAGGTAAGAAAGTTTCATGCTTTTTATTTATTTCTGGTTGAAATATGGACTTTCAAGTCCTTTTGTCCTCATGACAAATCGAGATGTATCTGACATTTTGGCTCTTGTAAGAAGCCAACTAATACTATTAAGCTTTATCATTTGCTCTGACGGTCACTTGAAACTGTGGCTTTTACTTCGCATACAATGTTGATGAAGTATTGTTTATTATGTTTACGTCATCTGTGTGTGGTACACAAAGTAAAAGCCGACCATGTGACTTCAAATATTTCTCAATGTTTCATTCCCATGGAAAATTACCACTACTTGAATATCTGTTTGTTTGTTTGTTTGTTTGTTTTTTTCGATATAATTCCTTTAATTTTCCCATTGCCGATTTACAGAGAATGTAAGGGGAAAACACAGTTGAGAATAAAATTCAAAGGAACGGCCAGTCTCAAAATTTGCTTCTTTGCAGTCATATGTTACATGTAGATTTTCTATGGAGAAATAACTTTATTAACATGTGTTTTAATCTAATTAACAATGATAGTAAACTCATCAGCAGCAGCACCCGGCCTGTCGTATGCTTCAGGTAAAGATTTGCCTCTAAATGAGAACTACAGTATCAGATAAATATAAGTTGACAGTATCAACTTGACACTATCGAAAGAGAGTTGAGTATCACAAATAGTCTCGAATTGAGTCTTGAAAAGAGACTGTCAACTTAAATTTGCCCAGTAATGTACATTGTGACATAGAATAAGAGAAGGAAGGTTTTGTGTTTACAAATATATAAAAGACTAAAAAGTTAAGGTTTTTATTGTGCAGTCCAACCGCTCTTGTTGAAGGTGGTTAGTACAGTAGGTTGTTTTGATTTGTTAGGGTGGGGAAGTTTATTTTATTGGCTTTGGTTAGCTGGTGAATAGGCTACCAATGACAAGCTTTAATCATGTTTAATGTAACTAGTATCTTTCGTTTAGTTAGATTGACCACAATTGGTGGAGACTTGAATCGATTAACAGTGAAATGTACAGTGGCCCACAACTGTCACAGCAAAATCATTTTGATGAGAGCAAAATTATTTTGGCCGCGGTGTCTTCAATTTCATCTTTCTGCTCCGGCATATTTTTTTACATAGCCTATTTCCACTGCAGAACACTGGAAAAATTAATTAAACAATTTCCCACACTGGATTCGTTGCAATTCATCATTGGATTTGGAAATATCCATAAATGTGGAAAAATGGAATTTCTGTTTGGAAAACTGGTATAATTTTTCCAGTAGAATAGCTGCTTAGTAATATTGGTAATATTTTACATTTTGGTTTAGCGCTGCTATCATCAACATGCGGACAGCTCAGATTCTGACCCTGAAGAATGGGAAGGGGACTTTGACGAGGAGGAAGTTCTAAAGTACTACTTTAATCGTGGGTTTAGTTATCAAGAGATCCTTCTCTTTCTCTCTGAACGCCATCAGCATCCGTTGAGTTACAGTACTCTTATTCGACTACTGAAAAAGTATGGTTTGTCAAGGTGTGGTGTTTCAGACAAAGAAGGATTTAATGATACCTTCTGCAAGGTACAGAGGCGCATGTCTGAACTAATAAGCGGTCCGTGTTCATTGGCGGGGTATCGAGCTATTTGGCACGTGCTCGAAATGGAAGGTCTAAGGGTTCCCAGGATAATTGTGCAAGACTTGTTAAGAGAGATGGATCCAGCAGGTATAGAACTTAGAAAAAAGCATCGCTTGAAGAGAAGAAGATATCACAACCCTGGGCCAAATTATGCATGGCACATGGATGGTTATGATAAGTTAAAACACTGGGATTTAGCAGAAAGATACTATGGCTCAGGGTTGCACGATCTAATAACTCTCGTCATAACATAGGCACGCATTGCGTGCATGAGCTATTTTGAAAATTACCTAAATGATATGAAATGGTGAAAGTAACAAAACAGCGGAAGTTAACTCGCACAAATAACCGCTTGCAGATATACGTTTTTCAAATCCTCCGGCCCGCCCACTACCAAAAAAGATACCGAGATAACCAACTGGGTCCCGTTTCTCGTTTCTCGGCTAGCTTTTTTTCACGGGATTTCCGGAGTTATTTTTTGACGAAACTACGGCCCCAGTGAAATGAGCAACTTGTTTCAGTAATGAGTGTATTAAATTAAATGTCAACCAGAAACGTCCTGCACATAAATTTGATGCATCCAAATTGAAGGCTTATTATTTCCTGGAAATTTGTATCTAGTCTTTTTTTAAAGGTTTCTTTTATTATTCACAAAAGACACGTAGAAAAGGTCCCTTTGGCCTGGAAGACGCAAACTAATTAAATTAAATTGTTTTCAACTCCAAACCACAAGCTAATTAAATTAGTGACACGAAAATTCTTTGAACCACCTGTTTCTGTAATGTCAACCAGAAAAGTCTTTCACAGAAACTAAACGCATGAAAAATGAATATAAGTAGTCTCCTAGTAAATTAGAACTAATATTATTTAACAACTGTTTTTATTCTCCACAAAAAAGTCGTGCAAATAGAAACAGAACTAATTAGATTAAATTGTTTTCGACTCAAAACCACAAGCTAATTGAATTACTTACACGAACATTGTTGAGGTTAACATTTGGAACCAAACACCTTTTCCTGTAATGTCGACCAGCAGAAACTTAGCGCATCCAAAATGAATTTTGCTTGTTTCCTAGTAAATTGCAACTAATATTTTTTAAACAGGCGTTTTTTAACGCACCATATCAATTAATTACATTACGTTTTCTCGAAAACATGTTGAATTTCATCACGTACCAGTTTCTATAAGGACAAAGTTCAATATTTGCACGTGCACACAACGTGACTGCTCATACAAAATACAGTCGCTTCTCGCTTATAGTAATCGCTTGAGGCATACAATTAATAACCTACACATCAGCTCACATTAATTCAAAGAAAGATAAACGTTTTACATACTGTAAATTGTAGATTAATTGCATTACATTTTCTCTGTTGAACTCCATGCATCACGGACAAGTTTCTATAAGGACAAAGTTCAACATTTTCACGTGCAGACAGCGTGTCTGACAAAAAAAAATCCAATTTTAAATAGTAATCTCTTGAAACCCAAACTTGAAACATACAATTCACGTTCCGCATCATATTATTTGAAATCGGCTTGCCGTTTTTGCAATAAAACTATACTCATACTTCAGTATAAGCTCACCTATGAACGTAACCGCAGTCCACATTTTTTGGACGTCTCATCCCTCGCAGACCATTCTACCATTCATGCATAGGGCACATTATAGGCGGTATTTCCGAATAAATGTCCTTGATATTGCCAGGTTAGCAAGCCAGTCGGGATTAGAGAACAGTTCCCAAGCAACAAATTTTCAAAACTTTGCACTTTTAGTGTTTGCGGCAACAATCGCGGAGATTCAAGATGGCTGATTTTCAATTCATGTCAAGTGCCCTTCTTTGACCTTCAGTAATACCATTTCAGAAGCGAAAATTTGATTGGCTGACATAGTACACGGTGTACATACTAGAGGCAATCTGATTGGTGTGACATAACCCAAGACATACATACAAACAAACAAACTAACAAACATACTAACATCACAAACCGCCTGCTAATGAGCTATTTTTTTCAAAATAGCTCAAAAAATAGCCGCATATTATGTGAAGACCGTTTCCGAGCAGGGAGGGTGTCCTGTGGAACTAATTACTGATTTGGGCACTGAAATGGGCTAGCAGCCTCCATACAGACCTTTTTTCGTGGCAATCTAAATGCCCATCGATATGTTGCCTCACCAAGGAATCAAAGGATAGAAGGGTGGTGGTCGTTTTATCCAAAAAGCCACTGCACATGGTGGAGGAATTTTTTCAATGATTTAGAATTTCAAGGAACTTTAGATACTTCGTCTGAGATAGGCATGGAATGCCTATGGTATTGTTTTAGCAAGGTTCTACAAGCAGAGTTTGATGCTGTAAAAGAGCAATGGAATACCCACCGAATTCGTGGGTTTGGAAATAACACAGTACCCGGACGTCCTGATTCTCTCTACCTCTTGCCTGAGCTCCATGGAGTGTCAGACAAACACATCCCAGTTGCAAATTCAGAAGTACACTATGTCTCCCAACAGCTACGCAGGCTACTAGTTACATTAAACATGATTAAAGCTTGTCATTGGTAGCCTATTCACCAGCTAACCAAAGCCAATAAAATAAACTTCCCCACACTAACAAATCAAAACAACCTACTGTACTAACCACCTTCAACAAGAGCGGTTGGACTGCAGAATAAAAACCTTAACTGTTTAGTCTTTTATATATTTGTAAACACAAAACCTTCCTTCTCTTATTCTATGTCACAATGTACATTACTGGGCAAATTTAAGTTGACAGTCTCTTTTCAAGACTCAATTCGAGACTATTTGCGATACTCAACTCTCTTTCGATAGTGTCAAGTTGATACTGTCAACTTATATTTATCTGATACTGTAGTTCTCATTAGAGGCAAATCTTCACCTGAAGCATACGACAGGCCAGGTGCTGCTGCTGATGACGGGCCAGGTGCTGCCCCTGATGACGAAGGCGTAAGAGACAAAGACGTTTGTCTGACATAAGCATGTGGCTATTCATAATCAAACATAGACCTTTCACAGTATTAAGTGTACCATGGGTATTTGGGGCAACATGGTGTTAAATATTAAGGTTTGTATGAAAATTGAAAGCCAAAAAATATACACCTGAATGTCCCCAATGAGTTTTCTATCATTGTTAATTAGATTAAAACACATGTTAATAAAGTTATTTCTCCATAAAAAATCTACATATGACTGCAAAGAAGCAAATTTTGAGACTGGCCGTTCCTTTGAATTTTATTCTCAACTGTGTTTTCCCTTTACATTCTCTGTAAATCGGCAATGGGAAAATTAAAGGAATTATATCGAAAAAAACAAACAAACAAACAGATATTCAAGTAGTGGTAATTTTCCATGGGAATGAAACATTGAGAAATATTTGAAGTCACATGGTCGGCTTTTACTTTGTGTACCACACACCACACAGATGACGTAAACATAAGAAACAATACTTCATCAACATTGTATGCGAAGTAAAAGCCACAGTTTCAAGTGACCGTCAGAGCAAATGATAAAGCTTAATAGTATTAGTTGGCTTCTTACAAGAGCCAAAATGTCACAGATACATCTCGATTTGTCATGAGGACAAATGGACTTGAAAGTCCATATTTCAACCAGAAATAAACAAAAAAGCATGAAACTTTCTTACCTTGTCCACACTGTACACAAAAGTTTGCAAATTGCGATAGATCTTTCCCGCAATTTGAACAAAACATCTTTTTAATAGACTTTCTACCGCATTCGTCGAAATCGCCAAGAGTTTCTCGTTCCCAGAATGCCTTCCGCTATCTCGACATAGTTCCCAGTCTCCTTAAGATTTCACCTGTTTCACTCTTGCCGTGAGCTTTTTGCTCTTGCCGTGAGCTTTTTGCTCTTGCCGTGAGCTTTTTGCTCTTGCCGTGAGCTTTTTGCTCTTGCCGTGAGCTTTTTGCTCTTGCCGTGAGCTTTTTGCTTTTGCCGTGAGCTTTTTGCTCTTGCCGTGAGCTTTTTGCTCTTGCCGTGAGCTTTTTGCTCTTGCCGTGAGTCTTTTGCTCTTGCCGTGACAGTTGTGGGCCACCGTACTCTGGCACCTCTGTTAGAGAAACAAGGACTCACTTTTCTCTGACACCATCTAAAGTTAAAGAATGTTTGCTCCACGTTGCATGTACACCTCAAATAAATAGAATGTTCCATTTAAGGTGGCTCCGTTGTTATTTCGGGCGCACTCGTCTATGATAAACTTTGTCTCATAACTTTTCCGGCTCCAAAGCGATGCTTCTAAATCTTTGCGAAAACTTGCAGCTATTAACTAGCAATAATATGATAGATTTCGATTTTAGTGGGAACAAATTTATTTAGTGATAATCGGGCTTAAATGAACCCCACTTTTTGAACAAAATCGCACCTTGTGAAAAATTTTGCTGTTATATTTGTGTTAAATTTCTGGAATCAGCTTACATTGACTCTACATGCTCTTACCAAGTTTCAGCAAAATCGTTGGAGCAGAAATGCGGAAGAATTAACGCCATCAAAATTTAGCCCTAAAATTCTCTTAAAATTTTAAATACTTCATGCTCTTTGACTAAACAATCTACGAACCCAAATGTCTGGGAGAAGCCTTTTCAATGCTTGCTAAATCTGAATTATAAGCCGATTGCAAATCGTGCGAACCGTTAAAAAGTATTCACTAGTTCTGCAAATATTATAAAATGCTCCAAAACCTGCTCAAATCTCCAATGCAGCTGCGTTTTTCATCATTTTTCGAAAATTATCCTGCAGTTTGGTGTCAAATTCCTTCCACATGAATTTCAAGGTACTGCAATGCTTTTACATCGATTGTTTTTTGCTTAGAAGGGCTTGAAATTGGAGAAATAGTTGTTGGGATTATAAGCTACTCCGCATCTGAGCTCAGGCGAAGATGACAAGCAGTTTTCGGAGTTTTGTTTATGAATACGAAATGAGCACGTGTGGAATTTATTTTAAGAATTCGCACCTTTATAAGGGGGGCGAACGAAATATGCCCGCTAGTTACACCAGGAGGGGAGGGAGCATGTACGCTTCATTAGAAGTTTCCATGGGGTGCAATAGTTTTAAATGCGTGGACTAGGCGATATACGCTGACTACGCTGACTACGCGCGCATATCACGTACGCCCCCCTAACTAAGGTGCGAATTCTTAGAACAAAAATGAAAATCCTTGTTAGGAATCTTTTTCATTGAAGTGATCTGAGCCTTAAGGAACCCATTTTTTGTCTTTTAGAGGCCAGTGTTTTACTGAGTTAATTTAATACATGTAGTTCCCTTTACATGTACTGTAACAATATGAATTATGAGGGGTCTTGATCCCAATCATGGATCTTAATTTTGACTAAAGAGCCAAAGATTCGATGACTGTTTTTGTTGTTGTAATATACAATGCAAATATAAATAGAAATTGATATAGTTATTTTTAAACAAACAGAATTTTTTTTGTTTGCAATGGTGAGAAATTAGATAATAATCAACCAGCACCAAAATGGGATGAAATATTTAATTATCATTATTTTTTTTATTTTTAGTTCGAAAGAGATGAAGTAGACTTAATGACACTTCCACCAAACAGAAAAATCATAAACCTGTCTACAGATAATGCAACAGAAGTTACATTAACAGCCAAAATAATCGACATGGAAGAAAACATTCTTTTATCTGAATTGCTCCATTTCCAATTTCAGGTTAGTATTCTTTGGCTTCTCCTTGTACTCTAACTCTTTTAAAGCTTATCTTATACAGCTGCACATGTAGATTTATCAAGATTCAGACCCTACTACATTCTGTAACACATACAAATATACTTATTATGTGTGTCAAATAACAAAATACAGTATATGGAAACACAGATGAGCGACACTCTCGGTCACTGAAAATGCAAGTAGAACTCTCACAGAAAGCTTGCACCAAGGGAATATGTGACCTTCCATACATACGTATGAAAACATGTTTTATCGAACATTGCAGTTTAAGTCAAACCAAATTTTAACTCCCCCCCCCCCCCACCACAAAATTTGAGTTTGAAAACGCGAGGTGCATATGGTTAACCAAAAGTTCATCGAAAGTTCAATAGCAACTTAATTGCTGAAGCACATGCACTGGTTCTACTTTTTGTACCTGGTGGTGTTCCCGGTTTTAAGCGGACTGATTTTCGACTTTTGCCTTCACACATGTCAAAAACCTGCGTGTCTATTCAACAACAATAGAGGTGTTATTGATGCACCTTACATTCACAACAACGTGCTACTAGACGTATACCTTTTATGTGAGATCGGCTTTGCTGGCTAGCCTATCGAGAACATGGCAAGAATCATAATTAATTGAAGCAAGTTTCTTTCTTGCGGTGTGACGTGTAAAGTATCGACAAAAGTTCAATTTGGTCGATGGGGCACGATTTCATTTGTCTGGCCGCATTAATAGTTTGAGATTGTTGACGTCTTTTGCAAGGTTTAAAAAAGGTAACTTTTGTCAAGATTTTGCGAAGGGTTTGAAAAGGGTTTGTGAAGGGTTTGAAACCCTCTCAAACCTGATTTGAAAGGGGCCTCGAACCCCCCAAAAACAGTTTTTTCATAGGGAGGGTCACATATCATGAGCTCTGGTCTGTTCATTACGCAGTTAAAGAGACCTTGCACCTAAGAAACGACCGATGATTCCCGGCTGAAAAATAAAATCGGCCGATTTTTTTGTCACAAGTAAAGGTTGCCAAACTTTACTTAAAAATGAATTTCTTTTGTTTTAGTTTCACTTTTTTCCTCAAATATCGACTCGCAAAGTTGTGTTGTCTGATGGCAACAAAATAGAGTGTAAAATATGACCTTCAGTAAAGAGGTTCAGAATTTTATATCGCAGCGCAAAATGATCAAACACTTTCATGTGAGAAAAGAAAAATAATCTTATTTATTTAGTATATCATTTGATAATCATGGAAAAATAGTCAAAGGAAATGCAGAATAAACATTTAAATATATTATTTGATACCAAATTGGATATAGTGTTAGGGCTAATTTTAAAATAATTATTTCTCAAAGTTCAACACTACAGTGTATATGTCGTAGGTAAAAATTATTTTGGGTTAAAATTATTTCAAACTAGGTTAATTTTTTGCCTGAGATTATGTTAATGAATCTGGGACAAAGGAAAATAAAAATTAACCTAGTTTGAAATAATTTTAACCTAAAATAATTTTAACCTACGACATATATAAGGTAATCACACTGGTAAATCAATAGCTTGCGTGGCAGGCGTTCGAAGGGGAAGGGGAAGGGGGAAGAATTCAGGAGCGCGAGAACGCGTTCCCTTCCCCCCTTCCTCGCGCGCCCTTCGCGTTCTCGCGCGCCTGAATTCTCCCCCTTCCCCTTTCCCTTCGAACGCCTGCCACGCAGGCTAGTAAATCAAAAGCTATAAGGATAGACCTTACGTCCATGGAAAAACATTTTGTGGCCAAAGTAAATTGACTTTGCACGAAGTGTTAAAAGTTACTGTATTTACCGTCATTTTGCCACTTTGGCAAAACACTTCTGTGTTGTCAAGAAGTCTCTCGATAGCGTCGTAAATGCCACATTGAAATTTGTTAAGCATTCATCATCCCCCCTAAATAGGAGAAAATAATATTAAAAGAACAGAGGACGAAAAATACGGAAAAGGTGAAAATTTTTCAAGGTTACCATCCGCTTAGGAGAGTTGAATCTTTGCAACAACATGGTCGCGTGACAACATTTCCAAACTGCAGCGGAATATAAACGTTTTAGGTTTAAAGAGACAGAATCAAGTGTCTGATCAACTTTTCCGTGGCCAGAAACTTTGTAGTTATAGGATATGTTATGAAATTTTGTACAAGAAAATAACGAGTCGAACTCAAATTTATCTTAAATCGGCCGCAGTCATTCCACAAGTTTGAATGCGTGTTGCATTTCGTTACATACAACGGACGTTACGGGTCAACGCTTACTCAAGTGGTACTGTGCGAGGTCAGCGGACTTTCAAAATATGGTCGCGTGACAGCATTGATAATCAGAATCATGAAAATAATTCGTCCGAGACCTGAAAATTTGTTTTAAGAAGTTGTTATAGTAATACATTCCCACTGGAGCCCCCACTCCCAAACACCCCAAGCTAGAATGAGTTATGGGAAGAAGCGAGCCCGGAGGCGAAAGGGAGCGGGAGCTCAAAAATGAAAGAACACGTCTAGTCATCGCTGCGGGGAGGAGGGAGGGGCGCCAAGCGGACGTCTGGCGGCCGTTAGAACGAAGAGAGGAATAAACCGGATAACGACGGCCTATTTATGCAAAACCACCTAATATATGCATAACACCACCCCCTACTGGCTCACGGATGCACGGGTGTAGAAACAATAGAATTCTAGCGGATTTGGGAGTGTTTGTGCGTGATGGCACCAGTGAGAATAGTAATACATTCCCACTGGAGCCCCCACTCCCAAACACCCCAAGCTAGAATGAGTTATGGGAAGAAGCGAGCTCTACGGCGGCCGCTTCCGGATAACTCAATAAATAACAGAATGATAAACCATGGGCAAAACCGTGGGAAAAAAACGTATCTCTCCCCACAACTCAAAATTCCTAACCTTACTCCTGACTTTTAGCCGCATGAGTTACAGGAAGGCAGGCCTGAAATTCTTAAGTTCATTAAAAGCCTTATGCGAGGACGCCACATTCTAGGAGGGGAAGAACCGTAGTAGGCGAAGGGACCGGGCCTGCTACACGGTGCTTTTCCCCTTTTTAATTACACCACCGGATGGTATGCATGGAAACTGCGCCAGGATTGAAGTCACAGCGAGGCCTTTTACATGGAGAGGCCCAATGGAGCAAGATGGAGAGGCCCAAAGGAGCAAAACGACGAAGGACCAGTAAGCAAAAGGAAAGGGGAAACGCTAACCGCGAAGCAGCCCCGAAATACCCCGTCCAGGGACAGAGCAATTAAGGGTATTAGATAACCCCATCGAAGACATACTAAGCGGTAGCTTTAATACAAAAACGTGAAACTAAAGATTTGACACACGGACGGAGAAAACTAAAGGTTACCCTACGCACACAGATGGAAAATTGTAAGGCTGAAAAACTGAAAGTTTAGTGATCACACAGGGTAAATAATTGTAACAGAGACTTGTCACGCAGACAAGAAATAGAAAGTTTTGTAGTCACACAGAATGAAAATTGTCACAGCGACTTGTCACACAAACTGAAAAAATGGAAGTTTTGAAGTCACGCAGGGTGAATAATAGTCACACAGACTTGTGACACTCAGACAAGAAAATGAAAATTTCTGTAGTCACACAGGCTGAAAAAACCGAGACTTGCAACCCAGATTTTGTCACGCAGACTGAAAATTGAAAGTTTTGTAGTCACACGGACTGAATAGTAGTCACACACAGACTGAAAATTTAAAGTTTTGTAGTCACACAAACTAAATAATAGTCACACACAGACTGAAAACTTGCAAGTTTTGTAGTCACACAGACTAAATGGTCACACACAGATTGAAAATTGAAAGTTTTGTAGTCACACAGACTGAATAATAGACACACAGACTGAAAATTTGCAAGTTTTGTAGCCGCACAGACTGAATAATAGTCACACAGACTGAAAATGAAAAGTTTTGTAGTCACACAGACTGAAAATTGAAAGTTTAGTAGACACACAGACTGAATAATAGTCACACAGACTGAAAATTGAACGTTTTGTAGTCACACAGGCTGAATAATAGTCACTGAAAATTGAAAGTCTTGTAGACACACAGACTGAAAAATAGTCACACAGACTGAAAATTGAAAGTTTTGTAGTCACACAGACTAAATAGTCACACACAGATTGAAAATTGAAAGTTTTGTAGTCACACAGACTGAATAATAGACACAGACTGAAAATTTGCAAGTTTTGTAGCCGCACAGACTGAATAATAGTCACACAGACTGAAAATGAAAAGTTTTGTAGTCACACAGACTAAAAATTGAATGTTTTGTAGTCACACAGACTGAATAATAGTCACACAGACTGAAAATTGAACGTTTTGTAGTCACACAGACTGAATAATAGTCACACAGACTGAAAATGAAAAGTTTTGCAGTCACACAGACTGAATAATAGTCACACAGACTGAAAATTGAACGTTTGTAGTCACACAGACTGAAAAATAGTCACAGATTGAAAATTGAAAATTTTGTAGTCACACAGACTGAATAATAGTCACAGACTGAAAATTGAACGTTTTGTAGTCACACAGACTGAATAATAGTCACAGACTGAAAATGAAAAGTTTTGTAGTCACACAGATTGAATAATAGTCACACAGACTGAAAATTGAACGTTTGTAGTCACACAGACTGAATAATAGTCACACAGACTGAAAATCGAACGTTTTGTAGTCACACAGACTGAATAATAGTCACACAGACTGAAAATGAAAAGTTTTGTAGTCACACAGACTGAATAATAGTCACACAGACTGAAAATTGAACGTTTGTAGTCACACAGACTGAAAAATAGTCACACAGACAGAAAATTGAAAGTTTGTAGTCACACAGAGTGAATAATAGTCACACAGACTGAAAAATAATCACACAGACTGAAAATTGAAGGTTTTGTGGTCACACAGACCGAAAAATCGCCACACAGACTGAAAATAAAAAGTTTTGTAATCACACGGACGGAAAAATGATTACGCCGAATGAGAAAGCCAAAACCAACTAACATAGACGCGGAGCGGAAAACATACCGCGCACGTGGCGACTAGGAGAACCATGAATTGTAAAATAAACTAACAAACCCCGCACCAAAGGACACAAAAGCGGGAAGGGGAAACCGAACCACACCGGGGAAATACAAACAACTAGAGAAAAAACCAACCTCTGGAGCCACAACTGGTATAGCGTCGGCGGGAGCAGCGTCCGGAGCAACATTACGAGCAACAGGAGCAAGAAGAGCCGGGAGCCGGGAACCGGCAGTGCTGGTTGTTCGGCCGCTGGAGCCGCCTGTAAAGGATTAACTTGAACTGTAGAGGCTGCAGCAACAGCGCCCGCAACAGGGTTCTGAGTAACTTGCTCCGGCATAGAGACTAGAAATACGAAGGCGCAGCGATGACTAGAAAAAGAAACAAACGCCAAGCGGACGTCTGGCGGCCGTTAGAACGAAGAGAGGAACAAACCGGATAACGACGGCCTATTTATGCAAAACCACCTAATATATGCATAACACCACCCCCTACTGGCTCACGGATGCACGGGTGTAGAAACAATAGAATTCTAGCGGATTTGGGAGTGTTTGTGCGTGATGGCACCAGTGAGAATAGTATTCTGAAGGAAAAATAGTGAATTTTAGAATGATATATTCATCTAGTAAATTTTCTACCGAAGTTTTCAATTAGTTTGAATGCGCGTTGCATTTTGTTACATGTAGTATAGTGGACATCATGGTCCAACGGTTCGGGCCAGCGGTCTTTACAAATTGCAATTGTTCCTGGATATATCTAAATTGCTATCAGATTACAATATATCATTAGGGAATTGCATAACGGAAATTTTTGGTATAAAAGTATCTGTTGGATCTGTGTAAAAAAAACTTTCTAAGAATCTTGACGCTCGTGTGGACAAAAGTAATCTCTGTTTTTGCAAAAATGGTTGCGAAATTGTACTTTGTCTCACTCAAGGAATACGAAGTTATCATTATAAAGAAAATCTTGAACGGAATAGCTAAATAGATTGATCATTTTTAGCGCATTGGTTAGCCTCGTATTAAAAAAAAGGATTTAAAACTGCGGGAAGTGAAGACCAGCAAGCTGACAAATGGCTTCAAAATTACGTCACGTGTTCTGTTATTTGTTATGTTCTTGGCTTGCTGCCATTTTTAATTAGGAACAAACCGTGGGATGTAGTTTCCCGTTTTGAGACCCTATAGGAAATGGTAGATGAACTGAAAACAGTGGGCGCTGAGCTAACATAGTGCATGGAAAGGAAGGCGACCCTTAAAGCATGCAAACGGTTACCGTACTTAATCAAAGGCTCCTACGAGCCAACTCGTGAATACGAAACAACCTTCGGACCCTCCTCCTCTCTTACGCGTTTTACTCCACGTCTGCTCAGTATAACTCGTTCAATGTTTCGCGTATTCACGAGTTACAAGGCGGAGTATCTTGTTAACTGCAGAGATTGCCAGCCAAGTACCTGCCCAGTCCACTGCCGTAACTTTGCTCTATTCACGAGTTACAAGGCGGAATATCTTGTTAACTGCAGAGATTGCCAGCCGAGTACCTGCCCAGACCACTGCCATATTCACGAATTACAAGGCGAAGTATCTTGTCAACTGCAGAGATTGCCAGCCGAGTACCTGCCCAGACCACTGTCGTATTCACGAGTTACAAAGCGGAGTATCTTGTTAACTGCAGAGATTGCCAGCCGAGTACCTGCCCAGACCACTGCCGTAACTTTGCTCTTTTAAAGTTATGACAGTGATGAAGGTTGAATGCGATCATGTCCATAATACAGTCTGTAACAATTGTGAATCCTTGAAAAGCGTAGTGAGGGAAGTTAAAGACCAAATAAGAAGCGATTCCATTTCATTTTACAGCAAAGACCACCAAGTGGATTTGCTATACAATTTTATGAAAGCAAAACAAAACATCCTTAATTGGAAGACACGCATTCTGAGGTTACGCAATCAAGAAAAGGTAAAGCAAGACCTCTTACAAGAGGCACGTTCCAACTAGCGACGAACTAGTTTTCATTCACATGCAAATAAAACTTATTTGCATGTGAATGAAAACTCATTTTCATATGAAAGGTTTCGCACCTAGCCTCGCTTTGATAGAGAGGCTAAGGGCAACTCGGAAATGGCCTATTTTTTTTCGCAGACGTTCATAACGTGACGTGTAGATTTAGATAAGAAAATTAAAAAAACATCGTTATGGGCACTTTAACTATTTTAAAATTATTTTTCGAGCGAAACTTTAGCGAATTCAGAGACGCGTTACGTCACCCAGCGGGGTGAAGGTAACATAATCTCGCCGCTCGTTGTTTGGTTCTACATGACGCATGGTGAGCATAAGCGCTTAAACCTACAGGACCAGTATTGTGTTAATGGCTTGTACGTCTTTTCCTTTGCCTCCACAAACAACAACAAAAATCAACTCAGAACCAGTATTTTACCTCAACAGGGGACGAAAATTTTGACTTGGCGGTCGAATATTTTGCCTCAACGAAAGTCTGCTGTCTACCCCTTATGCACTTTCATTTCTTGTGAAGTTATAGCCCATATAATTTCATTGTATATCTTATTACCACTGATTTGATTGTTCTAGTTCCAACACCAACACCAACACTCGCTTTCACATTGCAATTTCTAGTACTATAACAACTTCTTACCACAAATGTTCAGGTCTTGGAAATATTATTTTCATGTTTCTGATTATCAATGCTTTCACGCGACCATTTTGAAAGTCCGCTGACCTTACCACTTGAGGAAGCGTTGATCTGTAACGTCTGTTGTATGTAACGAAATGCAACACGCATTCAAACTTATCAATGACTGCGGCCGATTTAAGGTAAATTTGAGTTCGATTCGTCATTTTCTTGAACAAAATTTCATAACATCCTATTACTACAAAGTTTCTGGCTGTGGAAAAGTTGTTCAGACACTGAACTCTGTCTGTTTTTACCTGAAACGTTTAGATTCCGCTGCAGTTTGGAAATACGAATGTTGTCACACGACCACGTTGCGAAGATTCAACTCTTTTATTAAAGCGGATGGTAACCTCGAAAAATGTTCACCTTTTTCGTATTTTTCGTCCTGTGTTCTTTTAATATTATTTTCTTACGGGTGGTTGATGAGTGCTCAGTTATAAACGATGCTATCGAGATCCCTCTTGACAACACAGAAGTGTTTTGCCAAAGTGGCAAAATAACGGTAAATACAGTAGCTTTAAACACTTCGTTTAATTCGTGCAAAATCAATTTACTTTGGACACAAAATGTTTTTCCATGGACGTAAGGTCGATCCTTATACAGGGCTTTCAATAAGCACCGACGGCCGACGAAAACCGTTGGCTATTTTGCCTGGAGAAGTCAGCTATTTTCCCCACCAACTTGAAGAAATATAAGAAAAAATATTTTAAAACTTGTTGATACAGTCGGTTACTGTACTCAAATGCACTGCCTACTTCAAATTTTATTGAAACCCCTGCTTATAGCTTTTGATTTACCACATTGTGATAACCTTATATAGTGTTGAACTTTTGAGAAATAATTATTTTAAAATCAGCCCTAACACTATATATATCTAATTTGGTATGGTATATCTAAATGTTTATTCTGCATTCCCTTTGAATATTTTTCGATGACTATTTAATGATATAACACGAATAAGCTTTTTTCTTTTTTCACGTGAAAGTGTTTAATCATGGTGTTTGATGCCATCAGACAACACAACTTCGCGAGTCGATATTTGAGGAAAACAGCGAAACTAAAACAAAAGAAATTCATTTTTAAATAAAGTTTGGCAACCTTTACATGTGAGAAAAAAATCGGCCGATTTTAGTTTTCAACTGGGAATCATCGGTCGTTTCTTAGGTGCAAGGCCTCTTAATTTGTGATTGTATGCTTAAAGCCACTTATATAGGACTTCAACATTTGAAATTCAACCGGAAGTAAAACCTTATGCGTAGAGGCGTAAAATTTTTTACTTTGTTGCGCATTTATTTTTAAACGGCCAATCAAAAAATTCAAATTTTTTTCCGTTACCAGAGCTACACGAGACGCAATTTAAAAAAAACCGTAGAGCTCTGAAGACGAGAATGTACGACATCCGGAAGGCACTGTTACCAGAGCCCTTCGTTTTTTCCGCTGACCAAACGAAACGAAGGCTCCGGGGACGAGAATGATAGAAATCCAAGAGCAAAACAATAGCGCATACATACATACATAACTATGAGCAACAGTTCATTTTGGCAACGCGCATGCCCGGAGCAAATGTCTCGTCTGAGGGATCAGTATTTTGGATTGAATATTTATTCATATTGTTGAGTCACCAAATCAAAAGAAAAAAAATTAGTTATAAAAATTACAAATAGAAAAATGTAAACTACAAATGAATAGGTCGAAGCATAACCAGCCTATGTCGAATTTGAGACCTTTTTTTGTTTTTGCCTCATTTTTGGCATGTGACCTACAAATTAACTTGAAAACCTTGAAAACATTGTTCAAAAATTTGTATGCTGGTTTTTCCGTCATTTAAAAACGTATATAAAAAAATGAAATTAACTAATTAAACTAAACTACCTGAAGGAAGATGAGTTCTGGCCCTCTAGTGATTTCACCGTACATCCGAGCGTAGTTCCTTCCAAAACTGTGAGAAACGTACTCCAAAACGACGCCATTAAAAGCAGATTGGCCGTGAGACTATGCGACCGCAATACTCTTGACCAGTGCCAACAACCTGAACAAAAATACCGCTATTTACGCGCGCCTTGCTCGCTTATCGATCGCGAGCTCGCTACGGTTAACTCATCGTCCGTAGCGTGTGTATAAGCCAACATGTTTTAAGACCCGTCCGGTGATTGAAGGACATCATTAACCCTACAATTGGCTGAAAGCAAACAAACTCACTCTAAATATGACTAAAACTGAATTTATGCTTATCGGATCTAGACAGAGGCTAAGTACTCTCACGGATTCTCCAGCACTTGCAATTAAAGATCTTCAAGTTAACCGGGTCACTACCACAAAATCACTTGGGGTGACCATTGATGACAAACTTGGCTGGAGTGACCACATCGAGAAAGTCACAAAGAAAGTCGCTTCTGGTATTGGGGCCATGAAACGAATTAGGCACCTCGTTCCTCAAGCGACCTTATACTTAATTTATCAAGCATTGATACAGCCACACTTCGACTACTGCAACATTGTTTGGGGAAACTGTGGGATAACTCTGCAGAATAAACTACAAAAGCTACAAAACAGAGCAGCCCGTGTTTTGACCTATTCAGACTATGACGTAGATGCTGGTAATCTATTAGAACTCCTAGGATGGAAAAATCTTGCTTGCCAGCAACAAATTCAAAGAGCTACGATGGTTTATAGGTCTCTACACGGGTTGGCTCCAAACTATCTAAGTTCTAAATTTGAGAAGCGAGAAATTAGTTACAACCTAAGGGACTCTGAGGATAAACTTAATGTTCCATTGCCGCGCACAAACTATTATAAAAATAGTTTCAGTTATAGTGGCGCCATGCTCTGGAACAGCCTTTCTCATAATGTAAGGAAAGCTGAGTCCCTTGGGCAATTTAAACGACTTCTCAAAGAGGAACTATAAGGCACGGCATTCGTGGAAAGCAGCTTTTTATTATTTATTAAATTCTTCATATATAGATATTTTTTAATATTAGTTTATTGCTTTGTGTTAGTATTATAATGATTTTTAGCTGACGAATTTTTACCGTGTTTAAATAAAGATTATCTATCTATCTATTCGGCCTGGGGGGGGCACAAAGTGCCCGCGGTAACTTTCAACATTCATAACTTCTTTAATATGTATTCAAACGCCATCAAACTTTGTGACTTTTCCTAAAATTTATCTGGCAACAATTTGATATGACAATTTATTGATCACGTGACTTGATGTTTCCATGGCAACAAGATTTTGACAGCCATGTTTTTCTAAGTTTGCATATTTGTACCTTTGAATGAAGAAAAACAATGTTTATTGCTATACCGTTTACATTTTTACGTCATTTAGCGTTTATTTATTAGTTTTGATTAATTTTGAGTCAATTTGGACGGTTTTTAAGAGGTTTTAAAAAATTTCAGAAATCCAAGATGGCGGATCCAAGATGGCGGCCGTATAACTAATTACCTAATAACTACGTCATATGACGTCATCATTCCATTGTACGGATCGCAAAGGAGACAGTTTTGGACGTACTATGTACCCTCCAGGTTGCATTGTCATAGCCTTAATGTTCTTGAAGTTACGAGAAAGGGTACGAGAAGGCTCAGGAACTCAAAAAAAGCCCAGGCCGAATAGGGTTAAGTCCAGAAATCCTTAAGTCTCTAGCACCTCTTAAAGAAACGAGCCGTGTTTCTTGTCGTACCTTGTGTCTAAATCTCTATTTCGCGCTCGAGGTGAAAATAGACGTTGGTGGACAAGACGAGCCGGCGGGAAAGTCTGGAATCACTTCCGATCAGAAAAGGGGCAGCGTTAATTGTGAGCTGTGGGCCATTTCCCATCTCGTGCCGTAGTCGATATGGCTGATATCCGAAGTGCTTCGAGACTTATATATAATATTTTCCGTATTTCGTTTGGGTGGACATTCCGTGTTTGTTGTCGCCATCGATATCCCGACATGCTTTGCGACGCCTTTGCTGTCTATTGGTGATAAAAATGAAGCGATTTTGAGGGAATGAACTTCGGGATAAATTTTTCTTGAGCGAGATTTAGCGGTACGGGTCCAAACTTGGCCATCTGAAGTAAAAAAAATCAGCATAAAATCGAGAAATTCGGGTAAACTTTGGGATTCATTTTCTCGAGCGGGATTCAACGGAAAGACAGGGAGTTTAGTTAATTTCTGTTTTTTAGCATACGTTATTTCTCTAAAATGACGGGGAAAAAAACAGTATAAAAAAATTCTGAACAATGTTTTGCAATTAATTTGTAGGTCACATGCCAAAAATGAGGCAAAATGAGCGCGAAAAAACATAAAAGGTCTCAAATTCGACATAGGTTGGTTATGCTCCGGACGCTTCAAATGAAATCTTTTAAATCGTGCATCTTTTTTGAACATATATAAACGAATGGAGAATTAGAAAAAAATAATATAATACCTTAATTTCATAAAGTTACATTTATCCAGGGTGCCCATGTCACGGAATCAAAAGTAAAATAAACCTGATTGTTATTTGTATAAACTACAAATTAAACCTTTTAAAGTGTTGCATGACATATTTTAAATTACCTAACAAACTTAAACATCTATACAATTTACATTATGCCCGAATCTTTCTTTTATTATTTTGGTCCCGGCGATTTGGTGCCATTTAAAAAAGAAAAAAAAAGCTTAACGTTTTTTTTTATTATTTTGACAAAAACCAGTGGTGTGATAAATTACCACCCTGGTGTACCAAAACTGTTGATGAGTGTCTTTAGTCATAGACGGACTGGGTCTGAATGAACTGCAACATGAAAAAAGCGGTAAGCCTACTTTTTTCAAATTCCCACTTTTTTGTCTCCAAAACGTGCTAAAAGAGACCAAGATTTGTTCCTCTTTTAAGGATTGGTTGATTTTGTTCTCATGTTTCGTTCTCATGTTTCTCATGGACACACTAATCCCATATGGGGTCTTAGAGTCCTTTACATTTCATCTTTTGGCTCACATGTATATATTTTCTTTTTTAATTAATAGTTGCCATAAATTGTAATAAATATATAAATATTGTTTAGTATTATTTTGTAAATAAGTAAAGGGCGCTGGTATACTGTATGGCCTTAACTATGTGAATGTGCATTTGTGTACAGTGAAAACATGAAATACTTCTTCCACACTACATTGGGGCACTTCTCTACACCTACATGTACACTGGCCATGTTTTTCTATCCTTATTCCATATCCACCCATATATAAAACCATTTTATGAAAACCGATAACCACATCTGTTAAGCGGGTCCTGAAGAGCTACAAATGTGGTCTGGGGGCACTGAAACCTAGCTAGATTAGATTCAGTTGCTGGGCTGAAGTGCTATTTTCAGTATTCCACAAAACAAATAAAAACTCTTCATTCCACCACCATGGCAGCATCTGGGTCATCTGGGACACGCTAACTAATAATACTAATAATTATAAATGCTCTTTTCTGCATGTAACGACTAAACAACACTAATACATGTACGTGTTAATCGTTTCCTCGAAGACCTTTCGAGTTTTTGCATACTCGAGAACGCCTTGTTTCTCGACACTCGAGACTCGACCCTCGAGACTCGATCCTCGAGGCTCGAACGCTTTGAGAATCGAGGCTCGAGTATCGAGTGTCAACTTACTTTTGAGCGGTACTGTATCACAGTATGTCAGGTAAAACCACTCAAAGCGTATATATTTAAACAAAATTAAAAAAAATAATAATCCGGACTGCTACTCGTCATAAAATCATTCTTAAAAGACCCACAGGGAGGCAGTCAGGCACTCTATGTCACCCCCTCTTCCCCTGCTCCCTTCCAAGCCCTCTACTATTTACATGTGTATATGCCCTTGCTACCGTGCCAGACAATTCTGTCTGAGTGTGGCTGTCATAGAGAGGCTCAACTGCATTGTTGAATTGAGCATCTTCCAAATGTATATTTATTTCAATTATAGGTGCCTGAGGAAACAAGGCCTGGTATAGAGCACGACTGCGGCGAACCAACAGAAGCGCCTGAAGAAAGAATGCCTCCCGCCATAAATGATATTGACAATTGTAGTTAAACAAAGCAAGGATGTGATGATATATGATATGTTGATATGATATGATATGATATAATATGATATGATTTGATATGATATGATATGATTTGATATGTTGATCCTATGATGCTGATGATATATATGTTGATATGATATGATATGTTGATGCTATGATGCTGATGTTGATGCTCTGTCGAAGAATATATATATATATATAAATTCCAATTGATGTGTAAATTGGAAACATTAATGCCCCATGGACCTAATGACCGTGAATGATGGTTTTTATATGCAAAACAGGAAGTCGCGCGTAAGTGCACGTGCACGCTAACTGTTGCGCGCGCGAAGATAGTAACAGCTTAAATTCAAATCGGGAGTGTTGTTACATTATACGTTAAACAGTTGCTTTATAGTCACCTTGAGGAAGATCACTGTATGTGGTCGAAATATAGGTGAAAAGGAAATTCAGTTTTCGTCTTCATTTGTCTTCAATTTATGTTTTTTATGTTTGTAACATCATATTCTACTATATGTATCGAGCACTCTCTAACCAAGTGATTATATACAATTTGTTATTATTGTTGTTTTGAAAGAAAGCGAACTTAGATTTGCAGTGCTAAAATGTGATATGCTTGTTCTGTCAAAAAAGGGACCAGCCTGAAAGTGAAACTTAACATCTCAGTCTCAGTTGTGTATAAAATGTACTAATTTTCGATAACCTGAAAGCCCCTTTACGCATGCAACATCACTTGCCCTTAGATTTAGGGTACTGTGTGTGCCACTGTTGTAAATGAGTTCACAATAAACAGATCAATTTAGCAGTAAAAGAAATGTTTTGATTCCACTCTTGAAAATTCTTCGCCAAGATATTCATGACGCTTAGTAGTGATCTTTCCGTTCGATCCAAATAACCCCTTACTTGCCATCCAGGCGGACGCTCACTTTTGCCTTAAAACTAAACTAACAAGCAAATGATTAACAAACAAATCTATCAATTCTTCGCATTTGAGCTTTTTGCTCAAAAGAAAAAAAAAACACAAAATCACCACTTACTAGCTTTTTAAACGGGGCTTCATAAGACGTAACATATCAATCTCATGTTTCATAGGGGTATCCAAATACCGAGAAACAAATGAACGTGCGTTTACCTTGTTACCATCTCGCATGCTAGAAGTTGACTTAGGCCCTATTTACATAGAAAGAGGATGATCCTAGATCATCCCAGCACTAGAATCATCTGAGCGCGACATGTTTTCTGCTTTCAGTTTACATGCGAAGGGTTGCATTTGGCCCTAGCGCTAGGATCATCCTGTCTGGGAGGTAGTATGGTACTAGAGCTAGGATGTAGCTCCATGTAAACGGCCCCGGGAGCCCCAGGGTTATCTTCACGCCCACCCGCCATGTTGCTTTGCAACCGCGCCGAACTCAAAAGTACTGGGCCATCCTGCCGAATTTTGCATGTGAACCAAATGAACCTACTGGGATAATCCTCCTTCCATGTAATCAGGGCCTTTAAGTTAACTGCAAAACCGCTTATTTTTACTGTTTTCAAAAAGTGTTAATGTCCAACTTCCCAATTGGCCAATCTATTGATTCATTGGTTTAAAGTGCCGATTGGCCTTATGCATGATATGTCACCAGCTAAAATTTCACCACCAAGCCTTGCTTGCAAACCTTTTTAAAGGTTTGAAAATAATTCCCACTCAAAAACAACACGAAGTTGTTTTAACAACTTCGTGTTGTTTTTGAGTGGGAATTATTTTAAGCTTTGCTCCTCTGAGAATACATTGATGAGATTGTCACAGGTTCACGCTTCAAAAGCATGCAAACATGCATTGACCCTTCTCCCATTCAATTTCCCACCGGTTCAAAGTGCCAATTTTAGGCATTTTGCTTTTCTTTATTGAAAGCACATCAAATTAATTGGACCCTATTGCTAGACAGAATATATAGAACTGATGTATCTAGCACTCTGGACCACTATGATCCGAAAACGATCAGTCCAAACTTTCTTCTGACATGAACAACACATGAGTATTTCCAAGAATGATCGAAGAGTTCAAAACAGCTGAGTTGTCTCTGATGTGACCATCTCCTGTGACCACAAAAGGAAGCATGGCTCACCTGCAAAGGATAGTTGTGAAAAGGAAATGATCAATTTTGGCATTTTTTCATTACAACGAATATTGTAATGCAGGAATTCAACATGACCGGCCACCGGCCGGAAATTATTTTGAGCCCTGAAGTACATTTGTAAAATTACTTAGCCAGGAAATAGTTAGTCTTTTCCTCATAATTCAGAATGTAAAAGAGCGCTGGCCTCTTATCTATAAACATTGATCAGACAGTATTTAATGCCCGTTGCAGAGACTACATTCAGAGACTGTTGTTTTTAAATATCTAGCAATCTTGGCTATTAAAAGCAAAGAGGTCAAGTTAAGCCATCAAAACAGTGGATTCTCTTTTTACATAACAAAGGCAAGGTTCCAAACAATAGCAAAATAGCTCTTGTATTTTATAAAAAAACTTTTTTAAATGTTATTTTAAAGTGCCAAAGTTTTTGAATAAGTTCCAAACGTTTCGGGCTTTGCACTTCTTCAGTGGAAATATGTTCGTTGAGAAATACGCCACGACATCTAAAGTTTAAATGATTGTTTCTTGCATGCGCGCGCGCGACCTTCAGAAGAAACGAAAGTTAGTATTTAGGCCGTGCGGTTGACAGGTACCAAGTTGGAAAATAAGACGCATCTCCTGCCGTTTCCTTTGCTTGTTTCCGCCGCAGAGCTGGACGCCGCAAACCTGCACGTCATCCGCAGAGTGTCCATTGGAACTGAAGTGCTCTGCGACTGGAAAACCAGGTGCACTCTTGGTAATACTCCTGAGATGTTCGCCAAACCGTTCCCTAAGAGTGCGCCCAGTTTCGCCGATGTAAATGGCAGGGCAGCGACGGCAGGAGATGCAGTATATAAGGCCAGATGACAGACAGGTAAAGGACTCTCTGATGATGAAGGACCTTTTTGGAGCTAGTAGAGTAGTGTCATTTGAGATGTGGTTACAGGTACGGCAGCGGGGGTGTCGACAAGGAGCAGAACCTGCGGGCGAAGTAGCTTGATTTGTGTCGGACGTGTGGACCAAGACGTTTCGTAGGTTTTGATCTCGGCGATAAGCGATCATTGGTGGCTGAGGAAATATTTCCTTGGTTTCAGGGTCGTTCGATATGATGCTGAAGTTGTCGAGCAAAATCCGTTTGATTCTGTTGTTCAGAGGATGGTAAGTAAGAACCAAAGGAATCCTGCTCTCCTTTTCATCCGCCAAGGTGTTCCGTTTGAGGGCGTCGGTCTGTGTGACATGTCGGATTTCCTCAAGATCATGTTGGAGAGTGTGTGCATTGTAACCACGCCTTTCAAAGAAAGAGGCCATTTCGTGTGCTCTTGCTAGAAAGTCGGCGTCGTCAGAGCAGAGGCGTCGAAGGCGTAAGAGCTGACTGTGAGGTAGGCTTTCTTTGCAGTGTCGAGGATGTGATGACTGGTGGTGAAGATAACTGTGGGTATCTGTGGGCTTGTAGTAGATGGAAGTAGAGATTCGATTGCCAGAAATGCGTAAATTGATATCAAGGAAAGGCAGTTCGGTTTCAGAGATAGAATGTGTGAATTGAAGTGCAGGGTGAAAGTTGGAAACAAAATCAATGTATTCTTCCAGTTGAACGCGGTTGCAATTCGCGACCCCTACGATATCATCAATGTATCGCTTGTGGAGTTGAGGTATGAAGCCGGTGTATTGTCGCATGATTTGGTCTTCGACATATCCCACGAAAAGGCACGCATAGTTAGGGCCCATCTTACTGCCCATGGCGACTCCCCCTGTTTGATGGTAAAATTCGCCATTGAAAGTGAAGGCATTTAGGGTAAGCACAAGTTCAGCAAGGCGTGTAAGTGTGGCTGTAGGTGGATCGAGAACGGTGCGTTTGTCTAGAAAGTAGGTCAACGCTTCCAGGCCACTGTGGTGTGGGATCACGGTGTATAGAGATTTGATGTCCATGGTATAGAGGAAGCGTTGGCCGTCGTCAGCGTTGTGGAATTGAAAACCGTTAAAGATCTGGAGCGCGTGGTTGGTATCCTTAATGAAAGTGTTAAGATTACGGACTAGAGGAGACATAATCTGGTCCAAGTAGGATGCAATATTTTCAGTGGGGCAGCTACATGCCGAGACAATTGGTCTCCCAGGGTTGTTCTCCTTGTGGATCTTCGGAAGGAGATAGAATCTAGAGGTCCTTGGAGTTTGTACAACTAGATTCTTAGCTGATGGCGGGAGTTCGTTGGCTTGCATCATTCCGTTGACGGTTGATTTTATAAGTTGTTGATGCTCCTTGATAGGGTCACGATCAAGACGTTCGTAAAATCTGTCATCAGATAGTTGACGGTTTGCTTCGGCAATGTATAAGGGGCGCGACCATACAACAACTGCACCGCCTTTGTCTGCCGGTTTTATGACGATATCATTTCGTCTCGTCAGGTTAAGTAACGCTTGTTTTTCAGCAGGAGGTAAGTTGCTTGGTTTTATTCCGGCCTTAAAGTCAAGAGCATCGACAGCACGACGGCAACGGTCAATATAGTGATCTATCGCCGAAAAACAACCCTCGGGAGGGGTCCAAGTTGACTCCTTATGGTTAAACTTAGCGAAGGGGTCGGAAGTATCTTGTGTGGACTGGGTCTCGCTGTCATCATTGCTGTCGAAGTGGGCCTTTAAACGGAGACGACGATAAAAGTTTTCACAGTCGGCCTTAGCCTGAAATTCGTCAATGCCTTTCTTAAGAGGCACGAAGGTGAGCCCTTTGCTTAATACTGAGGTTTCAGCATTAGTCAGTGGTAAGTCAGCGGGAATTGTTACAACGAGTTTTCTTTGATAATCGCCATTGTTGGTAGTATGATGGGAAGTGTTACTTTCTGTGGGCTGTTCCTGGTGCTGGAACCTACATAATGCGGACAGTTTCTTGTCTTTGATGGATTTAAGAGCTTTATAGAGCCTGGAATTGAGCTCGTGGATGTGGCGTCGTATACGATGAAAGTTATCATCAGAGCAAACTCTTTATAACTGTTCACAGTATGTTGTAATGTTATCAGAAGCCAAATCGCGTTTGATGGTCATGGAACGGATGGTAGCTACAATTAGCTGCAAAAGTAGTTGAGACACTTTCATTCACAAGTGCTTTTTTGGAAGAAGTACACCATTGCTACCTTTCCTTACCCCTCCCCCCTTATCAATGTTGTTTTGTGACCGGCGCCATGTCCAAAACTTTGGCTAACAACATTGAACGGAGAAGGGGGGGTTGTGAAGGAAATATATTGTTCCTTTGTTTTTTCGAGGCATCATTTTTTATAAAAGTGAGTGTTTTTTGTGAGTGTCTCAACAATTTTGCAGCTAATTGTCTGAGGCGTTCACCGCTTAATAACTTACAACGGACAAGGCTATTCATGTTGAAAGTTGTGTTAGTTTTTCTTGACTACATGATATTTGAAAACATCCAGCTCTAATATTCATCATGCTATGAATTGTAAAATGGCAAGAGAATAATTGGATATTTTTGTGTTTGCATTTGACACAAATTGCACTAATTAATGCATTCCAAATGGTATATGCTTCAATATACTCTTGGCGTTTTGTGTTGCATTCAAATTCACGGGTTTTAGATGTTTTTGTAGCTTTATAGGAACATAGATGAAATATTTTGAGAGTTAATTCGTGTTCAAGGTGTTGCAAGTGAGCGAAATGGACTCGAAAAGTAGAACAAAAGTGCTCAATTATGCGATACGTGACATAGTGATTGGGTACTGAAAATTTGCTAGTTTGCATATCACCATGCCAAACACAGGGATGTACACCTCTGTGAATTTACTACTGCCGATTAGTAGTGATATTTAACACTAATGACAAAAATGAAACCCTTTCGGAAATTGCTTTTGGGGTGGCAAAATTTGTATATGGTGCAGTCTGCAGCCTATAAGGTGAACTTGCATTAATTTGAATGCAAAGTGCAGGGTATAATAATTTTTGTTGTACATTTCCGTATTGTACTATGGGTTTAGCTTTACACTAAGCTATTTGACAATATATGATGATATATGACGATCTACCACGGACTACCACGGTCTACCAACAGAAATATATAAGAGTATATAACATAACCTTTATACTTTCGATGGTAGACCGTCTCACCCGGGTATATCGTCAGCAAACTACAACAATACAATATATCACAATTTAATTGACATCGTTTATTAGTTACAGTTGTTGTTTAAGGATGGTTGCGTGTGAGTTGGTCATAAGAATAAAATTGAACCAACAGAAACATAGATTAGTATTTCTCGCGGGAACAAAGAACTGTCACGGCAGTGTGATTTTTCAAGGTCTCCCTGGCCTTCTTTTCTCGGCATTCAAGCATCTGTAAACCGTCGCGCGAGACACGGAGCATTTTTGTGTGATTTCTTTCACTGTAAGAGAATTGTTTTCTTTTTAAAATTTTATATATGCCCTCGCAGTGGCATCTATTTGGCTGGTAAAAAACATAACTTTGAAATCACCGTTCAAATCAACTTCTATTGTTGCGTCACTGACGAACTTCGATTTTTGAACATTTTTGCGTTCTCATTTTTAATGATATTCGAATACATTTTCACCCCCTTACGCGACAAATATAATAAAACGGTCTTTTCTCAATCTATTGGTGCTACTCGCATACCTGTAGTCCTGGAGAGCTTGCGGCAATCGTTTACAGAAGTTAGTATATATTCAGACAATTAGCTGCAAAAGTAGTTGAGACACTTTCATTCACAAGTGCTTTTTTGGAAGAAGTACACCATTGCTTCCTTTCCTTACCCCTCCCCCCTTATCAATGTTGTTTTGTGACCGGCGCCATGTCCAAAACTTTGGCTAACAAGATTGAACGGGGGAGGGGGGGGGGGGGGGGGGGGGGTTGTGAAGGAAAATATTGTTCCTTTGTTTTTTCGAGGCATCACTTTTTATAAAAGTGAGTGTTTTTTGTGAGTGTCTCAACAATTTTGCAGCTAATTGTAGCATAAGTTTTAGAGAACAAGAAGTGATGAGGGTTTTGACGTTTTGTACATACCCGTTGGATAGATGCGACGGATGGAATGTCACTGTAAAACCAACTGGAACTACTCTTCGGCGTAAGCAGCGTCCAATAAAGTTAATGTGGCTGTAAGTAACACTTCCCATCATACTACCAACAATGGCGATTATCAAAGAAAACTCGTTGTAACAATTCCCGCTGACTTACCACTGACTAATGCTGAAACCTCAGTATTAAGCAAAGGGCTCACCTTCGTGCCTCTTAAGAAAGGCATTGACGAATTTCAGGCTAAGGCCGACTGTGAAAACTTTTATCGTCGTCTCCGTTTAAAGGCCCACTTCGACAGCAATGATGACAGCGAGACCCAATCCACACAAGATACTTCCGACCCCTTCGCTAAGTTTAACCATAAGGAGTCAACTTGGACCCCTCCCGAGGGTTGTTTTTCGGCGATAGATCACTATATTGACCGTTGCCGTCGTGCTGTCGATGCTCTTGACTTTAAGGCCGGAATAAAACCAAGCAACTTACCTCCTGCTGAAAAACAAGCGTTACTTAACCTGACGAGACGAAATGATATCGTCATAAAACCGGCAGACAAAGGCGGTGCAGTTGTTGTATGGTCGCGCCCCTTATACATTGCCGAAGCAAACCGTCAACTATCTGATGACAGATTTTACGAACGTCTTGATCGTGACCCTATCAAGGAGCATCAACAACTTATAAAATCAACCGTCAACGGAATGATGCAAGCCAACGAACTCCCGCCATCAGCTAAGAATCTAGTTGTACAAACTCCAAGGACCTCTAGATTCTATCTCCTTCCGAAGATCCACAAGGAGAACAACCCTGGGAGACCAATTGTCTCGGCATGTAGCTGCCCCACTGAAAATATTGCATCCTACTTGGACCAGATTATGTCTCCTCTAGTCCGTAATCTTAACACTTTCATTAAGGATACCAACCACGCGCTCCAGATCTTTAACGGTTTTCAATTCCACAACGCTGACGACGGCCAACGCTTCCTCTATACCATGGACATCAAATCTCTATACACCGTGATCCCACACCACAGTGGCCTGGAAGCGTTGACCTACTTTCTAGACAAACGCACCGTTCTCGATCCACCTACAGCCACACTTACACGCCTTGCTGAACTTGTGCTTACCCTAAATGCCTTCACTTTCAATGGCGAATTTTACCATCAAACAGGGGGAGTCGCCATGGGCAGTAAGATGGGCCCTAACTATGCGTGCCTTTTCGTGGGATATGTCGAAGACCAAATCATGCGACAATACACCGGCTTCATACCTCAACTCCACAAGCGATACATTGATGATATCGTAGGGGTCGCGAATTGCAACCGCGTTCAACTGGAAGAATACATTGATTTTGTTTCCAACTTTCACCCTGCACTTCAATTCACACATTCTATCTCTGAAACCGAACTGCCTTTCCTTGATATCAATTTACGCATTTCTGGCAATCGAATCTCTACTTCCATCTACTACAAGCCCACAGATACCCACAGTTATCTTCACCACCAGTCATCACATCCTCGACACTGCAAAGAAAGCCTACCTCACAGTCAGCTCTTACACCTTCGACGCCTCTGCTCTGACGACGCCGACTTTCTAGCAAGAGCACACGAAATGGCCTCTTTCTTTGAAAGGCGTGGTTACAATGCACACACTCTCCAACATGATCTTGAGGAAATCCGACATGTCACACAGACCGACGCCCTCAAACGGAACACCTTGGCGGATGAAAAGGAGAGCAGGATTCCTTTGGTTCTTACTTACCATCCTCTGAACAACAGAATCAAACGGATTTTGCTCGACAACTTCAGCATCATATCGAACGACCCTGAAACCAAGGAAATATTTCCTCAGCCACCAATGATCGCTTATCGCCGAGATCAAAACCTACGAAACGTCTTGGTCCACACGTCCGACACAAATCAAGCTACTTCGCCCGCAGGTTCTGCTCCTTGTCGACACCCCCGCTGCCGTACCTGTAACCACATCTCAAATGACACTACTCTACTAGCTCCAAAAAGGTCCTTCATCATCAGAGAGTCCTTTACCTGTCTGTCATCTGGCCTTATATACTGCATCTCCTGCCGTCGCTGCCCTGCCATTTACATCGGCGAAACTGGGCGCACTCTTAGGGAACGGTTTGGCGAACATCTCAGGAGTATTACCAAGAGTGCACCTGGTTTTCCAGTCGCAGAGCACTTCAGTTCCAATGGACACTCTGCGGATGACGTGCAGGTTTGCGGCGTCAAGCTCTGCGGCGGAAACAAGCAAAGGAAACGGCAGGAGATGCGTCTTATTTTCCAACTTGGTACCTGTCAACCGCACGGCCTAAATACTAACTTTCGTTTCTTCTGAAGGTCGCGCGCGCGCATGCAAGAAACAATCATTTAAACTTTAGATGTCGTGGCGTATTTCTCAACGAACATATTTCCACTGAAGAAGTGCAAAGCCCGAAACGTTTGGAACTTATTCAAAAACTTTGGCACTTTAAAATAACATTTAAAAAAGTTTTTTCATGAAATCCAAGTGCCACGCAGCCACCAAACTTATTCTTGTATTTCATAGTTTGACTCAAATTATAGAACATTTTTAGTTTTCTCTCTCAGTAGTTGACCTTTACTGCTTTTTCTTAATTTGGCCATGCACAAAGAAAAATTAAAAGTGAAAAATGTTTCGGCTACTACATTTTGCAAATGGAAGGCAAATACTGCATAGCTGTAAGGCTGTAAGGAGAAAATCAACTTGAATTTGATGGTTTTGTAAGCTTAACCCTCGGACGTACACGCAAACTTATACCCCCACCGTGGTACAAGGGGGGGGGGGGGGGGGGGGGTGTTGCAACCACCCCCTAGGTTTTTGCGATGTTGCAATATTTCGGAAATATTTTACATAGGTAAGGTAAATATTATGGGTTGTTGCGCTGCTGGGGGTCCGTGACGTCATCCAAAAATGACCGCCATCTTGATTTTACTAAAAATTCAATTTTTTTGGAAAAATGCGGAAATTGCAAATATTGTTTGCTAGAGTTGCAAAAGATATACAATTAAACTTGTTGATGCTATTGGTAGCATTTTATATGTTTTTTTTAACTGAAAAAAGGTAAAAAATACGCATTTGTATTCAAAAATGGCTTGACCACATGTTAGTTATGACGTCATATCTCGTTACCATAGCATCCGGTTGTCGCCAAACCTTACCAAAATGTGTCTCAAGGATAAACGAACAGCTACTGAAAACGTGCTAATCTTAAATGGTCTTGAAAATATCTGAGAAAAACCTTAAGGCGCGCGGGGGGGAGGGAGGGGGTCCTTGTACGACCGAGGGTTAAACAATAATTATTTGTTAAACAGCTAGCTTTGTAACAAGAAGGAAAGTTAGAAAAAATTATCTTAAACTCTGCCATATGACCAGGTTATGAAAGCAGATCGCAGCATGTTCACTGTGACCAGCTTCCCAGTGAGATTATAGAACAAGCTTTTTACGTGTGTAGAAAATACTGGTCCTGAAAACCGGTCCCCATTTTTTGTTCTGCAAGAAAAAAGACAACAAGATCAATTTACTGGCATTCCAATATAGTGAAATCCCTAGATGGCATTGCATTGAAAAAAATAAAAATTATGTTGATCCTTGATTTGTTTTCTGGAAAGCCTCGGAAAACAAAATGACCTAGTTGCAGTCGGGATATTTCAAAGTGATATCATTAAAAAAAACTGTCTCCTCGTACACCTATGTGAATTATTTGGCAGATCGTCTGCGATGTAGATTTTTAATCATTTGTAATTAAAAAGAGCTAAACTTCGTCATTCGAACAGTTTTAAACGTAGAGTAAAAATAAATAAATAAATCACTTTATTTACATGTAAGTGGTCAAAGGTATTAGCACGCGAGTACTAATTAGTAAATTCTAGTTTCCCTATTAAATTCATGGTTCCTCAAAGCAATCATGATTTTCTGTACTGTATTTACAGTTTGTGCTCGTAAGGTAAATTTCGTTGAAACATCACCCTAACTTGAAACAAGCACTAACCCAACATAATTATTTTTCATAAGAAATCACCCCAAACACTGCACAGGTATCCTATTGTGTTTCTCATAAAGGTAAACATTTGACAGGATTCACCCTTCAAGGGTGATGTTTGGCCAGAAATCACCTCAAAACGGATCTTGAGAAGGTGAACATTTGAATCAATTCACCCTCAAAGGGTTAGAAATGGCCGAGAAACACCCCAAGGAGAATTAAATTGAGTCTTCAGGCACCCTGTAACTGGGGTTGCTGGAGTGTGAAGTGGGTGATTCGAGACATTTCTGCCTGATTTTTAAAGCACCATTTAAGGTTACTACAATGGTATTGTTCAAGCTGGATGGAAACTGTCCGGACAACCACCTCCTTCCTGAGGGGAAAAAAGTGAGGCGTGGTGTCAGTGTTAAAGGTTGCCCATATTACAATTTATGTTCTCTGTTCCGGAACTCATTGGCCTCAGATTTCCGTTATTGGTCTCAATTTACTTTTCAAAAGAAACTTAATTCGAGACTTGAATCATGAAAATGTTCATACAAACCGATGACTATCGTGAAAGCAATCAAGTTATTAATGCGATGAGTTTATTTATTTATTTTTTTCTTGTCTTAAATTCACTGGTATCTGAAATATTATTATTCATAGTCACATTCATTAATTTTTATACTGCTTCCAAAATCTCATACTATAAATTATATGACTTTTCTAAATTTGATGCCGGAAAATTTCAGTTTAATGAATTCTAAACCTTGGATTACAGAAGATATCCTCTTGCTATAAAGATGAAATATTGAAATACTGTAAACCTACCACGGGAGCCATCGATTCGATTCAGTGTGTCCAAATCCTCTCGTGTAGACGGTGGCTCGATCCCCCTCCCCTTTCCGAATGGTCGCTTGAGATCGCAGTTGACGGGTAATCGGCACATTCTGAATTCTGGCGAATCTTCCCTGTGTAGGAACTTAACCGCATACAGCAAGGAACTAACGTGTAAAAAAAAATTAAAAAAAAATTGCTGGTCCATGCAATTAGCTCCGCTCATCCTGGAGGAATGAAAAATAAATATTAAAATTACATTAGATTAAATTCAAAAGAGGTAACCACGTAACCTTCGAAACCGCTCTTGTATATAAACAACGTACGTGCACGATTCTATAGGTGCGGTATTGCGGAATATCAAATATTAAACTGACATTTTGAGGAAAAAGTTACACTGGTACATCCGATTACGTTCGGTAACTTAAAACATTAAAAAGACTTTAAATGCTTATCATATGTTACAATTTTAAGTGAAAATGGTAATTGCAAAACCATTACTAAAGCTGGTTTCATTTTTCAATTTATAATATTGAAGAAAAATGTTACAAATTGCTGGCAAATAAGCAAACACTAACATCTATAATCGAAGTGAAAATGGCAAAAGTAAAACTATTATAAACTAATTGTTTGTCACAAACTGCAGCGGAAGCAAACACTGAAATTTTTAACGGAAGTTATTAAGGTTACCGTGTACTTTCGGGGGTGTCTCCAGTATAACAGCTCTAGCGTCTTATGATTACGCTTAATATACTAAACCCAGATATCAAATTAAAGCTTATAGAGCTGGCTATCTAAATATGGAAACCATTTGGTAATAAAATGAATTGTCGAATTTTTTATGACGTCTAAATTCGAACGTCCGAATCAGCTTTAAAACGCTACAACTAGGGAATTTGTTCGATTTTCCTCAAATTTGGAAGAAGCTAGGCTAACATATAATCAATAAAAACTTGTCGGCGAATTTCTTATTTCAGAAAACTTTTTCGTCAAGAGCCATTTCCGTGCGATCACTCCAATTTTATTTCTCTCTTTTTCGAAAATATTTTGTAACTTTTCACTGCAATTGAATATGGGAAATCGCCGACATGTTTTCTTAGCGCTTCGTGTCCGGAAACACGAGAACAAATCAAATTAGCAAAATACAATAATCGCTTTGAATTATAGCGTTTTAACTCTCGGACGTACAGGGGGGGGGAGTGGTTGCTACCCCCCCCCCCTACGGTTTTTATCCGATATTTTCAAGACCATTTAAGATTAGCAAATGCCGTTTTCAGTAGCTGTTCATTTATCCCTAAAACAGGTTTTGGTAAAGTTTGGCGACAACCGGTTGCTATGGTAACGAGATATGACGCCATAAGTAACCTGTGGTCAAGGCATTTTTGAATAAAATTTTCACCATTTTTCAGTGAAAAAACACATAAAATGCTACCAAAGGCATTCAAATGTTTAATTATATGTTATTTTGCAACTCTAGCAAACAATATTTGCAATTTCCACATTTTCCAGATAAATTTGAATTTTTAGTAAAATCCAAAATGGCGGCCGTCTTGGCGGCCATTTTGGATGACGTCACGGACCCCCAGCAGCGTCACAACCCATAATATTTACCTTATCTTGTAGAGCTATCGCGGGCTATCTATTAGATGTAAAATACTTCCGAAATATTACAACATCGCAAAAACCCAATGGGGGAGGGGGGGGGGGGGGAGGGTATAAGTTTGCGTGTACGTCCGAGGGTTAAAGCTGATTCGGACGTTCGAATTTAGTCATCGTAAAAAGTTCGACAATTCATTTTATTACCAAATGGTTTCCATATTTAGATAGCCAACTCTATAAACTTTAATTTGATATCTTAAGCGTAAGAGCTAAGGTTACTGTAAACCTTCGAGGGTGCCTTCCCGAAAAATCTTTCGTACGCTCGCTATTTTTAACGAAACCACAGAAAACTATACATCACTGTAAAGCTAATAAATTGTAGATTCCGAAAATAGCAATTATTTTTCCTGCTTTTCCTTTAGTTAAGCGTGCGCGAGCCTTAAACGCAAAACCGTCGGTGTTTTCTTCACTGAATTACCAGCCTCCGTGTTAGCGCGAAAATCAAAACAAACTGGTCCATGTACTCGAGAGTTAATGGCCTAACAAAGTGTGTGAGGCTTTTTCGATATTTTCATTGGTTCTCGAGTAAATCCACTTTGAAGTTAGACAATAGAAAATTGTTCTATGCGCGTCACACTTTGGGGCGCCATGAGAAAAGTATTTGGAATTTCGTAAAAGCCCCACACGTTTTGGTGCATAAATATCCAGCAAACATACTGGCAAAGTTTCGTGATAATCTGACGAATCTACATACCCTATTAATTCATTTGAACAGAGGCCATTCTCGCAAAAATAAACCTCGAGTTTTTGGCCTCGAAAGATTTTCACTGTTTTCACACCTCATTTAAGCCGCTGTCATCGTGGTCGCGCCGCTAACCAATGAAATGAAACATAGAACCCCCTGAAGAGTATCGTCACACAGCACTGTATGTGAATTCGATTAACCGCCGATCGTCAAGTTATTCAAAGGTTAAAACCATAGAAAAAACGACGAAGTTTCGCGCAACTGCAAACCCAAATGAGCGGAAAGAACGGAACAAAAACGTAGCAAAATTGGGCAAGATTTCCGTATTACCCCATACATTAATTATGCATACGCGCTGGTGTCAGTAATAAATGCAAGCGAGTAACCTATTCATTCATAATTGTTCTTTTACTCTTCGCCGCGGTTCTTTTCACTCGTGATCTCTACAATTCTGCTAACCAAAAATTTCCACTTTGGCTTTAATGGTAAAATTGTAAATCTTCAGGAATTGGAACAAGCATAGACGGCCGTGTGAAATATGGAAAATGGCCGCGGAAAATACGCTATGACTCTACAATAGAGCGCTTTCACTTGACGTCATAGCCGCCATATTGGTGTTCCCGTACAAAATAATTTTAATTAACTTCTTTTGTTAGGAACACCAACATGGCTGCCATGGCCTTTGTCATTTGAGTCCCACGGGACTGAAGGTCACGTGAGTGAAAACGCTCTATAGAATACGCTATGTACAGCCGATTCGCATATAAAAGCGAGCCTAATTAACATCAAATTACCGCATGCAAGCGGTTAAAGTAGACCCAATTCACCTACTGAGAAGATCTCAAACTGGCTTTTGTCTTTCACTCGAACATTTTACATAAAGTAAAACTCCTTTTTCTTAGAAAAAGAAAGAAAAAGATCAGAAGAGTGCATGCCTCGAACCCGAGTCGTTTGCTTCATAACTAATACCCATATCCACTACACCAACGAGGGCTAGCTGACAGAAACTGTAATTTTTAACATATTTATAGAGTTACCCATAACCATAAATGAAAGCTAACCGTTTTCAAAACAGTGCTCAACCCTAAACACTGCAGATCAGTGCTAAACTGGAGCTCTTTTCTCTCAGTTTTTGTGTCTAACGTAATTGCGTCGACGAAGGAGACGCTTCCTAATCTTGTCGGCTAAGCGGAACGAATCGAGAAAAGTGTCGGTACCAATTCTGCGCCATGTTAAAACGTCACAACAGTATCCAGCATTCTTAGCGCGTCGTCTAGGCTAAGCGGAACGAATCGAGAAAAGTGTCGGTACCAAATCCGCGCCATGTTGAAACGTCACAACAGTATCCAGCATTCTTAGCGCGTCGTCTAGGCTAAGCGGAACGAATCGAGAAAAGTGTCGGTACCAAATCCGCGCCATGTTGAAACGTCACAACAGTATCCAGCATTCTTAGCGCGATAGTATCCAGATCCAGCATGCTTAGCGCGTGTTTTGACCTGCGTGCGCACTTTTTTTGCTGCTGCCTCGTGCTCTGACAGCTCGTTTCTCTGACAGCTCGTTTCGTACAACGTTCCACAACTACAAGGTAAGATCAATCCTTTTAAATATCAATCCTTTTCCTTTTCTCAAAATTTATCTTATGTTTTCTGGTAAGATCAGTCCAAAATGTATTCTTTGTTTTTCTTATGTTTCGTAGGCAACGCTGTCAGACGTGCATTCGCTAGTTCGTGCTGCAAGGTAAGATCAATCCTTTTCTTTTCTAAATATTTCGTGCTGCAAGGTAATCAATCCTTTTCTTTTCTAAATATTTCGTTGGCAAGATTTATCAAAATCTGATTAGGAACGTGTGTAATATTCCTGGAGCATTTGCAACGCCTGATAAGCGGCCTATGCTATTGTGGTGCAATTGATACCGAACTCACCAAATCGACCAAATGAAACGTGTTGTCGTGCTCGGCACGAAGCAAAACAAATGAAACGAGTCGTTGTAAGAATATGTTTTCTAAATATTTTGTTGGTATTCTCTCAAAATTTATGCTATAGTTTCTTAATATTTCGTGTTTTCTTTAGATTAATAGGTGAGATTTATCAAAGGACAAGCGATTCTTCGTTGCTGCCACGTGTTTGATATTTCGTCGGTGAGGTTTTTCAAAGGACTACACACCTTCATTCCTGCCTTGTGCTTCCACAGACTAGTACAAGGTAAGATCAATCCTTTTCTCAAAATCTAGAATATGTTTTCTAAATATTTTGTTGGTAAGGTTTATCAAAGCCTGGTCAGGAACGTATTTACTATTCCTGGAGCATTTGCAACGCCTAAAGTCCAAACTGCAACCAACTTTAAACGGCCTGTGCTATCGTGCTGCTCGGAATTGATACCGAAGTCACCAAATGAAACATGTTGTCGTACTCGACACAAACTAAATGAAATGAGTCGTTGTACTCGATGGCCATTGAGCCTATTGACCCATTGTGGTCACGTACTAAAGAAAACGAGTCATTGTACTCTATGGCCATTGAGCATACTGACCCATTGCGGTCACATACCAATTGAACCGAGTCATTGTACTCGTAGTCTGACCCGTTGTGGTCACAAACCAAATAAACCGAGTCAGTGTATTTGGTGGCCATTGCGCCAAGTAAATTTAGATGTTGTACGAGAAAAAACAATGGCATTTGTGGATCGAAAGAGTGGCAGTAGTACGCATGATCAGGCTTTGACCAATACTGATAGAAATTTAACGCTAACTTTTTTCTACTCTGACCGAAATACTAGTGGTACACATGACCATGACCTAACTTCTATTTCCTCTGAGAATGTTTCAACTGTTAAGAAAGTGGTGAATTAACGAAAGAAAAGAAATAGGGAACCATCTCGAGTTCCCGTCAAAAAAATTCTAACTGGGTTAAAAAAACGAAACTGTAGAGGAAGAATACAATCTTTTATGAAACAACATGTTCCATGCACATCATTTATTAGTAATTTGTGTCAAAGTTACAAAAGGTGGCATTTGTATTTATGTGTAGATCATTTTTTTTAGTAAATATGTTTTTTACATGAACATACAGAAACATAAGACAAGAGTAAAATGTTGTAGTGGACAAGCAACTAAAAATCTGCCGCATACATGTATCAACTTGAATGTCAAAACCAGCAGCTTTCCTCAGAGTTGTAATATTAAACATTTCAGTAACTTTAAAGGGAGGTATGGCCCCTGACACCACTGTTAGTTATGATACTCCATTGGATTGTTTAACTCAGAGGCTTGCTCTGATAGGATTGAAACCACATTATGTTGGTGGATCTAGTGATTGTTTCTTCAAGTCAGTTTCGCATCAACTCTATGGAGTTGCAGATTTGCACTTTGAAGTTCGTATGGCTGGAATTGGCCATTTAAACAACTACCCAGAACTGTATATTGAAAGCATTTCCAATGAAAACTGGGCAGGCTATATTAAGCAAATGTCACAACAAGGCACATGGTGTGATAATATTATCATGTATGCTGTAGCCAATGCATTCAACAGTGTCATAAACATCACTCAGTCTAATATCAATTTGCCTAATAGTACAATTTTAAATCCTGATGTTCCGCAAGAAAGACAGAAGGTAATATTTTTTGGATATATAAATGAATGGCACTATGTTTCAACAGTGACAGACACAAATAGTCAAAATAAAAACAAACTGAAATATCTAAAGAGAAAGTTAATAGAAACTGATGAACAGAAGCAGGAGAGACTTGCTAAAGAGAGAGGTCGTATAAAAAAAAGTAGAGCTGCCAAAAGTAGCAAAATAAATCAGGACAGACTTGAAGCTTCCGAAACAGACCATAATACGCAGAAAAATGAATTCTCTGTTCCAATTCATGAACAGAAACATGCACAAAATAATATCGACAAATTTCATAAGTCTAATGAATATTCACTTCACCAATGCAATGTGTGTCTTGAGGCATGGCCCTTGAAAGCTAGCCAAAATAAGACCAATAAGTATCAGTGTTTAAGGTGTTCCAGAGATAAGAAACAACCAAAGAGGTTTTCAAAGGAAAATGACATGATACCATCAGTAGTACCATTTCAACTTCAGGGTTTAACCCAAGTAGAAGAAATGCTAATTGCACGTGCACTTCCAATTATGCGAATTTACATAAAACCTGGTGGGCAACGGGGCTATTCAGGCCACTGTATCAATTTGCCCCAGAATATAGGAGAGCTAGCGCATTCTTTACCAAGATATCCCAAAGATTTAGCTGTGATAGTTGTCAAGGTCAAAGGTAAAGACAACAACTTTAAAGATGTGACAGTTCGTAGGCAAAATGTTGCTGATGCATTGCAGTGGCTTATAATTAATAACCCACATTACAATGACATTCAGGTAAATCAAGATTCTTTAAGTTCTCTGCCTGAGAATGGTGTACCATGTGATCTTCTATCAGTTGAAACAAAACATATAGACAACAATGATGCCTTTGAAACTGACGTAGGCCCTCAAAATGAAGATAACATTATTTACAATGAGGACTATGAAATGAGTAGTTTTCTCCCCATTCCTGAATGTCAAAAGCAAGAAATAGAAGCTGTTCAGCAACAGCTGTCTCCCCAGGCTACTTTCATGTCTTGGCCAACTGTAGATGATGAACCAATAAATGAGTATCATACTCCATTTTTAGCAACAATGGCTTTCCCAACATTATTTCCAGATGGTAAGGGTGACCCTACCAATCCATCTCTGCGCAGAGATGTACCATTGGCAGAAAGAGTAAAGCACCTCTTGAAATTTGGAGAAAACAAAAACGGAAAATGGGAACACCGCTTTGCCACTCATCCAAGATTTGCCTACTGGGCTTTGAATATGATTCAAAGAAAACGTATTCTGCAACAAACAGGCATGTTTCTAAAACAAAACCCAGGAGAGGCACATCTCACTGCTGCAGAACTGCAACAAATGGCAGCTAACAATGACACAAGTGTATTTATATCAAAAATAACACGTTATGTAAGTAACATTACTGGCTCCAACAGTTATTGGAACAAAGCTAAAGAGGACTTAAAAGCAATAATAACTCATGCTGGGGCACCAACATTCTTTTTTACATTTTCCTCTGCTGACTTGCATTGGCCTGAACTACACGATCTTTTTAGCAATCCACTAAGTGATACCTCATCTGATGACAAACGTCAGAATGTGATCAATAATCCTCATATTACTGACTGGTTCTTTACACAACGACTAGAAAGCTTTATTAAGCACTGGTTGTACAATTCATTAGATACCAAGTGGCACTGGTACAGATTTGAGTATCAAGGCAGAGGAAGTATACATTGTCATGGTGTTGCAAAACTAAATAACGACCCAGGGTTGTGTACACTCTCTGAAACAGCTGTTAAAGTAAAGTAAATCAGAGAGTTCAAGGCTTTAACCCTGAGCAAACTCAATTTAGAGATTTACTTATGCGACTACGCACAGGAGACTGTAATGATGAAGACTGGAATCTTCTTTTGACTCGACAACCTTCCAAAGCACCAAACGTAGCTGAATTTCACAATGCCACAAGGTTGTACTTTACCAATGAAGAAGTTGCAAATTGTAACTTTGAGCAGTTATCGTCACTTAATAATCCAATAGCTCGTATTGATGCACGCCACTCAAGTGACGTGGCTAAGAAAGCATCCCCAGATGACATGTCAGGATTAGAACCTATTGTTTTCCTTGCAAAGGAAGCACGTATAATACTAACTATGAATTTGTGGACAGATGTTGGACTTAATTGCACAAGTACATTAAGTACTACATTGTCAACATTACATCAGCAGTTTTTACACATATAAATACAACACTTCTGTATAATCCTCCTCTCTTTTTTTTTTTGTGGTAAGTTTTAATTTTTTTTTAAATCATTAATATTTCTAGATTAGGAAATGTATTTGTTAAAGACTTTTTTTTCAAAACAGTATATTTACTCCTTAACCTGCACCAATAACAGTTTCATATCATAAATGTAACATTTTTATCTCCTTGATTCCACAGACAATAACAGAAAATCTTTAAAAAATGGCAAAAAAACAACAGGCAATGGCAGTAGATCCTCCAAGTTCAAAAGGTAGGAAACTTCACTCAATTAAATCACAAGCCATTACCAAATGTCATAACCCCAAACCAAAATTCTACAAAATATTCTTGAATGTTTCAACCCCATTCATACCTATCAGTTTTTCTTAAATCTCTAAAAATACTTCTGTACTGTCTGTGTATTCACGATCACCAAGTCCCTGAAGTGCCCATTCAATCATGGTTAACCACAACTTGTAAACTGTTGCACCTGTAAAAATCACAATCAACCTCCTCTAAAAACTAAAAAGGACTGCAAAAACTGTTGGATCTAGAGTAGACTTTTTTCCAGATTGTTCTCTCTCTCCCATATTACAACCATTGTCATTATCAAATTAATACATGTTCCTTTTTATTCAACAGAATCAACAGAACTCCAGTGCTACATTCATGCTGTATCGCCCATAAAACAGTCTGGGCCTACAAAATACTTCAATTGTGACCTACAAACGCAAACAAATGTAGTAAAAGCAGTTTGCTTTGCAGTAGAAGAAAGAGAAAAACTTGACGCCCTTGCACAACAACACTCACCTGTCAAGATAAAAAAATACAACCTCAGCAAAAAGTATGGTCGAGATGTTGTAATTGACAAGACCACAGTAATAACACCCAGCACTACAACTGCTTTCCCCTACAAACGCCTAGACAACATAACGTCTATTTCATCACTCTCCCAAGTTGCCCCTGAGCAACTTGTTGCCATAAAAGGGCATTTGTCACAATTATCAGGCATCAAAACACTTGTACTACAGTCAAACCCAGTCAAAAAACAAGAAGCTTACATCAGTGATCCAACAGGATACATAAAACTTGTCGTTTGGGGAGATCATGCAGGAACCCTTGAGGAAGGCAAAACCTACTACTTTGACAAAGTCAGAGTAAAGCTTTCCCATCAAGAAAGGTACATAAACACTCCAAAAAATGGAAGAAATCCCATTGGTGGATTCCTTTTCAGATCCTGTCAAAACTGTTGACATTGTTTCCCCAGTGAAAGATCTCACTGGCAACATCATAGGAGTGACAAACATAAACAAATTCTACTGTTGTTGTTCTTGTAATAAGAAAGCAACTGTCAATGGAAAACTTGCAACATGTAATAACTGCGGTATGAAAATGAAACTAACCCGTTGCAACTTGCAATGGTCCCTTAAACTCTATGTCCAAGAATCATCCAAACCAGACCACAAATTGAGGCTGTCCGTCTACAATGACGTATTCGTCAGACTTATGGATATCTGTTCTGTGAACACTTCGTGTGCATCAGATGATGACATTATTGAAGGAATTCTTGACTTGGAACTAGTCAAACTATCATTTGATAGTCAAAACAATAAGCTTATTAATATTGACGTTGTTCACATTTAAGTGGCCTTTCATATGTTTTAATGTGACTCACAAATTGACCTACAAAGCTAGTAAATCCAGCCATGATTATCATTGTTATTAAGACGAAATAAATTTATATACCAGTTACGTTTAAAAGTTACAGTTCATTTTCTCAAAATTGCAGACTAAACAAGATTTAGTTCATCTTGAAAAATTCAAACAATGAAATCAATATTCTTAGTTAATAGAAACAAATTATTCGTTGAAACAAAATGATGTTTTGACAATTCATTCATTGATTTCAGTAAGTTATTTGTTTAGACAAAATAATAATCATTTCAACACAATAGTCAAAATGTAGAAACAAAAAATGTTACAGTTATTTCATTTTTATGAACAAATTACAATAGTGCATTACAGTGTCAAAATAATCTTAAATACCTTTACTATTTTGGTATAATAGTCAGACTACTAAACTTTGTTTCATAGGTTAAGTGAAATGACGCTAGAGAAGTACATTACAATGAAACGATAGTCTTAATTATATATGTAATTTTACATATATTTTTTTATTTATAATAAATAATTCTCATTCATATCAAACAGATCATTGTTTCATTTACTCTAGGATGTACTACAATAAACCCCCACCTATAAAACCAGGTGTCGTTTAAAGGACTGGGGCATGTGTTTTGACAACTGAGCTTGATTGACAGGTGCTGAAATGACTTGAATCCAGATCTCCGAACCTCGATTAACGTTAACCCAGGATTAAATTGAACCCAAGAATCACTTTCTCTAATTATAAATGTTTCAAAAGCTAATTTCAAGCTACATAAACCAAAGTCGAAACCAAAAGAAAAATACCCTTTAAATGAAATCTCCCTTTATAAATTATTTTACTAGAATGAAAATTAGCACTAACCCTAAGTTTTCCCCACCGCCGTTTGAACAAGCCGGCCCTAAATCTGCTAAATTAGAACCAGAAACATGCCTGAAACGCGAATGCCATGTCACAACGAGGTACCTAAGGAGACGCACTTTAATCTGTCATTACTTCTAGTATAAAGAATATACTACTCAGTAGGTAAATAGGGCCTATTTTACCGCTTGTATGCAGTAATTTGATGTTAATTAGACCCGCTTATATGCGGTTAATTATACGCGAATCGGTTGCTTTGTATGCATATAACATGTAATGCGAGATCCCGGATAAAGTTTAGCAGGAAAAGTACAAGCAGGCGCTGCACTCCGGAATGAGATTATCGGATTATCACACCTATAGCTACTTATCAACTATTGTCAACACTTCATGCAGGAAGAACAATGCGTTGAAAAATAGTGTATTTTACCAGACAGCGCTTTGCACGTGCAATTATTGATGCAGAAACATTACACAGTCTGTTCGTGAATATTTCGCGCATTTTCGGTATCAGCCGTCGCACTTCGTGCATAATCTTTTCAGGAATGCATCCCCAAAGACCTTAATTTGAGCACGTTTCATAAACATGTCGCCAAAACTAAAGAGAACACAAAGGAAAAGTCAATAAAAAATTGATATCACATAAATTCCCATCGAAAAATGTGATTTATTTTACCTTTTACCTGAGACAAGGGTACGGCGTCAACAGCCACCAGGCGAGGTAGGAGGGGCGAAATTTAAACATCGCCTCCACTGAAGTCCGTTGAACTGGTCGAAAATCGATCGAAAGCGTACTATATGAAGCGAGGGCCGTGATGCATCATATCCCTGGTGCGTTGGCTAGAAACGACGGAATTTAAAGAAGTTTATCCTTTCCTGCGTTACGGGCTAATAATTGTATGCAGTAAGAATACGTTAAAACTAAAGATTGGAGGCGACCCACAAGTAAGAGGCGACAATTACTACCCAATGTCATAAGATCGAAGGTGTGCGAGGCCCGAAAAGGCGCTCAACCCGCTCCCAAGCACTCTTTGACAACATACAATCCGCGTCCGAATGGGCTCTAGAAGGAATATCAGCCGGATTTTCACTTGAAGGGACTTAGTATACATCAAGGCTGAAATTGTATTCTCTGCAGTGATGAAAAATGTCCTTAATAACACTGTTATCTTCGGAGCTTTTACAGCCATCATTCTCCAGGCCCTCTTCGAGGCATCACAATAAAGTGTAATCGCGGCGTGAAGGCAATCTTCCCAGCCGTCAAGAAATTGCCAAAACTTGATGCATGCTCGAAGGCTAGGCTCCAGTTTGATAGATGGCCGAGTGGAACCAGAGAGCATACTTATAATTAACATCCCGGAATGGTAAGGCTGAAGGAGATTACCTTTCCCGAAAGGCGTTGGAGGGTTTTAAGGGTGACGAAAGGGGATGAAAGAATGCTTTCTGATCCTCAGGGTTAAGAAAGGCCCGACGTACAGAGTCGCATAATTATGAAACCCAGAAAGCGTACTCATGTCGAAGGAGTCGACTGCGATTTATCAATGCCAATGAAATAACCTGCCTCAATGAGCAAAAAGCACATATAAACACGAAGTGTACCATGTAGTTATACTTTAACAGTCATTTTAGCTACATGAAGGTAGTGACGAAAAAAATTCCCCTGAAGTAAAGTTCGCATACAATAACTACAAAGACAAAACCTATGGGAGACGACATAATGAATGTGTTGTACGTTTTTATAACAATACGACCATCATAATTCAGTCAACAACAACAATAACAACGACAAAAACAGCTGTTATTCCTGTTTTTAAGACCACTGTTCAGTACAATAGGCACGTTCATGTTTGCAATGTCAGCTTTCCCGTCAGCTTTAACGTTACTTTCACAGCTAAAGTCTTGAGAAGAAAAATGACGGCGTTAACTGTAAAATTCGGTCATTCGTAGCCTTATAACTAGTACTACTAACTGAGGTACAGTAAATTGGATTCAAACAAAATAAAAAAAGTAATTGTAAAGAGCAATGTTTAAACAAAGGCTTTTTGTTCCGCAGTTACGATTCAGCTTTTCTTTTTCTCTTTAATTGAAAATTGGCTTTTGAAAACAAAATCTGTTACACCGCCCAAATTAAACCCTTCGTTAACTTTTTAAGTGGTTTTCAATCGAGCGCCGACGAAAGTAATACATTTTCGTGATTGCTTTGGTTTTGCATTGCTACGCATTGCGATTGGTTAAAATACATGTATCTCGCGCCACTTTATCAACCAATCAGAAGTAAAGCCAAAACCAGTCGTAACTTCAGTACTCGCACGCATTTTCCCGCGCTTAGCGCCGGCTACGGGTATTTCCTTCCAGCTCTGATTGGTTCATTGGATTGTCTGCCTGTGTTGTGAATGGCCAGAGTAATTACATAGGTTTTGGTTTTACTACACTTAAATGAAAACCACAGTGCTCTAATACGGTGTTATCGTTAATCGGCTTTCGAACAACCGGGTCCAGGATATCTACATCTCTCCACACTGTGATATAACAACCGGTAACGTGGGTCTGTTGTTAGGACCTACAGGCACATTCTGTAAGAAGAGATAAAAGGAGAGTTTAGACGGTAAGAATGGAGCGTAATACAGTCAACTCTTACTAAGACGGACACCGTCGGGAACGGCCCCAACTGTCCGTCCTAGTAATTATGAGATAATAAAGTTGAACCTGTGCACAATGAATACCTGTCTGTTTTAAGTCTGTTTAGAGTCGTTTTTGTTGAACATGATTTACATATAAAAAGCAGATAAATTTGTATTAAAACAAAATCAAACCCACCCTCACTTTCACTTAAAGGTCAGGCTACTAAGCACACAACTATAAAAATGGCCTATTACAATATAAATTATTATAATTATGTCACGTCATGTATGAAATAGAAAAACAGGCATACGATTTAGGGCACGTCTTTGGTGTTCGAGGATGTAAAAACATAGTTTTGTTAGTGTATTCTGATTTGAGAATGACCAGAATATGTGGCAAAAAACCCTGCCCTTAGTCTGCAGTTTTGCCTGGAAGCAATCGTTACAATTAACTTTAAAAAGCCAATGTGCCATACCTCTATTTTTCGCATTACTAACAGCCCGTCAACCAGTTTACCTGCGAATGATATAGTTAACAAGTAAATTTAACATTGTGATAACGAGTGTATGAAATAAATTCACATAAAATATATTTAACATCAGGAGAAAGAATGAAAGACAATGTGATCATCGCAGTTCTGCAGCAACGGAAGCAGTTGTACATGTACACGTAAATAGAGCCTAAACAAAAAAGTCAAGCCTGAAAGTTTTCATCCTGTCAAGGCCCGAGTTCTTTTTCCCCTTTCAGGCTCCATTTGCAACTCATTCACTTGCTGCTGCTGCTGCTGCTGCTGCTACTGCTACCATTACTACTACTAATCTCAAGCATTTGAAATTACTGTATAAAACATATATTTTTTAGAAGACTTGTTAACATCCTTTGTATCATGTTCAATATTTTAAAAATTAGCTTTAATTGTTTTTTTACATGTTATTAGGGACGGACCATTATTTTTTTGACGGCGGGGGGCTGGAAAATTTTGAAATAAATTGTTTGCAGAGGCTATAAACACTGAAATAAATTGTCTGCAAGCAAAAAATAAAGAAAAAAAATTGTTTGCCAAAGGTATGGCAGTTGGACGGACACACAAAAAGAAATTGTTTGCAGCAGGTGCCGCATATAAAAAAAAATGTTTGACTTACCGAACACAACATGCTTTCCATCTAGAAAATCACACTTTGTACAAGTTATGAAGAACTGAAATGAAATAATTGAATTAATTATTTACAAAACTTCTCATTTGCCTTAAAGTGCATATGAACCGAAATTTCTTTTTATGTAGTTATAAAATTTAGCCTTTGAAACGCACGATTCCAAAATTTGAGACGTTAAGGGTAAAAATTAGCGATGTTACAAGCGTTCGAAGTTACGCTATTTTGCCCTACACCCTAAAAAAGGGTCACTAAATTTAAGGGACTGGAGTCGAGTTGTGACGTAATGTTGGTTACAAAAGTTTTTTTACGTTCAGTGATTCTTTGTGAGTTCTTGCCGCTCCGAAAGATGTCTAGGGATTCGGTTGCGCTCGTAGCAAGACTCCTCGAAATGCGTGCGACAGACATACTGGATATTGAACTAATCACGTGACATTTTGGCCGCGCGATTTGAAAACCATTCTTTGGGGCAAAATAGCCCAACTTTGAACGCTTGTAACATTGCCAATTTTACTCTAAGACGTTTCAAACTCTGGAATCGTGCATTTCAAAGGCTAAATTTTATAACTACATAAAAAGAAATTTGGGTTCATATGCACTTTAAGAATTAGATGATAGCAGGTATAATATCATGGGCCTCAGACATGCAGCCTTTACTTGTACTTTTAAAGATGCTATGAACTTTAATCACTTCTTGTCACGTAATTTTTCAAAGATGGGAAAAAGTGTTTCATCAGGTTTTCCAAACACTGAGAAGTGGTTAAAAAAAACAACAACAACAACAAAAAAAACAGGCACAGCCAAGTTTTTTTTTTTACATTGACTTTCAGGTGTTTGATTACCTGATGAAACAATCTTTCAAGTGTTTGATCTAGCTTCTCAAACTATTGATAATTTTATGGTAAATACACTGTAGTATCGCATAATGATTGAATTTACCTCCTTTACAGTAGTGGATTCCTTTGTTTTATCTTGATGAATTATTAATTAATTATTACATCTCTTGTTCCACATTTATACCCACGTTAAATTCATTGTAGAGATTGTACTAACCTGGCAGCCATTAGAGTTTGGACCACTATTTGCCTGGGAAGGAATAATAACAACAAATATTAAACAGATGTAATAGTTTCTGTTGTAAAACAAAATAATAATTAAATAGTAAGAGTAACAAGATACACTTGATACTTTTTTTATCATAATTGAAGGGCCAAATGGAAAACTATGCTAAGTGGAAAGTTACAAAACAAGGGTCGGAGTCGAACCATTCCATGTCAAATTTTATGCCTTGTTTTGTTTTTCTCGCTCTGGTTTGCCTCATTTTAGGCATGTGACCTACAAGTTAACTGCAAGACATCGTTCAGAATATTTTTGTGCTAGTTTTTCCGTCGTTTTAGAGAAATAACGCATGGAAAAGAAAAACTAACTAAAATAAACCACCTAAAACAGCAGAGTTCTGGCCCTCTAGTGCTCTGACTGTACAATCCTAACTGCAGCTAGAAGTTTAACAACGCCATTACAAAAAGCAGATTGGCCGTGAGAATATGCGACCGCAATACTCCTGAACCGCGCCAACGACCTGAACGAACGTAACGTTATTTAACGCGGGCGTATCGATGGCGTTCGCCACTTGCAACAACATGGCTGAACAGCGAACAGCTCAGTGGTTGAGCGCTGGTTTAAGCCATGTTTAAGGCCCGCTCGGGGATGGAAGGACATCATGAAGTCCGGAAATCCTTAAGTCTCTAAGTAGTATAGGGGTTGGGGGTACCAGCGCATTTTTGCAAAATGCGCTGTTACCAAACCCAACCCCGATACTACAGCCATATAATGGCATCCATATAATGGTTTATATCGGATTTGCGCTCGTATTTTGGTGTCTATGAAATTGCGCTCGTATTTCGGGAATATATATTGGTTTTCATATATTGGTGTCTATTAAATTGCGCTCGTATTTCTGGAATATAGATAATGGTTTCTAACTTCTGGGATATATTTTTGGATTTAATTAATAATCGCATAATGGCCATATGCATAACTGCTGATTCCATCTTCTTGCAGATATCTTTTGTCATCAAAACAACTGAGTGATACTTTATTGATTTCATAACTTCCTAGTTGATGTTTTTGGCTTCTGATTGTTTTCATTCTGTGGTGCATCTGTTTTTTCTCAAATAGCGTATTTTTATAGTTTTCATGTTTGATATCATTTTTGATTATATTCTTTTTGATTCCTTTAGCAGTCTTACCTCCTGATTTGTTGTCTTTCATATAGCTATACATTTTTGATCGTAGGCCAACAAATTCGCAAATAGGAATTCCTGCAGCCTCATCTTTGAATTTACCAATTACTTTTTTATTAGTTTTATCGAAATATAATGAGTTTTCCGGGTAGTCGCTGTTATCAAACAAATGTTTATCATTCCAGAAGTCTGAGTAGACATCTTCAGCTTCGATTTCATAAGTTAAACTATCTGTATCAGTAAATAGAAGTTTAGCCTTATTATACTTCTTTTTGATGTATTTATAATGAAAATCATACATTAATGTCTTACTCAGATCTAGGATACACATACCCACATATGCCGGCCTGTTAAGGGTTAGTGTTTCTTTGATCTTATGAACGGCTACAAGGTTTTCATTGAAGATTTTGCTACTTACATATGTAGGTTTAGCAGTCATTTTTAATAGTTTCTTCTCATCAGTTACTAATCTGACATCTATTCTCTTTCTGATATTTTCCATTGTTTTTCCAAATACACTGTTGTTCATAAGTTTGAAGAAATCTTTCTCAAAGGCATTTTTGGCATTAGTTCTTTTCTGCGTATTGAAATCAATATATTGCTTCAACCATGCGGACTGATTGAATTCTAGTACTCTATGAACTTTTGTTATTTTCAAACCAAGATCAGTGTATAATTGTAGGTTTCTGTAATGAAGAACATACTTTTCTTTGTTTCTTAAAGTTGGAATTAGTTTTTGTACAAGGCCTGTTGATATATTATATTTGGTAGCTATCTTTCGGCAATACCCAGATAACATATTGCTAGTCACTTTAACTTTCTCTGGTCCTAATGGGTAGTCATTATGAAGGCTGTGCAATTCTTCAGGATATTCCATGTCTACTTCTAGTATTAAACCTTTGTTGCTATCTTCTTTATATTTAGTTAAGTCTAACTTCTTAATCTGATTTTCTGTCATCCATTTGAAACCGCCAGTTGGTAGGTATTGTGACATAGCCCAACCATAGAGATTGTTAGCATCAAGATACATGATATACTTTGAGGGCGCCTTCTCATTGTATGATTTCATGTATTTGTTGTTGGCTTTCCCATATCTATTGGCTATATAAGAAATACCACCTCTCATCCCCTTTTCAATGAATTGAAACATGTCAATATCAGTCATCAGTTCTAATTTAATATTAGTCATTTTTAGCATAGCATCCCAAGATAATCCTGGAGATGTGAAATAATGACATGGGTCTAATTTGTAGTATTGCAGACAGGTCTTTCTGAAGTTTTCAAACACATCAGCTAACAGAAGGATGTCAGATTTAAGATATAAATCATGGTACTCACCCATATTTTTAAGCATGAAGGTTTCCCAAACAGTTTGAGCATGCTTATAGTCTTCATCTGATATGCATACATCATTTAATATGCTGTAAAATTCTGCTTTTGGTGGTAGTTGTTTATTGAATTTATCAAAACTGTCCATGAAGTCATATGGATAGACTCCTTTTTGTGACATTAAATTAAGCTTTTCACCTTTGAATTGTTGAGAGGTATATTTTAATGATTCTTTTGGTAGATTGCTTACTAGTTTATCTAAACTAGAGCTCATAAACTGGAAACTATCAATGAAGGTAAGATGATTACCAAGCATGAAAGCCATATACTTTTCCATATTGTTTGGTATAGCATTTATATTCATCTGTTTGTCTTCTCCTTTCTTATTTTTGTATGTGTGCTTCTTGACTATTTCACCAATCTCTTGCATGATGAAATGACTATCATAACCTCTGAGATTATGGAATATAACAGGAATTTTTATCTCTGCTGGATTCACTCTTAGTTTCAGATTACATTCTTGGTGAGCAGAGCCTCTGTATTTACCAGTTATATGGCAATGATCTCTAACTTTAATATCTTTCTCTGCATACTTTTGATCACATATATGGCATTCTTTAGCTTTTTGAAATTCTTCTTCATCATCTTCTGTCATTCTTAATGGTTTATTGAATTCTTTTTTCATCACTTTCTTACAATATTTGACTTCCCCCAGCATAGCTTCCATAAATTTGTGAACAGCTTTTTCACCTCTATATATTTGCTCTGGTTTGGTGTATTTATCATTGTAGCAACAAACAACCTTATAACCATAACTACAGTCTGTATGCTTCTGATAAGCCTCTGTGTATGATTTATCATTGTCAGGCTGACAACCATGTATTTTTTCAGTAATTGCTTCAAAATCTGCATAAATAACAAATGGTACCGGTAGTTGTTTATGGAAATTGTTGAATTTTAGTATATTATTATCCTTGTCAGGCATTTTTATAGCTTGTGTGCCATTCACTTGTATGCAGTTTTCTTTATGATTAGTTAATATTTCTTTAGAGCTGAAGCATTGAAGACAATACATGCAGAAATGTTTTCTTTCTTTGTGTTTGGTTTGATTGTACATTAATTTGTTAAAATCTTTAATTAAGACATAGTGCTTGTTTTCATTTTCTGTTATCAGAAGAAGATTCATGTGGTCTTCATGTTTTTCTTTTGAGACATAAATTGGGTATGGTTGTTTGTCTTCATAACCGAACACATTTATATTGATTTTATTTTGTTTTTCAATCTTGTTGTACTGTTTGGTGGTGACTGGGAATTCAATTCCTGAATAATCTAATTTGTTGATGTATTCCTTATCGAGTTTCTTGATTCGTTGAGAATCTTTCTTTTGATGATTTAGATGTCTGATGTGACACCACCTAAAGCATTCATTATCCTCATTTTTTAGGTTGATCAATCCTTTTGCACTGTTGCTGAGTTCTTGGGGTAGTTGAATATATGAAGAGCCTCTCATTGGTTGATATTTTACAACATTAATATAATGATTTTCCACTGATTGGACAGTCCAACCAGATCCCTCTGAAATCCAAACTGCAATCTTGTTTAATATGTTTTGCTTTGACACTTGTAGTGATTCAGCAATCTCTAGGTCGTTTATGATTGTTTGAACTTGACTGTTGAAATAGGCAGTTTTATACACTGTTTCTCCATTTGATATTTTGGTAAATATTACCTTGAGTGTTTCAACAAATTTCAGTCCTTTCATGGATTTTAGTGTACTTATAATATGATATTCAATAGCCTTTCTTGTGTTTTGCAGTTGCACCAGCGGGTCTTTGTTATTTTTAATACTTATTTCATAGGATTTAGTATAACCTTTCAGAGCTTTATCTGTTTGCTCTATCTTAGTTCTTGGTAATGGGACTGGTTTTTTAGTCCTTGGTGCAGGAACTGGTGGAACAATTATATTGTTTTCATAATCTTTAACCATTTGGTTTACACTCTTACGAGGTGTTGGGATTGGTTTTACAGCCTTTGGTGTTGGAACTGGTTTGACAGTCCTTGGTGTTGGAACTGGTTTTACAGCCCTTGGTGTTGGAACTGGTTTGACAGTCCTTGGTGTTGGAGCTGGTTTGGTATCATCTACCACTATAATTGCAGGTTTCTTCTGTAGCTTTAATATCATTTGGATTAGTTGAGACTTACTCAATTTTGTTAAGTCTGATGTTTCCATTATCTATATATATATAATTATATAATATTTCTTTAAGTACCTTTTAGAGTGCGTTTATTTTTGACATCATTTTGGAAATAATTTGAGATAGTTATATATGATTTGTCATATATGATTATCTTTTTATGATCGCCTTGCGTTATTCGTTGTTGTATTTTTGTGCATTCGATTTATGCACCATAGTTTTATTGTGTTTATATTTACTTGCAGGATGAAAATATTTATTACATTCAATGCAATGATATTTATTATCTGGGTTGTCATTAAACTTCTTACAATAAAGACGTCCCATAATACGTTTTTCTTTATCGGTCATATATTTTTTAGGTCTTCCCCTTGATTGTTTCACCATTACTATATATTATGATGATTTTTTTAAGTCATTTTAGTGCGTTTGGCCTTTATCAAGAATTCAACTGATCCAAAAAATGGATTATTTAAACTATATGTTTCTTAGTTTTTATTGTGTGTTTAAATGAACGAATTCACGGATCTGCCTATTAATATTATCCATATGTTTATTAGTTTTCAAATGACAGAATTTTCCAGCAAGTGAGTAGTTGATATTGTTATTACATGCACGGCAATACCACTCTTTATTTAACATATAACGAGTTTTGGATCTTTTAATAGCTTCTTTTTTGGCTTCTTGGGTTTGGTATATAGGCGGTCGCCCCCTACCTCTTTTTATTATTACTTCTTTTTCCATTATATTATTACTATATATTATTTTATCTTTATATGCGTTTAAATATGGTTGAGAATTCAAATGATCCAGTTATGAATCTTTTAAACTATATTCAGATATTCATTTCAGTTTTCAATTCAGCTATATTATCAACTTTTGTTTGTTTCAACACATTACATTCCTCATCGTATTTATTGTTTTCTATCTCATTGCAGATAATATTCAATAACTGTTTCAATGTTATATCTTCATCCATTTCATGTATTTTTTTATGATAAAGTTTCCATAATTTCTTTTTATATTGTAACAGATCCAATCTACGCTCATTATCATATATTTTATTATGAAGATTGTCTATTTCATCTTCACATTCCTGAATTTGAAAATTTATTTTTTTGATATATTTCTCAATGCCACTCATGATACATATATGTTAGATATTTTTGACATCTTTTAACGGTATCCATGAATTAAATTCTTTTGGATAACCAGACCATGATACCAAAGCTTGTTTTTTCTTGTAATCCCTCCTAATGACTTTGCCAATTCTGAATACATCCTGTTTTGCTAATTGTAATTCAGGTTCATAAAATGACCCTTCTATTGATTCATTATTAAGATCCTTTAACTTATATGTAATAGGGTTTGTGTATTGGATTTTATCAACTGTGAATACCTCTTCAGTCCAATTACTTGTATATCCTTTATCAAATACCTTTCTTTTATACTTTGAAATTCTAACCTTATCACCAACTTTGAATTTTACTTTTGATGATGATGGTTCCATATCACCATATAAAGTGAGATATACACTTCCCTCGTTTTTATTTACTTCTGCCGGTTTCATTTTGATGCTTGAATGCTTTGTACTGTTGTATTCATTTAATAGTTTTGGTAACATGTCTAAATATTGTGTTGTATTTTGAGCTGTAAATTGTTTCCACATTTTACATTTTAATGTTCTGTTAAATCTCTCAATAACAACAGCTTTACCTTCATTGAAAGTAGAATACATCTCAATATTATTTTTCTTTAGCCAGTCTTTGAAAGTTTTATTATAGAATTCAGATCCTTGATCTACCCATAAATATTTCGGTTTTCTTTTATACTTTTTAATAACATCATCAAATGATTCAGTAATTGTATTACCGGTTTTATTTTTAATGGGAATGCTCCAAGCAAATTTTGAAAACACATCAATGATGTTTAACAAATATCTATATCCTTTATTCCATTTTGAAAACTTCTGCATTTCTACAAGGTCAGCGCTCCAAATATCATCTATTCCATTAACAATAACTCTTCTTGTTTTAAATTTTCGTTTGATTGGCTTATGTAATTCATCGGCTAATTGTTGAGCCCAATCATTTTTACTCAACGCCGCTTTCCGTTTTTTGGCTTCCTTTTTTGTTTAACACCAAGGCCTAATTTCTGTTTTATATCAATTGTGTTTCTAGCCAACCAATGACCCCATTGTCTCTCATCATATGGTACTTCATCTAAAGCTTTGACCATTTTTCTGTCTGCTCTATTCTTGCACTTTCTGTCGTCTTTACAAACACTATAATCAACATCGTGCTGCATGGCAATGGCATCCGTTCTTCCTGTAGGTTGGTCATATATTTCTAATATTTGGCCAGTTGTTGGGTCATATTTCACTTGACTCTCTAAATCATTATAAGGCCCAGTATATTTATGACCGGGTAATGTCCAACTGCCTTTGGGTTTTGGTAATTTACCGATAGCCTTATGAATATCAACAGCACCACCATGAATAGGGTCTAGTTTTTTCGATAAATCCGATGTGAAACTGTTAAGAGCTTGATCAAGGTATTTGTTTACAGTACCTTTAATCTTTCGTTTTGCAAAATCAGATTTAATTGCCTTTGATGCTCCGATTCTACCTAAATTATACAAACCTTTTAAAGCGCTTTTAGCTGCTATTTCACCATGACTGTGACTACCTTCTATATCTAAAAATCCGCCAGCCATCTCTGACTGGCTATTTATTTTAAATCTTTATTGGATACAAAACGTGTTTTAGTAACCCCACATTCGCTACATTGAGATTTTAGCATAAGACGATTATTTTTTGTTTTAACAAGTTTTTCAGTACCAGGTACTGATTTTGTTTGCTTTCTTCTGTTTTACACAATATGATTTAACCATTATATATATAAGTTAGATATTTTTGAAATAATGTTCGAGGAATCTCTCATTCTTCATTGTGTCATATATGTCGAACACTTCCAATAGATTGTAATATGAATTCCCTTTATTCATTTCATTCAGAAAGTATAAACAGAAGTAACCACATGTGACGTTTTTATATTTGGATTTGATTGTTTTGATGTAACAGAATCAAATTCTTTCTTTTTGTATAATTTACGATCTCTTGAAATGGAGGCATACCGAAACTATCAAAATAATTTATCACGTTGTCTTTGACATATGTGGCCACCCAATGGCTTCCACTCATATATGAGGGTTCAAGATTGTATATGAATAACGCCTGTTTATGCTTATGTGGAACTTTCTCATCCCTCGATAGAACATCTTTGATTGGGATGTTCAAATATCTACACCATTTTATTAGATCATGATTACTTAACGGGATATCTTTATGGAATTTTGGTTTTACAGTATTGCCCCTAGTAGTGGTATGCCATTGAATGGGCTGTTTTTCCCTAATAGTATGCCTTCTCCCGACTTGTTTTTTTTGGTAGTTTTTTTTTTAATCCCCATACCAATTGGATTATCCCATGTACCTATAAATGGAGGTGGTTGTCTGTATGCACCAATTCTCGGAGCTCCCTTACCCCCTTTTTTCTTACTAATTCCCATTCGTGGAGCCCCACTACCAGTTTTACCAGTCAAAGCATTTAGAAGGAGTGGAACACCAATGCTTGCCAACAGAGTGCCTAAAAATCCACCTGATTGTGTTTTTGTTGGTTTTACATGAACACCTGAACCTGATTGAAGGGCATTCAATATATCCTGTTTTTGTTTCGTCGATAAAAGATGCTTATATTCTATCAGCTTATTAATTTTGTCTTGTGGTACGAGAAAACCACCCGACTGTACGCCTTTGCCAGATATTGATTTCACAATCTGAGAAGCACCTTCTGAAGCCAATCCAGCAAGAGCTGATAGCCCAAGGGTTTTACCTATAGTTGGTGCTAGTGTCTTTCCAATACTTAAGATAGAAGTTAGTAGACTACCTCCAACCTGTTTTCTGATATTACTTTTAACAAGTTTGATATCCATACCCTTATTCATCATACGATTCTTCTCCAATCTCTTCTTTACCATTGCTGGTACATATAGAATATCATTTCCGTTCAGAGATTCATTTGATAGTCTGAGAACAATAGTTTCCCTTTTTTTGAAAGCATTGCTAAGATTCTTCTTTTGATTGTCAGACAAATTTACTTTGATTTCAAAAAGCTGAGTCATTTGCTGTATATAATATATGTTATATAATTTTTTCCAGTTATAAAACATATATGAAATAAGGATATTTATTTTTATTAGTAATACATTACTTATTATACAATTTTACACTATAACCAATTCATTACCCACCTTGTCAATGACAACAGATTCTTCATATAGGACTACAGCATGAACATTGAAGTTTGCAGCTGCATTCTGGCTTAGTCTATACCTGAAGATTAGCTGTTTCGGATCTCTTGTTATTTTTTCAGTTTGATACGTAAGATTAAAGTAAATCAACCCATACAGAGAACTATAGTTTGCTAAGTTCAGCTGAGTTCCGCTGTTATAGTCATTTTTCCGCATAGTATATGACATCAAATCGTTAAAGATTCTCACTTTTGATTCTGTATCATACTCTGTTTCTGGATAAAAGACTCCATTTCCATATTCTAGTCTACAGTTTAAAAGGGAAGAGTTATTATCAGCAGCATTAAGTTTAAAAGTGTCCATTAGATAAGGACTGTCTTCTTCAACTGCATCATTAGGCGGGTTTGTTCTTTTCAAGTAAACAAAAATGTGTTTGACATTGTCAATACTGCTTGAAATCTGGAAAAATCCTGATGATTGTGTAGGAGCTGATGCTTCGTACATTTCCCTTAAATATTTCCACTGAGTTTCTTTAAGAAATGAACTAACGAAATTGTCATACAATGAATCCTTTGGAGTTAGTTTTGGCACCCAGAGCAAAAACCTGTTAACAACAATTCTTCCAGCATCAGTTCCATTAGCCATGTGAATGAGTTCACCATCGTTTTGTAGCTCAATGTTAAATTGTATTTGCATTGGTACAAGCATCTTATCTTCAAGTTCTTCAAAAAATGAGAACCTGTTCAATGGTATAATCACATTAATGTTTTTAGCACCACCACCATGTCTCGAAGTGCTTGAGTTTGCAACCTGCGAGCTTCAAATCCTGTGTTATTCGCAGCTGTTGTAGCATTCGTGTCCAAATACCAGAAACTGTTTTTAGCAACTGATCTACTGTAATCATCAGAATACTCTAGCAGGTTTTTAACAAAAGTGACTTTATGGAGATTGTCAGTGTCATAAACTATTTTTCCTGCAGATTTAATCATTATGTGGTCAATTAAGGAATGCCCTCCATTAATTACCGTTATTCGATCAGCAGCAGCATATCCCTCCGTCTGCTAATTTCTGTAGTTGGAATTGGACTTCAATATAGGCATTGTACCAATCGTAGAAACTCGATCGATCATTAATTGTAAATTTATAACCATTTTTCGTTTGGTGTTGACCGTTAGCTGGAGACCTGATTACATCATCGAGTTGGAATCGCACCAACTCATTTCTTTGTAGAAAATTATCTGTTCTAAAAGACATATATTATTATGTTATATAATTTTAACAATTAAAAAATATATTCATTGATTCTATACAAATCTAACTCTACGTCTTCTCCTCAAACCATCTCCAGAAATGAGTCTATTCAGTATCATATCAGTACTTTCTTGATCTAGTTTTGGCTGATAATGTTGCTGCAGCTGTTTAATGGGTGAGGATGGAACAATTGCTGTTTGTCTTGTAGCTCCTTTTCTCAAATTTGTCAATCTTTTCATTATCAAATCACCAGATTTTTGAGATACCGCCTTACCCAGTCGCTCACCTGCATGGGATATCCCCGATTCTAACGCCTTCTTTGCTATTGGCTTAGCAAATTTCTTGAAAACAGATGATGCAACACTCTTCAACGGTTTGAAAATATTATCAACGATAATTCCCGATCCTTTGTGTCTGTATACAAATTTACCAAGTTTTGGATGGTAAAATCTTTTGAATTCATACGGTTTCATTATACTATTATGTTATATTATTCTATACTTTTCAGAATCAGTGAGAAAGCTGTATCTGCCATTCAGTTAACTAATCTTCTTTTTCCATCTGTGATGTATATTCGGATACTACTGATAGTATTTTTATTAACTGGTTATATGACCGTTTAGGTTCTAAAGTGAAGCTATAACTAGGTTGGAGTACACTGGTAGAGAAGCTATAAATGATGTCTGTATCTTGACCGTCGACAAGTGAATCATTAATTAGGTCACAATGGATATTCAATATCGGTGTCTTGACTTAGATTTGGTACTCTAGGACCAATATTTGTTCACTTGTCAATACTGTCTTATCAAACCCGATTAGATCATTAAAATTGGAATGCGTAAATCAAGCTGATAATTCTGAGCCAATGTAATCGTAACCCTAAATGTTGTTGATCAAATTCAAGAGTGATTGGATATTCATCACCGTTCTTTGTTATATCTTATATATTCATCGAAATCAGTATAATTCCATACTGATGGAAATTGTATGTTGTGATAAGTTGTACCATTATTAGAGCTATATTTTATTAATTGATTGTTGTATCCTGCGTTAACATTGAACCATGAAACTCATATTGATAATTCTGTTAAGACCGATAACATATTGAGAATTACTATCCAATATCATTGTCTAGTAAATTTTGTTGTGAAATCTTCAGGTTTATTATTTAATTGGGACTTCACACTATAGGAGGATAATACTATCTCTCGTTCCATATATAATAAAGTTACATTATATTTTTAAAATATTGACATACAATTTATTATACTGCGATCTATTGATTTTCGACATTTTCAATAATTGTAGTATAGTTACTCCCATATTCCTCATCTCAATGCTGGTATTCCCTGCCAATCTTTCACCAATAATCAATTCCAATTTTTTAAAAGCTGCTTTACATCATTAAAAAACATAATATTTCCACCTCTCTGTTTTTTCCTCGCCTTGATTCCAGAACCTTTCATTGTTTCCAATTTAGTATTATAATGTTTTATGTATTCATTTAAAGTAACTCTTGCGTTGTCTATTCTTTTGTTTTTCGCATTTGTCTCTCAGCTTCTGATATAGCCCCACTTTTGAACTGTTTTGTAACATGTGACTTAAATCCACCTAATTGACTTCTTTTTGCTTTAGCATTTTTTATAATCTTATTAAGATATGTCTTAGTTTTTTGTCTGTATTGATGATTGATTCAATATCTTTCCACATTTTCATAATCCGTAATACCAAGATCATCAAAATCAAATTACTTTATCTTCATCATCTAATCCATAGTCCATCTCATCGTCGTCATCATATTCTGGCGGTAATCATCTGTTGTTAACAAAGTACAGGATCAACATAAATATTCTTATTTCCTTCCATAAGATCTTGTAAAGATTCTTCATAAGTAGGTGGTTTAGGTACAATTTTTTATTTTGATTTGGTGGGACATAATCACCAAATAAATCATCAACTTGCATGTCTTCGAAAGGGTCAACTTCAGGCATATAATCAATACCTTGATCAGCTTTTTTAGGTGCTCTTTTCTTTCTTATGGGTACCCTTAAATCTACATTACTGTCGATAACATCATCTAATTTACTAGTCACAGGTTTGAATACCTTAGCAATGACTCTTGACTTATCTTATGACTAAGATTATGTTTTGTGATTGCATCATGTACAAGATTAATCTTTTACCTAATAGAGATTTACTCTTTGCAAGTTCTTTCCATTTAAGTAAACTCATTTATTGTTATATTATTACGTTACATAAAAATGAAATCATATATAAAAAAAACGTTTAACACTGTGTTATACACCGTGTTGAACACGTGTTGAACACCGTGTTATACACCATGTTATATTGAAATAATATACCCATATAATATAAATGATAATACCAAATTACGATGTTGAAGACGATGGTCTCGAACTTTAGACAGTTATATGATTTCATGCCAAATTTTCGATGTTGGTTTGCGGCCCAAGTGGTTCGGGAAAAACAAATACACTTATGCATATGATTTACAATTTATTGTACTTTGATAAAATATACCTGTATGCGAAAAACTTAGAGCAGTCCAAGTATCAGAATCTTATGGATATGTTCCAGCCAATAAGTGATGAAGCTGGTTATAATGTTATTGAAGCAAGCAATGATCAAATTATTCCTGTAAATGATATTGATAATGAAAGTCAGAAAATAGTATATTCGACGATTTCGTATGTGATAAAAACCAAAAACCATTAGTCGACTATTTTATACGAGGGAGACATAAAAACTGCAGTGTGATTTATTGAGTCAAGCTATTATAAGACACCGAAAGACATAAGATTGAACTGTTCACATTTCTCTATTTACGAATTCCCAAGTACCAATGAGAAGTCTAATTTGCCGTGAAAACAGTATTTCAAAACAATTATATGATAAAGCAACTAAAGAACCATTTTCATTTTATATATAGACAAACCAAGGAAATTCACAACCAAGAATTTTAATGAAAAAATATAATAGTAATATAATGTTATTATATAAATGAGTTACTCAAACGGACGTTTACCTGAATCAACATTTAATAATCAATCTCAACGGGGATTACCTGGTGTCGGGTTTGTATTAACAGATGACGGAAATTATGATATTCAGAATAAAAGATTGACAAATGTTGCAGAAGCTATTAACAATAACGACGTGATTACAAAGCATCAGGTTGACACGCTTGGAACAAGTTTGGAAAACAAACTGATTCAACTGAGGGCTGATTCTCTTCAGGTTGACGGATCATCTCATATGACTGGAGATCTTGATTTGAGGGGACATAAACTAATTCTACCCGGTGAGATGATATGGATAGAAAATTAATCACAAACATGGACGCTGATTTGAATAATGACCTGGCTGCTGTTAATTGATAACTCTCAAAATCAGGTCAATAACAAAGCACATTACAGATGCATATATGAAAAATGAAAGAATAGTATTGATGATCACAGATGCCAATTATCATTCTATATTAAATGTTCAAGCAGCTGGTGATAACGATGCTTTCCTTTTTATCATGGGAAGACACATTTTTTAAATTATGATGGTCAACAATACGATGCGAAGAATAAGAAAATCGTAAATTAAAACGATGAATCCAATGATTTAAGTAGTGTAAACATGGTACTTTAAAAAAGTATCATCCTGATGTTCCTTCACACACTCATGAAGTTACTAAAGATATTGATCTGAAAGAACTTCATAATGTTGTCAAGTCAAAACCACAGACATACTTGGATTTAGCTGCAAGTTACAACAATCTTGTTTCATATAATGATGTTAAAAACATTTTTGTCAGTCGTAAAGAGATGTTGTCAATGGAGACTGGTTTGGATATGAATAATAATACAATTTTCAATATAAAAGATCCAACAGCAGTTGATCATGCTGTGAATAAAGGGTATGTGGATAATTTAACTAATCTAAAAGCAGACAAAACATATGTTGACGCTAAAACAAGCGGAAATAACCTAAGAATAACACAAAATGAAGCCTCAATCAACGACATACAAACGAAAAAACTCGACAAATCGGATTACAATACTGGAGTTGTTAAGTTAAAACAAGATCTGGAGGAGAAAATCAGTCATACATATATTACAGGAAACCAACAAGAGGATGTATTCAGGTATTTAATGCTGGACATTAATGAAAGCAGTAGCGAATCAAATATCACTGTAACTGGAATCGTTGATTTTCAACAATCCCTACATAAACTGAATAAAAAAGCCTATGAGTTCACCCTAAAGGTTGACAACAGTGGCCTATACCGATCAAGAATTAGTTTTAATCTGCATCCGGTACCTATAGGTTATTATACGCTCGTCATTGAATTCTACCCGATACAAATGAGTGCAATCAGTGTCACAGCTCAAGCGAGTACGATGAATATTCAAAAACAAACAACGAAGCTGTTCCAAAATTATTCAAGGACAATCGTTCAAATACATAGATGGACTCAAGTACCTCCAAATTATTTATTCATCGATCTCCATGGCCGAACGATCGCTAATCCAGCTACTGGTCATCTAGTTGTTTATGGTGTAAAAGGCTACCAGAATGATGTCAGTACTGATATATATGACAATGTATATTTTATTAAAAATGGTCTTATGAAAATGGAAGTAGATTTGGATATGAATGGTAGAAAACTTATTGGTTTACCAAAACCGAAAAATAAATTCATATTTTCAGGAAATTATACGAAAAATAAGAACAGTAATAATATCATATTCAACGGTTCATCATCATTTATTGCATTAATTAATTTGAAATTAGTAAAATTATGGTTGATGATATTGGACGATAAACCGCCTGAAGGATATGAACAAATGTTTATATTAATTCATAACACTTCGTTCGCTCCGCAGAATTGGGAAAAAACATCAAATAAAATTTTATACACTTTCAATATATCAACATCAGTTATCAATTTCAGGGAAGATGCAGACGTACAAATCAAATTGATATTATCAGATCATGGTAATTCATTTCCTCCACATAATTGTCATGTTAGTGCACTTTTTGAAGAGTTTTAATATAATAACTAAAACAGGCATCTTCAATTTTAATCACATAGGAAAAACATACACCATATTTTTATATATAAAAGCTACATTTAATATAATCAATAAATATACATGCCTAATTTGGAGCAAGCAATTAATTTTTGTAATAAATTTTTCACAACCCAAAAAAACCTACATCCTAATACTAAAGATGAAATATTAAAATCGGCTTTAATATATCAATTTTTGTACGTTAACTATTTGAATAAGCCAATATCATTTAACCAAATGTGACCCTGCACAGGAAAACGTACCTTAACGCTTTTCTGTTAAACGGGTAAAAGCGTTAGTCATCCGTTAGTCATCCGTTAGTTATCCGTTAGTCATCCGTTAGTCATCCGTTAGTTATCCGTTAGTCATCCGTTAAAAAGCTTTCTCAAAAACGTTAGAGGCGTTAGACTAACCGTTAAACGCCAGACCGTTAGAATGGTCAGCATAACCGTTAGCAAAAAAATTGCATCCGTTAGAACGGCTGGCAGAGCCGTTAGAAAAAAACAACGTCCGTTTAACGGGTAAAATAGCCGTTAGAAAAAAATGACATCCGTTACAACGGCAGCCATTGCCGTTAGGTAGAGAACGATAAAATTAACCAGGAATACGTGTCTCGCAGAACATCGCGAAGTTCGTGGGAGGGTGCACTGCGGGTCGAAACTTTGGTGGCGTCTCAATTTGCGTATGACGCTTTGTTAATTTCACTTCTTTCGGATTTTTGCCTTTCATGAATTTTTATTTCGTGAAAATGAAGGAACAGAACAGCCAACTGAAACTACGGGTGCAAAAATTCACCGCCGTCGGAGATGTAAACAATACACGTGTCTTGCGAGTTTCGCTGGCGCTAGTGAATGTTTCTCGGGCGAAAATAACCTTAAAGCGATCACTTTTTCATTTAATTTTCTTTTCTGTGTTTCGGATACAGGGGAATAAAAACTAGATATATTTTCGTGTGTCTGATTGCGAGATGTTTTATGGAATCTCTGCGTTATCATTTATGCGTTACTGGAAAGGTTTCAAATTACTTTTGACATTATGCAAATTGCAACATTTTTACCTATTTCAAAGGGCTAAATTTGTTTCTCTCCTCCTAAATTATCACTTCTGTCGTTAACTTTGATTAAATTTGTAAGTTTCATTTAAAATGTGTTATGATAATGACGGGAATAGTTCCAGCAAAACGAAGAGTTGTTTTGACCCCGGATCAGGACCACGCAAAATAAACTGAAAGATTCGTGGGTGCACCGCGGGTCGAAACTTTGGTGGCGTCTCAATTTGCGTATAACGCTTTTTTAATTTCACTTCTTTCGAATTTTTGCCTTTCATGAATTTTTATTTCGTGAAGTTGAAGGAACAGAACAGCCAACTGAAACTTTGTGTGCAAAAATTCACCGCCGATTGAAGATGTAAACAATAATACACGCGGTGTTTTGCGATACGTTTCTTGCGAGTTTCGCTTGCGCTAGTGAATGTTTCTGGGGCGAAAATAACCTTAAAGCGATCACTTTCTCATTTAATTTTCTTTTCTGTGTTTCGGATACAGAGGAATAAAAACTGGATATATTTTCGTGTGTCTGATTGCGAGATGTTTTATGAAACAACTGCGTTATGCGTTACTGGAAAGGTTTCAAATTACTTTTACATTATGCAAATTGTAACATTTTTACCTTTCGGACAAAATATTATTATTCCTATAGCCTGCGAATACAGCCGCCAGAGTCGGCAATGTTTCCAAATCTCTAGCTAGGACTCTCAATATTCACGTACACTAAATACTCTCGTTTTTCACACGGGGAAAACTTGAAATTTGAGGCACGCTGTGATTTTTATCACTCGATTTCCGCCGCTTTCTCGCCGTCTGATAACAGCGGCTGGTTGTCGTCTTATCGGGCTAAAAATAATTAGTAACTACAGTGGAATGCGAGCCACCGCTACACGCTATCTGTTTCAAAGTCATTGCTCCACCGTTAAACGCTTTTAGTTAGCCGTTACAGTCATATGTAAATGGTAGGCGTTTAACGCTTTTACGGCATCCGTTAGAGTTTTTGCCTTACCGTTTAACGGCCCAAGCCATCCGTTAGATCAAATTGCGCAACCGTTAAGAAGCTTTCATTAACCGTTAGCCGTTAGCCATTGGCCGTTAGAGCGTTTGGACAAAACGTTAAAATGCTTTGAAGGCCGTTAGCTATCCGTTAGCTATCCGTTAGCCGTCCGTTAGCTATCCGTTAGTCGTCCGTTAGTTGTCCGTTAGCTATCCGTCCGTTTTTACCCGTTTAACGGATAAGCGTTAAGGTACGTTTTCCCATGCAGGGTCACAAATATTAGAAAAACACTCTGACATTGGATTAATAGGACCAGGTTCTTGTACTCTAAATACCAAATACCAATTTTTAATTGAACATGCTATTTTTCATGATGCATTTGGAAGATTTTATAATGACTATGAAATGGGGCCTGGATACACATATTGCTTCCTTTCAATACCGAAGAAATTAAAAAGATCTCCAATAATGGGTCAAATCTCTGGATTATTATATTGCCTCATTTCAAATCCTAAAATTTAATTATTATTATCCAAATATATAATATAAATGACTGAAACAGACATCTTCAATTTTAATCATATTGATAAAAGCATCAGCAAAGAAAAACTATCTGAAATCAAAGCATTATATCGATTTTATCACAAGCGTTTTTGGTGCTATAAGAAGGCTTTCAAATATTTCAATTTAGCTATTAATTTATCATCAGTTTCTTTAATATCCATTGGTACAATAGCTGGTTCAATAACATTGAACCCTATTATTTTAGGAGTAATTAGTGGTAGTGGTTTATTGATTAAGACATACAGCGAAATTAAAAACTATAAAAGAAAAATAGAAATGTCTAAATTTGCATACACAACATATGAGAAGGTACTCGTTGATTTACGGTCTTTTTTAAGAGGAATGCAATTTAACCATATCAATTTTATCAATAATATGAGGTTGCTAGACGAAACGATAATTGATCTTTGTACTCTTGATGAAAAATTTGAGAAACAATATGATAAAAAATTCACTTCCGAGTAAACTTTTAGAGTAAATTTTACTAACAAACTTTTCATTCAATAACTCATTCATAGGGAAAACCCCCTTTGCATGACGATATTGGATCATTTATTAATAATTGTTTGTATTTGATCACCTATTAACAATAGGATATTATCCCAATATTGTTTATAGCAAGTTAATGTTCTTTTCGATTTAGATAAAGGTATATCATTTTCAATTGGTAATTTTAACATCTTAAATAATTGTTTTAAAATGTAATCAATATTTATCATACGTTTTCGGTTTCCATTTATCTGTGGCAAAATTTTATCTATCTCCTCAAAAATTTTCATGATTTTAGTTATATTATTGTTTGATATCTGTAATTTGTGTTGGCTACAGATGTCATTTATTGTGTTTTGGATATGATATTTCCGATGATATACCGATTTTCGCCGTATTTTAAATCGATTTTCAAAATAGTCAATATATTTTTCATTAACATAATTATATCCGTAAACGCAGCCACATTTTATACAAACACTCATGCCATCTATATTATTTATATCTTGTTCACTACAACATGACTCGACCACTCTCACACTACTATCAACTTCTACTAATTTTACGTCACAAAAATCACAAATAAAATTACCCATTGCTTTCAATTCATCGTGAATTATCTTATCACAATTCATTCTATACTATTATATGAGATAATATTTTTAAAACAATAGCTATAAGCGAGAAAACAAAAATAGCGAACATGTAAAAATCGGCTAACGCGAATTTATTGCTACCGAACGATGTCATTTCCTCACAATAAATATTCCCACGCGTGGGAAACTATCTTTGTTCCATTGCGTAGATGTTATTTTTAATCCAAATGCTAATCATGGAAGCTGTCATAAAAGGTGATGAAACAATAAATATTCCCACGCGTGGGAAACTGAACCAATATAAACAAGAGTGGAAGGCATAATATTTCGCACACCTTTGATATCACTGATGGATAAACAGCGTTTTATTGAGTTTAGAACAGACCGGGCAAAGTTGAGAGATCTTGTAAAGTTAAATCAAACCCCATAATATGTTGAAAATATTTTCTCTCGTGATCTGAAACAATAGCTATAGTGATGACTCATTTCATAGGGGGCTTCCCCTGTTTTTTTCCGAGAATGTCACACACCGATAACTCCATCCTGTTTACAATCTGATGACTCATTTCCTCACAATAAATATTCCCACGCGTGGGAAACTATCTTTGTTCCATTGCGTAGATGTTATTTTTAATCCAAATGCTAACTCTTTGATGGTTGTCATAAAAGGTGATGAGACAATAAATATTCCCACGCGTGGGAAACTCAGCAACAAGAGTGGAAGGCATAATATTTCGCACACTTTTGATATCACTGATGGATAAACAGCGTTTTATTGCGTTTAGAACAGACCTGGCAAAGTTGAGAGATCTTGTAAAGGGAAATCAAAAAGAATATAATCAAAAATGATATCAAACATGAAAACTATAAAAATACGCTATTTGAGAAAAAACAGATGCACCACAGAATGAAAACAATCAGAAGCCAAAAACATCAACTAGGAAGTTATGAAATCAATAGGTGGTTTTCATGTTACGTCATCGCCGCCATGCTGGTGGACATAAACAATAGTTCTCTCATTAGCTCCTTTTGTTTGTCCACCAGCATTTGTTTGTTTCACTATTGTTATCTATGTCTCTAGAGATTGGTTGCAAACCACCTATAAAGTATCACTCAGTTGTTTTGATGACAAAAGATATCTGCAAGAAGATGGAATCAGCAGTTATGCATATGGCCATTATGCGATTATTAATTAAATCCAAAAATATATCCCAGAAGTTAGAAACCATTATCTATATTCCAGAAATACGAGCGCCATTTAATAGACACCAATATATGAAAACCAATATATATTCCCGAAATACGAGCGCAATTTCATAGACACCAAAATACGAGCGCAAATCCGATATAAACCATTATATGGATGCCATTATATGGCTGTAGTATCGGGGTTGGGTTTGGTAACAGCGCATTTTGCAAAAATGCGCTGGTACCCCCAACCCCTATACTACTTCTCTAGCACCTCTCAAAGAAACGAGTCGTGTTTCTTGTCATACCTTGTGTCCAAAGCGCCATTCAGCGCTCGTGGCCGAGAAAAATGGACGTTGGTGGACAAGTACGAGCCGGCGGGAAAGTCTGCAATCATTTCGGATCAAAAAGGGACAACATTGTGAGTTGTGGCCCATTTGCCATCCCGTGCCGTGGTCGAAATGCCCGATATCCGAAGTGCTTCCAGAAATTTTGCTATAATTTTTGGAGCGGGAACTCCATTTCGGATTTGCCATAGAATTTCCCGACATGCTCTGCGACAGTGGCAGAGAGGCCCGCTATGCGTGTTCAGGCACTTAAAATACAGCTTTGGGCAGCTCGAAGTGAGTCCTTGCAAGGCAAGCAAAGGCTATGAGCCGGCAGTGGAGAATCGGGAGCGCTTCCTAGGAGGTCCGCAAAGGAGATAGTGCGAAACGAAGTGGCTGACTATTGGCGATAAAATGAAGCGGTTTTCAGGGAACGAACTTCGGTTCGGATTGTTTTTCTTTTTCTTGAGCGGGATTTAGCGGCACAGACCCAAACTTGGCCATCTGAACTTGTGCTTTTTCCGTGCTTTTCCAAACACTAACCCTAAGCCAAAACTTAACCCTAACCCGGACCGACTCGCGCATTTTTCAAGTGAAACGAACATTAAAAGCAGTGAAACCAACAACTTGAGCGGTTAGAAAGCAGTGAAAACAGTAAGAGGAATCAAGTACACAAAGACAAAGTGCTGCAGTGTTCGAGTTTTATTAGCCGACAGCATTTTTGGACGGTTTTTTTTTTCTAGAAAAAGAAGCACAAAACCAGCGAAAAACATACAGGGCAATATTTACCACATGAAAACAAGTCCGTGTGGCAATATTTACCACATGAAAACAAGTCCGTGTGACAAAAACAGCTAATTAGGAGCAATTTTTTTTTTCCAATTTATCCCACTTAGCATAGTTTTCCAATGGCCCCTTCAATTATGTTGTATCACTTGTAAAACGCTCATTATAATTCTTATTTTAAAAATTCATCCCAACACTTCCAATCATTTTCGAAGGTGCCCACTATATTTTTCTTTTGTTATACAGTACATTAAAAGTTGTATGGCATGGTAAAGGGGGTGTATGGCAATGTCCTCTGTAGCAGAACCTGTTCACAAGAAGGTTAGGGTTAAGCCCTAAAAAAGACGTGTACATGTATGTACCCCAACACACAGATTTCTTCTTAAAATTTTCTTTGATGCATTTGCAAGATCACTAGAGGTATTAAAATTATAATCTTGTTTTGCTTAATAACATACACCAATTAAAGAGATAAAAATGGGTTCATTTGCTGTTGCATCCGTTTTATTTATCAGGTTGAGTTGTCCCAGTAGCAGGGTAACCAGTTGATCTGATTGATTTTTATTGCCAGGGTAACCTTTCTGCTGGGTTGTTTCTTTAAGTGCTTGAATTGAACTCTACAGTGTACATGATAATAAGATTACGTGTGGTACAAACTGTGATATGTAAAAGAATGCTAGCATGTTTCTTACCATAGAGAGAAGTCCTGGTCCATTGTGTTTTAGTTTAAAGTTTTCATCAGGGAAAGCAACATCTCCATATATACTGGCAACTCCTGTACCATCACCCTAAAGAGAATTACAATTTATGACACTTTTGAGGTAATATTCATAAATACATATTAAAATAAATACAATGTAATTTGTAATTCACAACAAAAATACAAAAGAAATAATAGATAACAGCTACAGCTGTATCATTGATACAGAATACTAATAGAACTGCTGATAACCTTTATCACATCACTATTGTTCTTTTTTACAATAAGTAAGATAAAAATTAATATTCACTGACAGCAGAGCTGCAACATTAGGTTTGCACAGGCTTGACAAGTCCTTCACTGCAAAAAATGATGTCCTTTAAAACTAATTCAAAATGATTTTCCCTGGAAAAACACTTGAATTTCCTCCAGGGCCTGGTTGTTCGAAAGCCGGTTAACGCTAACCCAGGATTAAAACTTAACCGAGGATTGAATTTCTCTTGTTAGAAGTGAGTTTCAAAAGCTAATTATAAGTTACATGAAAAGACAAGTCAGAGACAAAACTACAGGGCAAAAATACTTTGGAAAAATCTCCATTGATTAATTATTTAACTGGAATCAAAATTGATGCTAACCCTGGGTTAGCTACATGTAGGTCTTAACTACACTTTGAACAACCTGGCCCAGGAGTACAATGCACTTGGATATCATTGGCAAAAGTCCCCGAATGCTTCTCAGACTACAGCAAAGTGCAGTGTAACTAATCATTGAAGAAAAACATTATGAGAGCACTTAAAGTGTCGAAAATTCAACAGAATCAATTTAAAACAGGACAATTAACTAAAAGGTACATGTAACATACTTATTACTCGACCTTTTGAGGTGCTGTGGAAATTATCTGTTATCCTTTATTACCGGTAATACTATTTAGCACTTGTGGATACCGGTTTAATTTCATTGTTGGCTCAAGTATGCAAAATATGTTTAAGTAGAATTGCAACAAAATAAATAAATACATGTGTGTTCCTGTGGAAAACAATTAGTTCTTTAAAAGTTCTATGTAGTTGTATTTACATTGTATAGCATTGCCTTCCTTGAATAATGAAATCATTTACAACCTTTTTAAAGACATTATTTTACATTTAAGACTTACACTAACAAAATCACCTCCTTGTATCATAAAATCTTTTATAACTCTGTAAAAATTAAAGACAAAGTCGAAAGAATATAAGTTCTGAAAAAGCATAAAATATTTACATATTTAATCAATACAACATTATTGTATTAATGCATGTACATGTACATAATTAAATCTCAAACCTGCTTTGTATAATAAAATTAATATTTATATTCAGTAGTACTTAGCATCTACTTTCTTTCTAAAGAATGACACTAACTTACAACAATTCTTGTTTAAAATCACTTAATTCCAACCCCATTTATTCCTACCAACTCTGCTGTGAAATTCCCACTTCATTAAAAAAAAAAATTCATAACCTGCTTTAGTAACACTGTATTATTTTGCAGTGCAAGTCCCCCTGCCCACCCTTTCTAATGGTAACCCAAGAAAGTTATTTTAGTGACATGAGTGCAATAAAGTGGGACCTCCATTAAGTGAACACCACTGGTGCCCCTTTAATAGAGGTGATAATTAAAAAGAGTATGATCATTTTGCTGGCTGGGACCAAACAAAGTGTCCCCTTAATAGAGGTGTCCCTGTTGTGGTTTAAATTTTTCTTTGGTTTGAAAATTTTCAAACCAGTTTAATTTTTATTTTCCTTTGTCTCAGACTCATTACCATATTCTGACACAAAGGAAAACAAAAATTAAACTGGTTTAAAAATTTTCAAACCAAAACAAAAATTAAACCACAACATCCCTTTACATTACAGTTAAAATTCAGCGCATTCCACTTATCATTTGGGAATGGCTTTCATTAATCGGGAACGGATTGCATTATTGAAATCAAAATTCAGGTTTAAAATTGATTATTGGAATCTTCCAATGGTAGCCTCATTCGAAATAATGAATGTTGATTGGTTTATTATTGACATTAGGCGAATGTTCACGTGCAAAGCAGGCGACAGTTGGCGGCTTGACACATCTGACCTATTTCTGTTTGCTTAACAAAAATTCATCACTGAGTATTTTTTTGACGTAAAGAAGCTCTGCATTTACAATGTATAAAACTCTGAAGAAGAATTCTTAACATGCTAGTGTGCTGGCTCTGAAAGAGAAATTTTCATGGAAAGTGAAGAAAATTTCCTATGAAGTCCAAGCGACTAAATTCACTGAAACCAACAGCGGCCAACGGTTGCGTATTTCAACTGTGAACTTTTGACTGATGTCAGAAAATAAACCAATCAACATTCATTATTTTGAATGAAGCTATCGTTGGAAGATTCCAATAATCAACTTTAAACCTGAATTTTGATTTCAATAATAAAATCCGTTCCCGATTAATGAAAGTCCTTCCCAGTGAGCATCTTATTGCAATTTGATTAGATATTCAGAAAGGGCATGACAAAAAATTCCCGCTTGCCGAAAATCAGCATCCTAATGCAATTTGGAGGTGTGAAATTTGCACCATTATGCCCTAATGACTCCATACAAACCCTTCTAATTTTGCCTAGAAGGGTTTGTATGGAGTCATCAGGGCATAAAAGTGCCAATATCTCACCTCCAAATTGCACTAGGATACTGATTTTTGGGAATTTTTTGTCATGCCCTTTCTGAACATCTAATCAAATCCCATAATTTCACAAATTTAATTTTTTGTGACGTCACACTTACCGGTAAGTACTCTATTACAAAGATTATATATGAGCATTTTGCTGGCCGAGATCAGGAGAAGGGTCCCCTTAATTGAGGTGTCCCTTTAATATATATAGTTAGGCTTAGCCTAACAGCGGCGCCCTCTGAAGACCCTCTGAACAAGCTTAACTAAGATGAAACTTAACTAATAGGTGAAAGGTCGGAAGCACAAGAATTAAGATTAATATTGACGACCGGGCTATTTTTCAATTTTAGCAATTCTCAAAAACAGTATTACCTGACCGTCTGCACAGTACATTTGGACCATACAAAAGTTCACAAAAACAACTTTTTCTCCGTCTAGAATAACTATTACGACTACTGTTAAAAAATACAGTTGTAGCTTTTCAAAAAATGCCTGAGAAACTGATTCGGAAATCAAAATTGCCAAAAATACACAAACATATTTGCATACGGCCACGTGAGTGAAGTTAGAACTATAATAAAATTCCAGTCTTGTTTTGTTTACATAAAATCGCTTTTCAACCTATGTAATGAATGAACAAACACATAAAAATGGACAACACAATCTTCTTTCGAAAAATTTTATTCAAATCTCCATTAGTTTATGTTGAAAAGCAAAACGCAAAACGCGCATAGAGGCCGAGCCGTGTCTTCAATGACGAAATTCAAGAAATTAATACAACTGAATTTAAGCTACACGTTTAAAAACAATTCTCCAAAACTAACGAGAACACATTAACAAAAAGTGAATCACAGATTGATATCAAGATAAATTCCCATCGAAAAATGTAATTTGTTTTACCTTTAAGTCCCTCCGGCGACTACTGTGCTTGGAAATTCTTTAAATCTCCGCTTTGGTGCTGAAATCCGTAAAACGAACCCATCTCTCGCATTGCTAAAAACGTATATAGTTCCTCGAAGCAAGATTTTATCCCTGAAAGCTCTTCTTTTTCCACTAAAGCGGCTTCTGAGTATCCCTTAATTAGCATCCCTGTCTTGAGTAGCAAACCACGAAAAAAATGCAGGAAAATAACGACTTTAATTTAAACCGTTTTCTCCGCTCAGTAAACACAGCAAAACATCAAAGTGTTTTCCCAGCTGACGTGACATTCGGCCGTGTAACCGCGCGAAAAAAAGCCTCGCTTTGGTTTCAACATGACGTCGTACGCGCATGTTTTGCGACATCATACGCGCCCGCGAGCTAGTCCTCCGCTAAGATCCCGGATGTTGTGACACACAATGACGTTTCCAGTAAACTCGAGCCTTCAGTGTTTTAGAACAGCAGCACTTTCAATGGTAACTCCAAATATGAAGTCACGAAATCCTATGGGGCGTGTGTATGCAGAAAATCACTCAAAAACGTAAAAATCCTCAGGTGTCAATGGGTTAATGGGGGTGTCCCCTTTGTGGAGGTTCCACAGCTGCACTGTACATACTGTACATGTATCAATTTTTATTCATGTTATCTTGTTAAAGGCCCAGTATCATCCATAATGCATTGCGCCCCCCAATGCCTCGAGGATTGAATTTAACGCAGTCGAAAATTCCCGAAAGAGCCAATTATGAGCGAGCTCATCATTTGAAAACAAAAACAAACGACCGCAAAGCCGAATGAGTGATACTGGGCCTTTAAAGTTTGTCCAGAAATACAGAATTTATGTGTCTATTAGCATTAAAATCATGTGGTTTGGTGCAATATGAGCCAATTGTGCAAAGACACACCATTGCATAAAATCAGAAGCCCTTATGACAGCTGGTTTTAACTCAAGCAATTATGACTACATGACAAACCTATGAAAGGCTGCACCCTTATATCCTTGAGGTATTCCATCTTTTCTGAGGATTGAAAAACACAAATAATATAATAATACTGCAGTTTTATAAAGTCAGCTGAGTGTAACTCACAGTTATGTACAAACATGTACATGATGTACACATATGATTGAACAGCAATAGACACATACACATGAGTTAAAAAAGCTGTCAAAAATAATAGAATAATAATTATTATGAAAATAATGATCTAATTTAGTCAGCAAGACTTGACAGTCAACTCAGATTTAACATATAATTCTGATTCCTTTTAATTCAAATCCACAACCTTTGGGACACATAATGTACACTAAGTCTTGAAGTTTAAGACCTGAGAAAAAAAAGGCCCTGAATTGTACTAATCCCAGATTCAAAAGTTTGTTCGCTCTCAACCATTAGCAGAAATGCAGGTGCAGTCTGTACATGTATGTGTATTAAAGTTCTTCAACTCTTACCTGTATTCACCAGTGCACAGTTGTCTAGACATTAAAAATAACAACAAAAATTTGAAAGGTTTAGTTGTAGAAAGTTTATAGTTCTCAGTTATTAATTAATGACAGTATAATTATTATTATACACTGTATGGTATGGGAGTTCTTAAGCATTAATTAATGACCATTTTAAATAAATATAAATAAAATAAAAAGTTATCAATGGCACTAATGCTGCTGTGTGTCCCTAAAGGTTCAAATTTCTGAGCATATAGAAAGTGTGGGATCTTGTAAGATTCTTAAAGGCTGGTTTTACACTCGCATTTGTTGTGGCGATTTTTCTCACACAAGCGCTGCAACTCCAAATCACAAGTATAAATTAGATGCAATTTTGGTGTGATTTCAGGGCGATTCGTGGCTCCGATATTGCAGAGGTTGCAAACATGTATGAAACTTGGTGTAACTGTAAAGCGATTTTGGACAAATGACTTTTTACTAGGGGTCCCCATGGTTAGGGGGGGGGAGGGAGGGGGGAGGGAGGGGGGGGGAGGGAGGGGGGAGGGGGGAGGGGGGGGAGGGGGGGGGGGGGGAGGGAGGGGGGGGGGGGGGGGGGGGGGATAAAAAAATGGAATGGCCCAAAATTTGAGTTATTTGGTTCCAAACTGAACTTGTTTATTTGCTTGGAATTCTGCCCTCAGTTCAATCAAAGAAACTATGCGACACAATTCGATATGTTTTTCGGGTTTCGAACAAAGCAAACGATTCCAGATTAATAACATGTAAGACTTAACAAGCTGCATGGTTACACCATCTCAACCAACTGATTGAATTAAACCCGTATACCTTATATTCTCAGCTGTTTTCGGCACAACATCTGCAAACAGCTCCATCTTCATTCTTCCGACTTCCTAGATACAAAGAAAACAGCAATAAGACGCAATAAAACGACCAGCGATCAAATGAAAGAAACGGCATTCAAACGGATGGATGACTAGTGAATCAGATGGAAGAAAATAGAAAATAACATAAAAAGAAAAGGAAATTGAGTTGCAATTCAATCAAATCACGTCAAGGAAATGCGTTCGTACCTGCCCCCCGATGGATATATCGAAAAATACAACAGGATTTGAAGAGTTTGAAAGACTCGAGCTGCTTGAAGCTTCCGCCATCTTGAATAAAACTAGCATCCAGTCCTTCGCAAAAGTCATACAATGCGAATTTCCTACTCGTGTAGGGAGGGGTAGAAAGCAAGTTGGTTTCGGTGATTGCATTATTATATTTTTAAATATATGGTAAATTATGGCTTTTGATGCTAGAAAGTCAAAATTTTGAACATTTTTTAAGATAATAAGAAGCAATCAAATTAAAAACAGAAAGTTATTAAGAAGAAAAATATTGTCCTAGGGAGGGGTAGGAGAGGAAATCAACTCGAGCACGTGTGTTAGAACCACGAGTGTAGAAATTTAGTATTTGATTCAACGAAATCATACTATAAATCATTATAAGGTAAGTAATAATGATATGAACTTGAGAATGTTAGATTTTACTAGCACATTAAAAATTATACCGTATCTTTATACTGATCAGTGTAACTGAAGAATGCTAAAAGACGACAGAATGATATTAAGCTTAAGAGCTTATGTTGATGACAGTGGTGAGCGTTTTCATAGAGCTCATAAATTTAGTTATAGCTACTAGTATTTATTAAAGCACTGGTATTAGTCATTTCCAGTGAATGAAAGTGGAAACAAAAGTAAATAATACGATTTATTAAGCTTAAATGAAGTAATAAATTCATTTATTTTGTACTTTTATACACTACATAAAAATAATTAAGCTTAAGCTTAAGCTTAATTTTATACTGAACATTGTATTTAAAATCTACGTACATGTGCACTCATTCCAACTCTTCCGGATTATCCGGGAATCTCCCAGATACAGAACGAATCTGCCGGTCTCCCGTACGGGTCACCAAATCTCCCGAATAAAAGCGACTTTACAATGTAGATCTTTTCTCTACAATAGGCTAAGATTTTAACCCAAATTTTCCCAAAATCCACAAAAAAAAATCGGTCTTTCATCATATCTTAACTTCACAAACGCTTTTCGGGTCTCAGGAGTGCAGAAAATGGCACCTTTAGAGGGTAAAAGCCAAAAAAAAATTTCTGAACCCCCCTCGGGGGGTGGGGGGGGGGGGGAGGAACTGCAGGTTGGCATCTCTGCATGTGTAATATATAAATTATATTAGGGTCTATTAGCTTTTAAATAATAATAATTTTAATTATTAGCTTTTAAATAATTTGATTACATTTTGCCTCATAGTCATATTCAGTGAATGAATTACATGCCGTTTAAGACTTTGGAAAGATTTCCGTACAACCCCATCATTACATGTAGTTATACATACTATTCTGAAAACTGAAACAAAAGCCAAAACAATAGAACTGCAAAGGCAAAACAATAGCACATACATACATAATTAATGTATGGGGTCAATTTATACGGAAATCTTACCAAGACTTCAAACAAAAAAAAACATTAAATAAATTCATGACTCCATATAATGTTATATTGTTATGTTTTATTCCAGACCTGTCAATTAGGTCAAATAAAAAAATGCCTCTAAAGAAAAACCGCCATCAACATCTGTATTAAAAGTCTAGCCAGTCATAATTGATGATGTGCTGATCGACAATTTAATTGTAAATATTGAATCTGGAAAAATTGTTTTAAAGGTTTATAAATCATGATGTGACAAATGCATTAATGCTCCAGACATTAGCTGTAGGTCATTCTAGACTGTACTCAAACTATATATTTTCTGTGGTGCAAAATTCTGTTCTGATTACAAGACTGTAGAAGTCGATTTGCATGTGTGCATGTGTGCATGTGTGCATGTGTGCATGTGTATGCATGGCATATAATTCAAGATTACAAGAGAGACCCAATGCTTATACTTGTATTTCAAATTCTATTTTTACCATTGCAATTATAAGTGCTTCAGTTTGCCTCATGCTAGCTACAGCCCTGCGATTTTTGCCAGATTTACTTACTTTGTTCTGATTTCTGACTAACTGCCCCTAGTAGATCTCCGAGGATGTGAGCTTGGTAGTAATTACATAGTATTTTATTCTGTACATCTTTAGCATAACTGAGAAGAAAATGAATCTAATACAGAATGGTTGGTTTTCCGAGATCAATGAACAGTGGCCGGGACAAGCTCTCTCCCTTGAGGTGGAAGAAATTATATATGAAGGGAAATCAAAATATCAAGATATACTGGTGTTTAAAAGGTTAAATATAATTATAAAGCAACTATAGTGCAACTTGTTTATGACTAAAACAACTACAATGTACAATAATTATTTAACACTTTTAGTGATTGAGTGTATGTTTGTTTCTGAAAATTATTGTACACAAGAAATTTCTAGTCACAGCAAAAGGAACTAATAATATGTAACCACTTTGCTATTAATTACAACAACATTTTCTCTTTTCTTATCTAAACAACCCATGACCACAGCCTTAGTTTTGGCGCCAATAATTGGTGGTCATACATACATGCACATACTGATGATGACATTTATTTCCAAAGTTAACTGAGTTAATCATGAGCTCTGGTATTAAACTGTGACTCTACTGAGAGCTCATTACCTGAAATGTTTTTTTTTTCCAAGGAGACTAGATAAGTGGTGGTGGGTGGGGGGTGGCAATGCAGGAGGTTGGGTGGGGTAGCCGGAGTCAGGGGGCGCTTAACAATATACACCTAAGCCATAATGAAAAGCAGTTAAAATAGTCTCTGTATTAAATGAGGCAAGAACAGGGAGAGGCTGGCTGGGATACAGCAGATAAGTTCATGCTTATCAAAACTACCATGAGCCTGTCTCTGGGGTGGAGGTGCGGGGATGGTTGGATGAGAGGGGCGGGGGGGGGGGGGGGGGTTGGTTAGGGTTTAAGATAGCAAGGGGGGGTTAGAAGATTCTTGTATGTGTTGGTAATTGTCTGATTCTGTGTAATAAGTGATGGCAGACTATGATATTAGAAGATACAATCATGTAACAGTCTGTAATTATTATTTGTCAATTAATTCTCAAAAATTGGTGTGTTTCAGCAAACACCATGGGAAAGTCCTTGTCCTAGATGGAGTTATACAGTGCACTGATAGAGATGAATTTTCTTACCAAGAAATGATCACATTCCTTCCACTCAATTCTCATCCTTGTCCTAAAAAGGTAATTGTACTACATGCATGGAATGAATCAAACAAACATAATTTACTGTTAAAGTTAATACATTGTAGTACATATATGCATTTTTATAGTAATTGATTGTACTCAGCTGTACATGTATGTAGATATAAATAGAAATACCACTGAAAAAATATGCTTTATTTCTTAGTTGGTAACAAAACACTTTCTGAGTTGCAACCGTTACACTACGATCTGAAAAACTAATCCGACTATTGTGAGGAAGGGCATGGCTTCAATTTCAGCCAAAAATTTATAATTTTTACCTTTTTAGTTAGTTTCATGCTTGTGGCATGGACTCACTAATAGCAGTTTTGCTTGTGTATTTATGGTGACCAAGCCTACATGTATCTACATGTACATTTGTACCATCAAGATTCTCCTAATTTTTATTTCCTTATTTATATATTAGGCCTTTCTGGTTTTAGCACACATAGCTAATTTTATTTATCACAGCCTTGGCCCTATTTATTTATTTATATTATTTATTTGTTTAAGGTTCTTGTTGTTGGTGGTGGTGATGGAGGTGTCATAAGAGAGGTGTCCAAGCATCCAGCAGTTGAATCAATTGTTCAGTGTGAAATAGACGAGGTCAGTGTGTAGTGACTCACTAAGACAAGTATTGGTATAATAAAGTATCTGATCAATAGAAACCTGATGTTATTCACTAGCTTGGGTAGTAAACTAGGTCAGTGGCAGATCTAGGGAGCCCCCTCCTTATCTGTCAGTCTCGTACATTATCCCCCCCCCCCCCCCCCCCCCCTCCCCCCCTCCCCCTGGATCTGCCATTGTATGTGCTAGTGTTTCGAGGACATATCCACGAGGGGTAATAAATTGTACAAACGGAGGAGGGGGTGGGTGCACTTGCCAAGAAAACTGAGGCACCGGTGTTAATTAATAGGGCCACAAGTTTATTAGCTTTTAGCTTTTTAGTGTTACCCTCACTAAATAAAGTGTGTACTTACTTACTTTAAATACTAATAAGTCAAAATTACAAGGACGTGCGCACATACTCCTTACATGCTCGGAATTTTGTCCTATAAATAAACGGGCACCTACATTCTCGGAGAGAAAGTAATATTTTAAATCCCCCCCCCCCCCTTTTTTTGTACACACATGTAAATACCATCACTCATGCATCCCATGAAAATTACCACCTTTAGTATTCTCGCACCTGCTACATTATTTTCCATAGACTGATCTGGTCTCAACCACCCTCCCATAGTCCAAAACAGCAATTACTACTTATTTCTTGTTGTTGGGCTGTTGGTTTTCACCTGACAGGAGGTGATTGAGGTGTGTAAGAAGTATTTACCAAACATGGCCAAGGGATATAGCTCACCCAAACTCACCCAGTACATTGGAGATGGCTTTGAATATATGAAGCAGCACGAAAGTGAATTTGATGTCGTTATTACTGATTCATCAGATCCCATAGGTATGTTACTAAATTTCATTTCTAAAATACCGTTAAGTTCCGAAAGTAATGAGCCTTCTTTTGGAGAGTTGTTACTTTCGTGGGGTTGTAACTTTCAGGTGGCAAAAAAGTAAATGCCATAAATATGGTTTGATTCACTTTTGGAAAATCGAGACAGATGTGAAACATCAACAGAATCGTTATCTAAAAATGTAACTATTAGGGGTCTTCCAAAAGGTAATTCTGTCCTTTGCAGTCTTGACTACTCTACACTGTATCTATTATTTACGTTATAAAAAAAACATCTGTAAAGAGTTCTTTGGTGAGCACTCTTGGATTGTATTGTAATAATGAGCTCTGGGATGCAAACTGTGACGACTACTGAGATCTTTCCACAGGTTTCCACTTTTGTTTCTTTTAGAGATTCAATTCCAGTACCTTTGGGGTCGTTACTATCGGGGGATCGTTACTTTTTGGGGATCACTACTTTTGGTACATGTAATTACTAGCAACCATCACTGAAAACTTTATTGCTACTTTCCAGGGGTTGTTATTTATTAACTTCAAGCATCAATTATTGCTATGGGCAAGAAATTCATGAACGACATTTTCTTGCTGTTTTGCTCCAAAAAAGCCGCTGCTGTCGTTGTTAAACTACAGGTGCAGGGCGTTGTTTAAGTTTGCATAGCTTATTAGTCTGATTAGTGATTTATGATTGCTTGCAGTCTTTTCACTTTTGTGAAAGTCAAAACCATTATAAGCGTTCTGATTACCCTGAAATGAAAGCTACTTTACGGCCTGCATTGAAATGCTTTTAGCAGTTGTGAATGGATATGAAAACGTCACCCTCTTAAACGAGATGCATTTTAAAAGCAGTCAGGTCTCTAAAGCGCTTGTGGAATATCTACATGTAACGTTTTATTTTGACACTGATATTAATAACACTCGCTGCAATTAAAATAATAAAAAAACATCATGATGGACATCACACAAGAACTTATTTGTTCAACAACTCAATGTTTCGTTGGCTGTTGTTTCTAAAAATCTGAAAATTAAATAACCTGATTTAAAAACGGGCGGTAATGTTTCAGTTTTAAGTAACAAATATATTGTGTAATTCTCCATTTGTTTATCTGTTTCTAGGCCCAGCAGAGTCTCTGTTCAAGGAATCGTATTACAAACTCGTGAATAAAGCTTTAAAACCTGATGGTCTCCTTTGCTCTCAAGGTTAGTTTACTGTATTTTTTCTTCACAAACGCTTTAATGTGATATGACCAGCCACCCTGACCACCCGCCTCATTCTTCCAAATATAAAAACACACAGATGTCTACGGCGCCGATCCGTTCAAATGTAGCGTTCTCAACAAATCAATCAGACTATTTCAGAATTGCTTTCGGCCTCTCTTCCACGCAAACCTCAGGTGTAAAGGCTTTTAAGGGAGGGTTTCACGGTTCGGCGCATGTGCAAGCTATGCCGTAATCCATTTAAATTCATTGTTTAGACCAATCGGAAGCGAGTAGGTAACTCTGGCGGGAAATTTGCCCGTGAAAATGTCGCTGATTGAATGGATGATTATACATACCAATGTGCGCCATGAAAGCCACCAGAGCGTAGAATAAATCCCTCGGATCAAAGGTTTTATTCAGTGTTGACTTTGTCGGTGTAATCCCTTGAAGTTTTCTGTGAATTTTGGTCATCCTTCGCTTTGTTTGGACTAATTATAGTATGTGATTATTGAAGTAAATGTGAGTGGTTTTTTAACCGATAAAATTTATTGGCAAGTAAGCGAATAATGCATTTTAATCTGTGCACATGCGCCGAACCGTGAAACCCTCCCTTTAATATAAAAATGACTTTTTCTTCACATGTAAACAAACCTTACTTGTCTGGTGCTTTCGGCAAAACCTGGGGTCGGTTAAGAGGGGGCTGTTGAATCATCAGGCATTCACTGAGACAAATTGCGGGTTGACTGGACTGCAAAATCCCAAGAAAAAGTTCTGACTTTATAGACCATGTCACGGTTTCTGACGCCATCTTGGTTGGGGGGCAAACACGGCAAAATTTACAGTAAATGTATGGGAAAAATCGGGAGTTTGATACTCGATAATTTAAGGTAGGTTGATATTCTGCAATTTCTATGAATTACAAAGTAAAGATACCTAGCAAAAGATGCTGCCGATCAAATTTGAAGAGTACAGGTTAGCTGAGAAGCGAGAAATCGTATTTTTAGTTTTTCATTCAAATGCTTCTAAATTTTCCCGCGAACGGCGGCTCGGTTTTACAGACAAATACTATGAAAATTGAAAATCTTAATTTGCGGCTTTCTTAGTGAGACTACATTTCTCAAATTTGATAAGTAAACTCTTTTAGCTAGTATCTTTAGTTTGTAATTCATAAAAAATTGCAGAATGTCAACCTACCTCAAATTATCGAGTATCAAACTCCCGATTTTTCCCATACATTTTACTGTAAATTTTGCCGTGTTTGCCCCCCCCCCCCCCTCCCAACCAACCAAGATGGTGTCAGAAACCGTGACAAGGTCTATTTATTTAAGGAATAACAAGACTTTTCTGACAAGCAGAGGAGATGAGTTTGAACTAATATCAATCATGATATTAGTTCAAACTCATCTCCTCTGCTTGTCAGAGGAGATGCCGAGTTTGAACTAATATCAATCATGATAAAAACCCTGCAAACTTCTAAGGTCAGAACAAAAAGAAAACAGTTTTGCTTCGTTGGTGCAGACGAGCCACAGATGTTTGACCTGATTCGCTTCCGCCCTCACTTATTTCACAAGCTTTTGAAAATAAATTGGTCACAATTGATCTTGGTTTATTTCTCACCAGGTGAATGTATATGGCTTCACATACCGCTCATTAAGTCTGTGTTAGAATTCAGCAAAAGACTGTTTCCTGTGGTCAGTTATGGCTACACTACAATACCCACCTACCCCAGTGGGCAGATAGGCTTTATACTTTGTAGTAAGAACAAGGTGAGTTAAGATTCATTCAGATACTTACCGTAACTTACGGTATAAAAGAGAATACAGAGAATGAGGTTCATCCCAGCCTGTTCCTCGACGAAGCTGCTCGCTAAGTATTGAATCGGGGATGAACTCAGCCTGTTCCAGGCTCTCAGATAGTGGGGGCGAGCAAAAAATGTGCCCGCTCGTTTTTGTTCGCTCGCTCCAACATTTTTAGCTTGCCTCCACTATCTGAGAGCCTGCAACCGGCTAGGTACATTCCCGATTCAGTACTAAGAGAGCAGCTTCGTTGAGACGTCATATCAGTGAGATTTTTGTCCTGGCTCGAACTGAAGGCGTCACCATGCAACAGCACTACGGGAAACACTAGGGAAAAGATAAGTTAGTTTAACCCAGGGTAAATAGGGATTTTGGCAAAAATGCTTTTGGGTTTTGTGCGGCAAAGGAATATAATTCAGTGCCAAAAAAATAAGAACTCTAGAAGCTTTGGGCCCTTTCTTTTTACTATGTAGATTTTAGAATATTTTTTTATAAAGTTTTGTATTTACGATTTTGGGATAAACAGGGCCGCTATGGATACCAGCCTTCGATCCGACTGGGTTACAATGTATAAATAAAGTTCTCTCTGCCGTTTGGCTGGAAAAAGTTTAGTCCCTTCGGAAGCTTGCTTTTTAATTCTCCGACCGTCTCGTTCTTCAGTGCAGCTTCACTCAGCGGTCGCAACATAAAGCATGATCCTGCGCATCGCAAAAGTGCTTGATACGCAGGCTATCGGCAAAAATAATGGGTTACGCGGAGAGGCGATTCCAGATTTTGCTTAATAGTGCTCGAAACTTCGTCAGTTGATAGATAGAGAGAAGCACTTTAAATTGTCCTTTCTTTATACCGATACAATACCAAAACTATTTGTTTAGGGTATTCAACTGCTTTCTCCTTGACGCGGTGATAACTCGTTCTATTGCGGTCGATTCGCGGATTTCAGCATCGGATCGGAAAAGAGGATATTTGACCGCGTCTCCCAATACTTTTGAGCTTTGGTGTACTTAATGGGACAGCCATAGTTGAATTCCTAGCTTCAACTTATTTCAACTTGTAATTTTAGTCAGCTTTAATATTTTGAAAATTTGGTAATTTTAACTTTGTATACTTTGTCTTCAGTCGTTCGTTCGTTCGCTCATTGAGTCAGTCATTCATTCTCCATCATTAACATTTTGCAAGTCAAGGAAAGACTTGATACGATGTGCGGGTAATTGAACTGATTTTTTCTTTTTTTAGGACACAAGGTTTGATAATCCAGTGACCGTGTTTAACGATGAACAACTTGAAAAAATGAGACTAAGATACTACAATGCCGATATTCACAAAACAGCGTTTATTTTACCACAATTTGCGAAAAAGGTAACTATGACAGAATAAAAGCTAAGTGAATATGAAAGAAGCTGACTGATTTTTCAAAGTCTCGCCTTTTAACGAAAGCTATCGAGCAGTCATTTCCTGTGATTCTGTTTATTGTGCTGCACAAGATGGTTCTAACTTTTAAGACTGTGGATGAAATCCTAAAGTGTGGCCATTTTGCTGAGAATTACTTTTCTGTGGTACTGTTTATTATGCTGTACAAGGTGATTCTAACTTTTGAGTCGGTGTATGAAATCCTGAAATGTGGGCATTCAAAAAAAACTACTGAGAAGTACTTTTCTGTTGTACTGTTTATTATGCTGTACAAGGTGGTTCTAACTTTTGAGTCGGTGTATGAAATCCTGAAATGTGGGCATTCAAAAGAAAGCTACTGAGAAGTACTTTTCTGTGGTACTGTTTATTATGCTGTACAAGATGATTCTAACTTTTGAGTCTGTGGATGAATCCCCTAGTGTGTGACCATTCAAATAAAAGTAACTGAGCAGTACTTTCCTGTGGTACTGTTTATTATGCTGTACAAGGTGGCTCTAACTTTTGAAACTGCAGATGAAATCCTAAAGTGTAACCATTCAAATGAAAGCTATTGAGCAGTACTTTCCAATGGTGCTGTTTATTATGCTGTACATGGTGGTTATAACGTTTGAGTCTGTGGATGAAATCCTAAAGTGTGACCATTCAAATGAAAGCTATTGAGCAGTACTTTCCTGTGGTACTGTTTATTATGCTGTACAAGGTGGCTCTAACTTTTGAGTCTGTGGATGAAATCCTAAAGTGTGACCATTCAAATGAAAGCTATTGAGCAGTACTTTCCTGTGGTACTGTTTATTATGCTGTACAAGGTGGCTCTAACTTTTGAGTCTGTGGATGAAATCCTAAAGTGTGACCATTCAAATGAAAGCTATTGAGCAGTACTTTCCTGTGGTACTGTTTATTATGCTGTACAAGGTGGCTCTAACTTTTGAGTCTGTGGATGAAATCCTAAAGTGTGACCATTCAAATGAAAGCTATTGAGCAGTACTTTCCTGTGGTACTGTTTATTATGCTGTACAAGGTGGCTCTAACTTTTGAGTCTGTGGATGAAATCCTAAAGTGTGACCATTCAAATGAAAGCTATTGAGCAGTACTTTCCTGTGGTACTGTTTATTATGCTGTACAAGGTGGCTCTAACTTTTGAGTCTGTGGATGAAATCCTAAAGTGTGACCATTCAAATGAAAGCTACTGAGCAGTACTTTCCTATGGTACTGTTTATTATGCTGTACAAGGTGGTTATAACGTTTGAGTCTGTGGATGAAATCCTAAAGTGTGATCATTCATACAAAAGCTACAGAGCAGTACTTTCCTGTGGTGCTGTTTATTATGCTGTACAAGGTGGTTATAACGTTTGAGTCTGTGGATGAAATCCTAAAGTGTGACCATTCATACAAAAGCTACAGAGCAGTACTTTCCTGTGGTGCTGTTTATTATGCTGTACAGGGTGGTTCTAACTTTTGTGTCTCTGGATGAAATCCTAAAGTGTAACCATTCAAATGAAAACTATTGAGCAGTGCTTTCCTGTGGTACTGTATAATGCTGTTCAAGGTGGTTCTAACTTTTGAGTGTGTGTTCATTCAAGTGAAGTCCTGTGGTACTCTTTGTTTTGCTGTAGAAGTGCGGTGTTAACTGTTTAGTCTGACAAAATTCTAAAGTGTGCGTGACAATTAAAATAAAAGTCATTGTTCCCAGATTATTAACTTTTTATTATTATGTAGCCTGTGAACAGGCTCCTTAATCGGAGCATAGAGTTCAAAGAAATTGCTCCCTGCGAAAAACTGGTTTCGGAAAGGGCGACTTGGCAGGGCGAACGCATTACACATTTAGTCTGTTTAGTTAACTAGAACTTTAAAAACACAACCCTTCAGCAAATAACATTTTTGTTTACTGTTTTTAATCTCCTGCTGGAAAGACAACACTGAAAACAAGCTATAGAGATGAAACAAACAATAAAGCTCGCGTCCCAAGAAGACAACATTGTTCACTCGTTTAGTATATTTTCTGCGATTTCTGCGGTTTGTCTTTCTCTTTTATCGATATTTTTTGTGTTGAGTACCAACTGCAAGGTTGCACTTAACTGTTGTTTATTGTTCTTCCTTTGTTTGCCTTTTAGGAGCTGTTGTCCTGACAGAATCGACATGACTGGGGCAGCAAACAAGACCAATGACATTGTCACCTTCTACATTGGTTGTCTACAGGCAAAACTGTGCTAAACGTGAATGCCACCCAGGAAATAATAAGTACAGCGACTACCTGAAATACCAAGTGAGAAGGTCAAGTCCTTGAAGAGGTCCTCGAAATATAGTGGGCTGAGTAAAGAACTGGAAAGAAATTATATATCACTGTCGCTTTAAGTGATGAAAACAAAAAAATATAAACTATAGAAAAAGAGAAACGAATGCTTAGTCATTGTCGCATTTTGGTTATTTTCTTTGAATATATATTTAAGTTGAAATGCTCTTTGTTTGTTCAGTGTTACTATTTGAAGAAGGCAAGCAGCAATAGCTATGCCAAACTAATTTAATTATTTTAAATTGTTAAATAGCAAACACTGACGTCAACAAGGCATTTATTTCATTCCCGCTTTACAAAATCCATTTTTTAGCAACCGTACTTTTGGCTATGTCCTGTGACTGCACTTTTAACACGTACAATACAAATTAATAAAGAATAAAGTTTTTTTTGTTTCAACTGCTTTTCCCCTCGTCCCTAATTAAGAGAACTCACATCTAGAAAGATAAATTATTAAATAAATAAGAAATAATAAAAACAAATTATGCCGCCTATCATCTGAACGTAAGCACCGTGAATGGAACATGTTTGCTACTTTTTATAAACTAACATAATTGTAATCATTTGCGGAGATATACAGAAAAATTATACCAGGCAAAGCCATGACAATGGAAATTAGTTTTGAGTTTCGCAGTTTTAAGAATGTCCACATCCTAGCTCAAATCGTGTGTTTCTGTTGGAGGAAAAAAGTGCACAGGGAGCGCTGGCTTACGAAAGGCCACTTCGAAAAATACCATAATACTCTTTAATGTGCAGGTTTGGGTGTTTGATGTAAGCCTGATTTTTCCAATTTCTTTTGTTTTCAGCACGAACTGCACATGCTATGCTTCAACTTCATAACAATTGCATACGGTGCACCGTTGTATACCAACACACAATGCTACGTCCTAGCGTTCCTACATGTACTCTGAATTCCCTTGTGCCATTCTAATAAAGGAGACTTTAATAATTGCACCCCGGTAAGGCTGAGCCTGCACATAAAAGATTATGGTATTTTTCGAAGTGGCCTATAGCACTCATCGGTGGGAACATCTAAGGATTTGTATGGAATTTTATCGTGAGTTTTCTGGTGAAGTGAAGTCAAACCAGAAAACCAAAACTCGCTAAACTGTCGTCTAGAAGCTAACTGTCGTCAAGAAACAACAGAAAGACTTTGAACACTTTAATGGCAGCTATTTTATCAATCTCGCCATAGAATTCCATATAGATCCTTCTATTTTGTCGTCGTGTAGTCCTGTTGTGAGTCTGAGCGCTCTTTGAAAAAATTAGAAGAAACCTTAGGGTTTGGGTCAGGTTTTGGCTCATTTTAACCACGTTTAACTGCCCAAAAAGATGACAGTGCTAACTATAAACTAGAAACCCCCAAAATGCTGAAGTTTGCAACATTGGCCGCCCCTCTTGTTTCAATCACGTGTGTTAACGCAGAGATAAAAAGGCGGCGTTGCGTCCACTGTCCATATATGGCTTTTCTAGTATTAATTGTACTGATTCCTCGTTCTCAGCCGGTCGAGTTGATCCGTTAAACCGCCAGGGAACTGGGCCTGAGGTTTAGGTTCTTCGTTCTTTTTTGAGGCGCGAATAAGCTTTTCTGAGACGTCATTCAACCTTACGCCACCGCTCTGCATTTCTAGTGAAGCTGTCGACAAATGAAAGAAACGAATGGACGATAAATATCATTCTGTAACAATCGTTGAAATAATCGTCGCATTGAGATCAGGAATTTAAAGGTGATTGCGCATGTAGTCTGTAGTGTAGGAGTTTTTATTTAAGGGGGTGGTGGTGGAGGGGGGGGGGGGGGGGGGGGGGGGGGGGGGGGGGGGGGCAATTAAGCGCTGAGTTAAAAGGATGGGCGAGTCAAAAACGCAGCCGAATGGGGCGACAGTCAGGCTGAAAGGCGAATAAAAAGAGGAAAGAAGAAACTTTAATTTATCTTTCTTTTTTTCTTCCCCTTCCCTTCCAATGGGTGAGAGGTCGTTGGAGCAAAACGCCTAGAAGAGGAAAGGGTCCGAAAGCGTTTCGTATTCACGAATTGGCTCATAGGAGCCTTTGATTTGTTTTGAATAATTTTAACAGAAGTAACTTTTCATGAACTGGTTAAATATTACCAGAGGAAAAAAAAAAAGAGTAGTTCGTATGATATTACGGTAAAAAATAGATTTGAAAAAAAAAGAACAACCACATTTTATTCCTTTACATTCGTCATCATCATTGAGATTTTTTAGCCAATCACAAAGCGTAGTAATGCAAAACCAAAGCAATCACGAATTTACTTTTTAATTGGATACTCATTTGAAAACCGCTTATATCATTATAATTTGTAAACGCAGGTTCAACTTACCTATTTCATACACAGCGTTCTTCCAAGGCCCGCCGCATTTCTCGTTCCCTGACCCAGCGATACACTCAGTCATGCATTGGCTTTCATCCTCAGCCGGCCCATACCTGCCATACTGGCGCGAACACATGCAGAATCTAGCGTCTTGAATTGCCGCATAAGGATAACCCTTAACATGACACTCTCCCGTACATGAATGTACCCCAAGATATTCACGCTTTATTGGAACCATCGTTTCGAAGTCGCTTTGAAATCCGTCGCGGTAGCAGCCTTTGTAACGCACGTCAAGAACTGTGCGCTTGTCATCTGTAAAGGTAATGATGATTAAGATAAAAACCCCGTTGCCTTTTCGCGCAGAATTGGCCGGTTAAATTTAAAGGAGTAAAATTTAGTTTATTTACATTTAATAAGCTACTTAGAGCTAACGAAAAGAGTGAAAAACGTTTGCGAACCTTCAAGGATGCGAGAACACGGCGAAAATAGTCTGAACCATTGTCACTCTTGTCCCCTACTCGCCACTTCCCCCCCCCCCCCCCCCCCCCCACCCCCATCTTTATTATCCGTCCCCCTTTTGGGAAGGTCTGACTCCGCCACTAATCAGTCTGAAGTGCAGTGTATCAGCTTGTTAACTGTACCTTTTCTGCATTGATCACATGTTGCCATACAGAACATTTCTGCATAATCAGTTTTGCATTTACCATCTTCTTTCCATTTAGCGCAGATTCCACACTCCTCGTTCAATACATCACCGCAGTATACTGAAAGAGAACATTACAAAAATCGGTTGTCACTACAGATTGCTCTGCTTCGTACAAACAAAAAACCTCTTGTCTAATATTACCACCCACAACGAGTTCTCTTGCACGATTATGAAAACTTGAACACATTAAGGCGGGGTTTTACCTAAATTTCAATAAAAAATTTAAGAGGTTTAAAGAAGGAATAGTAAAAAAGGGATTTTTGGAAAACCAACAGACAGTTGATACCCACACAAGAGGAGCCCAGGTTGCTAGTGGACTATTGTGGTGTCCATCTATTAATTATTAACTACAAATTATAATTTTAAAACTTCATTAAATCTTCAATACTTCTTATTTCTCTAAGTTTTACAAATCGTTCGTGAATACCTAGTTCCTAGCAAATTTACCCAAAAAGCACGCAAAAAATTACGAAACACCCCATCATAGATTCATGAGATGAGCATAGAGTAAGCCAAAGATACTTCCTGCCTCCATTCAGTTAATATTTGTGCAATGCCAGAAAGTCAGGCAAAAGTTGGAAAGTAAATTATTTTCTTTCATTTTCTTTTGCCATTACGTTCTGGGGATTTTTCCTGATTTAGAAAAAAATCAACGTCGTTCCCAGGGTCTTTCTTTCTTTTTTACCTTTGGGGTGCAGAGATGAAAGACCCTGGAAACGAAGTTGAAAATCAATTAGGATTTCTATTTGTATCGGTGTCAAAATTCACTGATATTGGCAAACGAGTCAAGAAGCCTGTTTTACCGGTTTTAGACAGGTTAGCTAGTGTCTATGAGTCAAGCAAAATAGTTGTCAATTAATCCATAAACAAGATAGTTGATGATGCAAATATCACCCCTCGTATGAAATAATACTTTTTTTAAGGTTTCATGATTTTCTGTTCTTTTTTCCTGCTCTGGAAATTAAACCGACCATGTTCAAAACACTAGACATCAAATACAAAACTATACTTTTTCCATTTTAAATTGCTCTTTCAGCACAAACAGAGCACAGTTCATGACGTATACGTATCTATCGCAAATCACCCAAATCCCCCATTTCACAACATTTTCTTTACTTTAGAATCATCAAATGTGACCATTCAAATAAAAGCTATTTAGCAGTGTACTTTTCTTCAGTCTGTGAAAGAAATCATTTAGCGTGACTATACCTGATTGAATGCGATTGAGTGCACTTGACAGTATTTGGGAAACATATTAGAAAATAATCGTTATAGTTGGTTGGGTATTTGACGAATTTGAGTCATCGGAACAAACCATACAAATCCTCTACTTAGAATAAGCCCTCGATTTTTCGAACTCGTCACCTCCAAAAATCTGACACTGTAGTTGAATGGTTTTGACTGAATAGTGTTAGATTCTTCTTATAATTGTGAGAAGCTTGGCTGAGGTGCATGAAAACGTTATTGTTCTTAGGAAAAGATCCGTCGCCATTGATTTTCTATATTGACAGCAAATTTGTCTAACAATATTGCTATTTCTTTGTTTCCAATGGCCATCTATAGCACTACCCCACGAGATGTTTTCAAACTCCTAAACGCATTTTATTTTTTGCGAAATCTTGCCTGATGACCGTGCGTCTTTCGACTCTTTCAGCTGGAAATTTTCAAAGGACAGACTTGGTCGTATCTAGCTAGCGCTATACTTAAAGTATTTCAAAAAAGGAGAGAAACATAATTTCCTTCTATGAATTGAGTCTTTGGGCAATGAAAATCTTTCATTTTTACAAGCACGTTTTTTAAACATAATATTTGACTTACACTGTTCGTCCTGATCTTTAGATGACACCGTACAAACCCCAAGAGCCACGAGACAAATGAAAAAAGAAAGCATATCCTTCTTCATGTAGTTTTAAGTAAGAAACTTTAAAATTATTTTTTAAGACAGATAATTCCAGTGAACGCTTTTGTTTTTTCACAGTGCTTTTAAAGGTATGACGCACTTTAAAGTCGCGAAGAAAAACATTTTATCCTTTTTACGCAGATTTCTGTCCGGAACCAGGCAACGAAGTCATGTTTCAAAGAATTTAAATTGAAGTATCTCGTAGGCTCCAAAGTAAGTCTGACATCTTTGTTGTTCTAATTGGTTTTCGCCAATCAATGTTTAAACATAAAGCTTTTCGAGACGTGTTAAAAAGCACTTTTCGTCATAATTTCTTGAGCGCATATGAAAATAGAAACCCCATTAACACTAGACGAAGTTGAAATTTGTTTTATCTTCATCTTGTACCACACATTCCGCTTGGAAACTGAATTTTAATATCCTCCGGCAAGCGTTTCCCCCTCTCTCCCTTTTTTTTTTCTTTAAAATAACGTCACTGTTGTCAGGTTAACTTGAAATTTTACTATTTTATAATACCAAAAACGTGAAAATTAAGAAGTAATGAAGATTTAATTACAACTTAGTAGATATCATTTAAAATCGTGGTAGACAAAGCGATACCGCGAGGCTAATCATGTTGTGCCAGTAGTTAAAATGAAAAATATTAATATATTGAGAATTAATTTTCCCATTGGGCATTGAAAATTTTAACCTTTAAAGAAACTCAAAGCAAAAATTCGAGGGGAGGATCCTATTAACCAGGAATAAAACGAAAATTGAAGTTTGTTGTTTTTAATTAAAAAAAAAAGACAAAAAGTACCAAAACAGTTTTACAGCGAAGGGAAAACAAATCGGGTGGCTCATTTATGTGGTTTTTAATTTGCGTGTATGGCTTTTGTTGTTTTGTAAGACGAATGTTTCCTATTACAGGCCGAACTAGCTTGTGTCCATCCCTATTCAAAATTCAAAAGCTCTTTCCCTAGTATTTTAGAATTCTTTTTAAAACGCTTATGACCAGTACAAATTTTAAATGCAGACCAAAAGGAAACATACCGGCCTAAAAGTACAGTCAATTTATTTATTATAATATCTCGTTTGTCGGATTCTGTACTAGGATGCTATTAATTTTGTGACAGTGTACTGCATGGGCTCCCCTACCCTCCAAACCATAATAAGAAGGAAGGTATAATGGGCCATTTTCACTGATGGCGTCATTTACTGCAACTGTATACCAAAATCCTTCAGTTTTTTGCTTTCTCGTGTAAAATTAGAACTATTATTATTCAAGCTCCACTAAGATTACAAAATTTAAATAAGAATTGCAAATCTGGTAGTTGTAGATAAATGACGCCATTGTGAAAATCGCCTTCTATTCCTCTCATGGCAGAAACTAATCTCGTACCCAGATCTCACTCGTGCTTGTACTGTACTGACCGTGGGAGATCTGGGTACGAGATTAGGCTGAAACTCGACTCCAGGGCTTTCTCCGCATTCAAAATGGCGGGCGAAGAAACATCTTGAACAAGGCTGTCAAAATACTCCAAAAATCCTGGAGAATTTGGTCCTGTACAACATAATGAACTTGCTTCGTTTCGTTTGAACGGATTTAGATTACCAGAAGCACCCAAGTACAAGGCTGTATATCGCTGGAAATGACCTCTGAAAAAGCCGTGGCAAAATACTCCACGAATCTTGGTGTATTTTGGTAGCCTTGTCAAAGGTTTTTACGCCCGACCGGCCATTTTAAAAGCGGTGAAGACCCTGGGGACAAGGTTGTCAACTGGTAATAACGGTAAATCCGCTGAATGAGATGAGTGCAGGCACAGAAGGCGAAAAGATCGATAGAGTAGCTGAAATTCTTCTTCCATTTCTTTGGACCTGTACTAATTAACGTCACACATTGGAGCCTCTGTGAGGGAGAGATATTTCATAATAAAACTCAGCCTCCTTCCCAGATCTCAACAACGCGCTCACCGAGCAAATAGAGCTCATAAAAACTTGGAGCTGAGTGGTGACTTCACATTCCATTACGCGCCGACGCGCCGACGCGCCGACAACGACTGGGAACGATGCTGAATAAAACGGTTGTATGTGACAAAATGCCTTCAAATGGTATCTGAAACCTTTTTTAAAACTATTTCTGTGAGTGTGTCTCCCATAAGTTTCATACCAATGTTGCTTCATGAGCATTGAAAATAAATCAGCCATCGCATGTAATTGGTTTTTTTAGTTACCAAAAGTAGAAAGGTATTCTCAGTGACTTCTGTCGCTATTTGCAAAGCGAAGCATGAAAGGTGACCTTAAAGGTCTGTAGTGATGAAAAGCTCATGATAGAGCAAGACTGGGACTCGCACGCAAGTATTGTTTTTTTCCGTCTCTTTTCGCGAGTATTGGTACGTCGTGCCTTCCCCGCGAACCGACTGCTTTTTAGTCGAATATTCCCCGATGATTTCATTCCATCGTGCCCGCTGTTGATTAAATGATGACTTTGTTGGCCTAGTCAGTCTTCCACCGCGGTCAAACGTCCGAGGCGTTTTTCGTTTTATTTAGTGGGATTTTATTTAATATTAAATGGAAATATGGGCAAGGATGTATATAAAAAAAGGGTAACATTAGTATCTTTTAATTTTTCTTAAAATGATGAGCTTTTTTCCGTTGAAAACTGACCAAAATTCTTTGCGCCTGATCGAAATTATGTTGGTAAATGGCGCCGACAATTGTGCAGTTCACAGTTTTTAAATGCTTTGAACTTTTTTGGTAAACTTTTAAAACGTTTGGTAAATTGACAGTGTATTGGCATTATATTAAACTTTAAACAGTGAAAATGACAACCTTAACTTTTAAGTACTTTGCTTAACTTTTGCAAATTTCTCTCGTTTGACCGCGGTTAAAGTCAGTCTTGGCCAGTGGATAATGTTCAGTTGGTGCTACTTTATGACACAGAAATCACTCGAACGTTTATTTCATTTTATCAGTTTTAAAAGTTCCAATTTTAATTTAAATTCAGTTTGATAACCGTTGCAGCCATTGTAAAGCTGAGCACACCACGCACAAAAAGAATGGTTAGCCTGTGGTATTAGTCACGCTGTCTTTGCCGTAGTTTCTGTATAGCTTGTTCCCAGGCTTTCACCCATGTCGTTGACTGATCTCTTCCTTCCTAAAAGCGAGATTGTGTATACCGCTTCGATTCGCTTTTGGGTTGTGTTTCTCTTTGATTCGGCTTGATCATTCTTTGACAACATTTCCCTTTTCAGTATTCAGCAACAAATAGGACAAAATAACTGAGGTAAGCTGTTTCACCTGCTAACATTTTGTTTGGTAATGATTCGCGTTTCATAACACGATAGAATGGCGTGCGTCATGTTATGTTATAAAGAATCCATTCGGTACCACAACCATTGTTATGAGATCTTATGATCAGACAGTTTCTTCTTTTCGATTCAGAGTTTACCAGGTTTGGCATTGACGTTACCAACAAATCTGGAGTTGACGTCTATATCCGCCTTCAGCATCAAAAAATGTCCGCCGCGAATCCACGTTTTTGCTATGATTTAGAATATATAAAAAATTGCAAAATTGCATCCCTAGTAGCGAAACAATTCGTTTGGTGCTCCTGTTCATGTCAAGTACTTTTTCTCTTTTTCTCGAAAGATACGTTTTCACAGTCATTGAACATATCTATGTTTCTAATTAAGGTGAAATATATTTCAATTATTTAATATACGTTTTATTTAATCCAGAAGTGCACCAAAACTAAATAGTGGTGACATGGCCTTTTGATGTCACGTGACCTTATGCTAATCTGTGACGTGTAGTCCCTTTTTCTAAGAAAAACAGGATGTATTACGGGAAAGATTGACGGAGGTCAACGTCACACGCGAAATCTGGCCCTTCTTGTTGAGCGAGACTCTCAAAAAAAACTGAACAGTTTAATAATATAACGTACACTGAATTTTGTTGTGTTAAAGGTAGACTGACTTATAAGTTAATTGAAGTCAAGACTTGATAAAATTTTTACGCAGTCTTTTATTACCCAGTGCTCATCTGTCGGCGTTTCGTTTGAAAGTTAATTTTATAAAGTGTTGCAAAATTCAAACAACGAGAATATGTTTGGAATACATCTGGTTTGATAGAATACAATCATTGTATTGCATTTTGTTATTATGTATTTTAAAACTGTCTTGATGAAAAGTATGGTTGGATGAGAGCTTTAAAGATCATAATAAGAGTCTTATGGGGAACCAAGTTCCTGACACGTTTGATAGCCCCGAGGCCAGCGGATGCTCTTTTGACAATATTGTCAATATGGGAGTCCCACGATAAGCTCTTGTCCAAATTAATGCCAAGATACTTGTAAGCTTTACATCAAACTGGTGATTTAAATTAGCCAACTTGTTATGACCACCAATAATATGAGAATACTTGTTGTTGTTTTTTTTACATTAAGACTAAGTTTATTAGTTTGTAGCCAGGTCTGAATTTCAGCTAAGTCGTTATTTAATTTGGATTGTAGATCTAATAGATCACTTCACGTAGTGTGCTTAGATTAAGACATGTCTCGTTCACGTACATTCTTGGCACAGAGTATAGGAGGCATGCAGCGAGGTCGTTTATATAGACTAAGAACAATAAAGGTCCCAAGACCAATCCCTGTGGGACACCGCAAGTAATGGGGCAATAGTCTGGCATATGGCCATTTGCAAAGGTTTTCTGTTTACGATTAGTTAGATAAGGAATCCACCCCATAAAGTTGAAGTTTTTGCAGAAGATCCGGTGATCACAGCGACGAAAGCTTTCTTCAAGTCGAGAAATTAAGTACCCCATTTATGAGACTATTGTCTATGTTTAAGTACCACTCATCAGTAGCTTTTAGAAGGGCAGTTTGAGTGGAGTGAAGCGATCGTGTGCTATTAGATACGCATAGAACTGATAGAAAGCTATTCTTTCTATTAATTTGCTAATCACAGGTAAAACAGAGATCGGCCTGTAGTTGTTGGCCTTAATAAGATTTATTCCTTTTTAAGAGTTCTTAATATTTCCACAGTTAGCTTCAAAATATGTATTATAATAAGAGGATTTAGCCAGTTTTATCACTTCATTCATTTGGTTTTTAACAGATTTATACCTTGACCATCTTTCACCTGTTCTTAGTCTGCAGGCAACTTTTTAGGGCTTGTCTCTTTCGAACATCAATTTGTTTAAGCCAGGGTTTAGCCATGGTTTACTTTCGTTTGTCCAAGTCCAAGCAGAATTTGGATCATTAATTGAGGCAAGTTACAGTATGCCATGGAGAAATAAATTGTCGAAACGGTGGACTCCACATACTGTTGACGTTTTCTTCGATCATGATCACACACACCACCTGCTTTTAGCGTTATAAAAAGAGTCACGCTGTCACGCTTTGTTTGCAGTTTTACTTCCTGAGAGAGTTTGTGAGCCTCGTTTTCGTGTTCCTGTCTCTAGTAATCAATTAATAACAACGCAAACCAAACGATTTGCTTTTTCATCGCTGTTCTTCCTCTTTTCAATTCCTGAATTACTAGTATTTCTTGTGAGATATCACAAAGGCCAATTTTTTAAGGTATTACAATTAATTGTTTTGCAACAAGCGCACGACATTTATTTCACCAACTTCATTTAATGCATTTTTAATTGCATGCTGATCGAATACCCGACGATGTTGTTTGTTTTAATATTTAAATTTAAATCAATATGGCATTGGACGTACATGTCTTACCTTTTCTATGCACAGGTTACCATGTACAGCATTTATGTTACCAACAAAACTAACCGGGGGGACATCTATATCCGCCTGCAGCACGAAAAGCTATCTACCGCAAATCCGAGTTTTCATAATGACCTGCGAAACTGGAAAGATGACAAGGGAACTGATGTGAATTCACACCTGATTTGGTGGGGTTTCTGCCTTATCCCTCCACAACGCACAATGCCTTTTGCAATTGATTTGGCAAGTGATAGAACCAGGAAGTACGCATCGTTGTATGCTAACTATAAGTTGTGGACTGTGGACTGTGAAATAAATTGTCTCAGGTATGGATGCTTGTCTGTCACTGAGTGCCGTGAGCTGCCAAATGGTCAATTTTATCTTACCCTGTCTAATCCTAAGCCAGTGTGGATTCCGGCAAAGAAAGGAGAGGCACTACCAACCAACACCATTAAAGCTGGCTTACAAGCGTATTTTGGTCGAATTTCTACATCGTCTGGAGGTATGCCTTGCTAAGTCACTGTCAGTGGCAATCAGCTATGTCAATGGAATGGTCATTCACAATGGTACTCTAGTGGCGAAATCCTACGCGACACTGGCCATGAATTTGTTCAAGCCAAGACTGGTGATCCTGTGCCTCCCCATGCTGTTATTACAGGAGTAAGCAAACCCGAAGGATCACTCTTTCTTGGGAGAGTCGGTGGGCAACTTCCGTGTTCAATCAGTACAGAAGGTGGCAAAATTAAGCATTTTTTTTTCAGTTCCGACAAATTTCAAAGTGGTGAAATTTTGATTCTAACAAATGATCCCAGCATTTAGGTTTTAGTCTGAGAATGTTCAACTTAAGCTGTTTCACAAGATAAAGCAGTTGACATTATGTAGTGCCTATGGAATGGTTTGAGTAATTCATTTGTATTTCGAAAAATAGCATAACACTTATTTATATACTTATCTTCTTGCGGTGAAAAGGCTTGCTTAGTGCTGGGTATGTAGTATGCACGCGATTATTGTACGTTTAGACAAATTGACACTATATATATGTATATATGCTTTCACTCTTATTATTACAGAGTAAATGATCATTTGACCAACTTCGCAGGCTATTCAGTTTATTACGCGATGATTCTTATTAAGTTGCCGCCTGGGAAATTTGCATTGATTCTTTCCATTTTCATACCTTGTGCAATTGCAAACTAACCACCTGGCCTTTAGTTGCTGTGTGACAATGTAACTGTTTCTGCTATCTCCATTACGGGAATCTCGCTTATTCCGATCAAAAACAGGATGTGTCACGGTCTTGAACTGTCACGACTCTTAAAAATCATGAGCGAACTGAAAATAGGGTGCTCTTAAAACGTATAATTAATTTGTTGCGTTTCAGCGCGTATCCTCCGTGCCCCTTGTGTATGCTGATACTTATACTGTACTTTAAAGTGCTGTAACCATTGTGTGTGAATAAAACGAAGAGAACTAAATCTTTGATATTAATTCTGTTTGCATCTTTATCGTTGTAACCCCGTTTTGGCCCTGTCTTTGCTCAAGATCCCGGAGGAGGGGACTCCCATATACAAATGACGGGGCAGCTCGTCGTACCTTTTAGGGGTCAAAACTGTTGTAGATTGGTACCGCTTAGGGTGCTAAAATCTAAATTGACCAAGGTTAGAATTATCGCGGTACCGTTTAGGGTATTGCTTTTGAGCCGAAAAAATATGACAGAATATGACATGTGTTGTTTTAGAATTGGTACCTCTTAGGGGTAAAAATTATTTTAAGCCACGCCCATAAACGAGATTTTGGAACCTTTTAGGGCGTTTTACGAACATTTCCGACGAGCACCACCGTCATTTTTATATGTGAGTCCCCCCCCCCCCCCCCCCCCCCCCCCCGCCCCGAGCTCAAGATGTGGTTTAAATATATGCCTGTAAAGCATGAAACTTACCTAATTATAACCTATGCGTCTGGTGTCTACGGTTATTCTTACGCCTTCAATCTGTTCAATTCTAAGTCCACAATTGTTTCTGCCATTTCTCTTGCATAATGTTGACAAATTTAGTGATCTATGAGCTCAGTTAAAATGTAGCTTTGTTTTCTAAAATCTTAATGTTAAATGTACAACTAACGTTACAGTTTGTCATGTACTAATCCGAGATTTTGTGCTGCATGTAAATCAAATAACATGATAATGATCCAACTGTCAAATACGCTGTTAAAATTGCCCGTGACTTTAATAATAGCCGTAGTGTTAATTTATTCAAGTTTATTAGCTCGCCGTGTTGTGGTTTGTCTTCCAAACAAGTAACGAAAGATAATGTGCATGGGGAACAGAAAGTAGGACACTACTGCAGCACCAGTCCTTTTAAAAACAGTATGGCTTTGTATCCGGGGGGGGGGGGGGGGGGGTACTCCCATATATGAGTTATATAGGTATGTGAAGGGGTATGGAGGGTATGGTTTTCAGGCAGTTTAGTTTGGGATAGGGTATAGTTATCAGAGATTTTTGGTCTAGAATAGGGTATCATTTTCCGCGAAACTGATCAGTTGCGTGAAGAATTCAGTCTAGACAAGGTGTACTGGCAAATGGCATTTAAAAATCGGTACGGCGGGCAGTACGGCATTTTTACTGGCCCATGTTAACTGAAAACTGTGACAGTGAACGAGTTTCTGGTTACCAACGGCAGAGGCCTGGTCACTTGGAATTCGCGGGGAAATCAAGTGACGTCATTTTCTCAAGTCACAGCGCTGGCCAAGGCTAATTTCTCATACGATTTCACCCACTTCGATGCGCTCCTGTTTTCGAAAAGTCTTTCTCCCTTTTAATAGCGGAGCACTCGCCGGGCCGAAGGCCCGGCTGCGCAGCCCCATACTCATAGAACCTAGCCCGTCATTTTTCATGGTCATGGCTAGCGGAATGTTTCGCGGGCGCGTGTCTGCAACATGTGTGTCGCGCACGGCTACCTCGCATGCGCGTATAACGCCACACGCGCGGCCACACAGCCGTCAGCTCGGTAAACACTTTTTAAAGTTTTAAAAACGTTGGATCTTTCGCAGTGTTAGGCGGAGCAGTAAAGTCGTTATTTCCCTGCATTTTTTCGCGGTTTGCTACTCAAGACAGGGATACTAATTAAGGAATACTCAGAAGCCGCTTTAGTGGAAAAAGAAGAGCTTTCAGGGATAAAATCTTGCTTCGAGGAACTTCATATTATCAATGCAGGAGCAATGCGGGGAGATGCCTTGTTTTTATTACGGATTTCAGAACCGAAGAAGCGGAGTTTTAACGAATTTCCAAGCAGTCCAGTGCTTTAAAGGCAAAATAAATCACATTTTTCGATGGGAATTTATGTTGATATCAATTTTTGATTTGTGTTCTCTTAAGTTTTGGAGACATGTTTATGAAACGTTCAAATTAAGTCGTGTTGTTATCTTGAATTTCAACGAGGACAGCTCTGCCTTGATGCGCTATAAATGGTACGTGTTCTGCTTTTAAACATAAATTAATGGAGATTTGAATAAAATTTTTCGAAACAAGATTGTATTGTCCGTTTTTATGTCTTTGTTCATTCATTACATAGATTAAAAATCGATTTTATGTAAACAAAACAAGACTTAGATTTTCTGTCTTCACTCGCGTCGCCTTATGCAAATATGTTTGCGTATTTTTGCAATTTTGATTTCCAAATCAGTTTCTCGGGCAATTTTTGACAAACAAAAACTGTATTTTATTCGGAAAGTAGTCGTACTAGTTATTCTAGACAGAGAAAAGTTGTTTTTGTGAACTTTTGTACGGTCTAAATGTACGTGTACTGTGCAGACGGTCGGGTAATACTGTTTTTGAGAATAGGTAAAATTGAAAATGGCCCTTTCGTCAATATTAATTCTTGTGCTTCCAACCTTTCACCTTAGTTAAGTTTCACCTTAGTTAAGCTTGTTCAAAGTGCGACGCTATTAGGCTTGGCCTATCTATATATATTAATGGGAAGTAGTTGTGTTGTACAGGAGTGCAGCAATGAGACTGACAGAGCGTCCGGAATCGCGCTGCATGCGAGCCGGACCGACAAAACGGGAAGAATTTCCATCCTCACCAAGAGGACACGTTTTTTGTTTGTATTTTCTCGATTCACATCGAGGAAAACCGTTTTACTCGGGCTTTCGACCCTTGCCTAGCATATGGAAAAAGGGGAGCGATCAACAGATTGTGAATCTGAAAGAAATCTGCATAAAGGAGAAGAAGCGGCAAAAGGTGCGCGCAAAGTGTGTGAATATTCTCATAAGCTTACTGATTGTTTTCTGATCTGGTGATTTCTCGGTAGCTTGCTTTACACTCATACAAAAGGTAGTCACAATACACATTTCATATCGTGTTTCTCAAGTACCAAACTTTGATTAAACGAATAAATAATCTAAGCGTAAAAGCTTTTAGAACTGACCAAATGAAAAAATCTTTTGACCTCTTTTGCAAGGATTGGTGTATCAATTTGGAACTCTCTATTCCTCATTCTGTAAATCTCTTCGTAAACCCAAGTTTCAAAATAAGATTAAACAAATACTTTTTGATACTTTAGAGCTTGAGAATGACTATATTGAAGTCTCTCATCTGATCAATTGCTTCAACAAATTATCATAGACCTTGGAAAGCGTAATTGTTTGATGTACTATATTTTAGGTTTTGCACTTATTGTATTTTTTTTGTCTTATAGTTTAGGTAATCTTTTCTTTTATCAACTTTTATTAACTTAAGTTTGTATTAATCTTCCCCCGCCTCGATTAGCCTTTTTTGCTGCTAGCGGTGGCAGGTATCTACTTTAGTTAATTAACTGAAATTGTATCTACTGTTGTAATTGGAAGGTGTGAAAAAAAAATTGTTGTTGTTGCTTTTCACTCCCAAAACATTTCCGAAACATCACTCTGTGATAAAGCTACTGGTGGTATAAACTGTTCATACAAACACGAAGGAAAGCAATTAGAACACGAGAATTTAGTTTTATCGACTGAGTCGATAAGGTAAATTGACCACCGTAAAAAGATTCAAATAGCTGACGTTTCGAGCGCTAGCCCTTCGTCGGAGCGAATCAAGGAATTGTGGGTAGTGTGTGGTTTTATATAGTAAGCGGTGGAGCTACGCTATTGGTGGAAATTTGGTGACGTGAAAAACAAATGTAGATTAGTTGAATGAAAAGCGTTCGTTGATTCCGTGGGGTTTGAGAGTGCCGATTTGAAAGATGATTTTTTGTTCTAGGTTTTTACGGCTTTCTGTGTTACCCTGGTGTAGGGAAAGGCCGCAGATTGTCATGTGTTGTTTAGAATGGTTAGTAAGATTAAAATGGCGCGCGACTGGTTTGGATGCGTCTTTGTCATTTTTTTCAACGTCTCGGAGATGTTCACGAAAACGGTCGCCCAGTCTCCTCCCTGTTTCGCCAATGTATATCTTTTTGCAAAAAGTACATGTAATGCAGTAGATAACATTTACGGAGGTGCATGTAAAACGATCAGTGATTTTAATAGATCGTTTGGGTCCTGTTATTTTGTCCGCGTTGTGAATGAAAGGACAAGTGTTACATCGTGTGCGTGTGCATTTGAAAGTTCCCGGTACATCGTCAGATTTCAGTGCGCTCGTAACTAGAAAGTTGCCTATGTTTTTGTCACGTTTGAATGAAATTAGTGGGGGTTGTGAAAAAATTCTGCCAGTTTCGGGGTCGTTTTGGAGTAATTTGAAATTTTTTAAAATGATGCTTTTGACTGTGTTGTTGTGTGGGTGGAAAGTGAGGGTGAATGGAATTCTCTCGTTCTCTTCCTTCTGTGGCGTTTGTAGTGCTGACTGTCTGTCGATCTGTTGTGCACGTTGTTGGCCCGTATTAACAACAGAGTCAGGGTACCCACGTTTCTTGAAAAACTGGCACATTTCTTCTGATTTGTTGGAAAAATCAGAGTCATCACTACATAGACGTCGAAGTCTGAGAAATTGAGAATACGGAATGGCGTTTTTAACGTGCGATGGATGTGAGGATGAATGTAACAGATAACTGTGGGAATCTGTAGGTTTGTAGTGCACACTTGTGGATAAACTGTTACCGTTGATTGAAATATTAATGTCAAGAAAAGCGACTGAGGTTTCGGAAATTTCCCAGGTATATTTTAGAGCTGGATGAAAAGTATTGACAGAAGTTATGAATTGATTAAGTTCCTCTTTACTGGAAGAGGTAGCGCCAATGCAATCATCGATGTAACGGCCGTAGAGTTCGGGTTTGGTTCCGTGGTACTGATTAAAAAATTTGTCTTCGATGTGGCCTACAAAAAGGTTAGCGTAGCTTGGTCCCATTTTGGTGCCCATGGCGACTCCATTTACTTGTTTGTAGTAGTTTTGGGAAAATGAAAAACAGTTAAGTGTCAAAACTAATTCGGCTAAGCGGAGCAGTGTTTCTGAGCTTGGGTTTTGAATGGAGCGCTGGTCGAAAAAATATTTTAGTGCTTGAAGTCCTTCGTCATTGGGGATGACGGTATATAAAGAGGTAATGTCCATAGTGAAAATTAATTTGTTTTCGCTGGCAAAACTGAAATCCCGGAAAATTTCGAGTGCGTGATTGGTGTCCTTAATGTACGAGGGTAGTGATTTGACAATGGGGGCCATGATTTTGTCTAAATAGCTAGAAATTAGTTCGGTAGGACAGCTACAAGCGGAAACAATGGGTCGGCCCGGATTGTTTGGTTTATGAATTTTAGGTTTGAAATAAACGCGTGAGGTTCTAGGAGTAGTGATGATGAGATTGTTGGCGGTAACTGGTAATTGTTGTTTAGTAATGAGGTCTTGGATAGTTTCTTTGACAATTTTTTGGTTGGTAGAAGTGAGATCTTTATCAACTTTGGCATAGAAAGCGGTGTCAGAAAGTTGCCGAAAAGCCTCTTGTCGGTAAAGGTCGGTCCGCCAAACAACTACCGCCCCGCCTTTGTCGGCCGCTTTGATAACAATGTCGCGTCGTTTGCTAAGACTTTTGAGCGCTGCCCATTCTCCTGTTGAAAGGTTGGAAATTTTGGTGTGGCGGTTAAATTTAAGTTTTTGGACATCGTGACGACATTTTTTGACGAAAAAATCTAGAGAAGAAAACTGGCCCTCTGGGGGAGTCCATTTTGATTTGCGAACGTTGAGTGTTTCAAAAACATCTTTTTCCGAGGTGTTAGAATTGTCTTCTTTGTCGTGGAAAAAAGCTCTTAATTGCACGCGGCGAAGGAATTTTTCAACATCGTGTTTGACTGAAAATTCGTCGGTTTGTTTCGCTATAGGAACAAAGTTTAAACCTTTACTAAGAACGGACCTCTCTGGGTTAGAAAGCGGCAAATTTTCCGGAATGGTAACGACGCCATTGTGACTATCGAATGAATGGTCGCCGGATAATTGAGGACCTATTAACTGTTCAAGTTTTTGGGTCTTGATTTGGTTAAGGCTGTTGAACAGTTTAGCATTGAGTTCTTGAATTTTAGCGCGAATTGATTGTACTAAGACAGCTGGACAAATTTTGGAAAGTTCGGAACGGTATTGGATAATTTCCTTTTCGAGATTGTTACGTTTAAGGCACATAGCTCTGATAGTGATCCTCATAATATTACGCGAGAAAGAATTTTGGGCATGGTGAATTTCGTGGAAATATTGTTGATTGGAATCAGAGAATGTAGAAGCGTGAAAATTTGAACGAAACCCTTTAGGAATGACTTTGGATTGGAGGCAACGGCCGATGAAATTGATGTGACTACAGAACCTAGTTTTGGTAAAGATGTGAGTGGCTAAACGAAAGGCTAAATTAGTGGAAATGGGGGGAAAAGGAATAAGATAACTTACGATTTCCTGGCGTAGCTCCTTGGTGAGTGTCTTGAGGTTAGGCATCGTTGTCTTCGGTTCGTTCGGTGAGAAAGCTGTTGAGTAAGAAATATTGATGTAAAAAGTTAATGGTCGCAGCGAATAAACAACAAATGAATGGGGTTAGTTTCTAGAGAAACTGTGGTGCTGCGTCGGTGGGGGGATGAAACACGAGAATTTAGTTTTATCGACTGAGTCGATAAGGTAAATTGACCACCGTAAAAAGATTCAAATAGCTGACGTTTCGAGCGCTAGCCCTTCGTCGGAGCGAATCAAGGAATTGTGGGTAGTGTGTGGTTTTATATAGTAAGCGGTGGAGCTACGCTATTGGTGGAAATTTGGTGACGTGAAAAACAAATGTAGATTAGTTGAATGAAAAGCGTTCGTTGATTCCGTGGGGTTTGAGAGTGCCGATTTGAAAGATGATTTTTTGTTCTAGGTTTTTACGGCTTTCTGTGTTACCCTGGTGTAGGGAAAGGCCGCAGATTGTCATGTGTTGTTTAGAATGGTTAGTAAGATTAAAATGGCGCGCGACTGGTTTGGATGCGTCTTTGTCATTTTTTTCAACGTCTCGGAGATGTTCACGAAAACGGTCGCCCAGTCTCCTCCCTGTTTCGCCAATGTATATCTTTTTGCAAAAAGTACATGTAATGCAGTAGATAACATTTACGGAGGTGCATGTAAAACGATCAGTGATTTTAATAGATCGTTTGGGTCCTGTTATTTTGTCCGCGTTGTGAATGAAAGGACAAGTGTTACATCGTGTGCGTGTGCATTTGAAAGTTCCCGGTACATCGTCAGATTTCAGTGCGCTCGTAACTAGAAAGTTGCCTATGTTTTTGTCACGTTTGAATGAAATTAGTGGGGGTTGTGAAAAAATTCTGCCAGTTTCGGGGTCGTTTTGGAGTAATTTGAAATTTTTTAAAATGATGCTTTTGACTGTGTTGTTGTGTGGGTGGAAAGTGAGGGTGAATGGAATTCTCTCGTTCTCTTCCTTCTGTGGCGTTTGTAGTGCTGACTGTCTGTCGATCTGTTGTGCACGTTGTTGGCCCGTATTAACAACAGAGTCAGGGTACCCACGTTTCTTGAAAAACTGGCACATTTCTTCTGATTTGTTGGAAAAATCAGAGTCATCACTACATAGACGTCGAAGTCTGAGAAATTGAGAATACGGAATGGCGTTTTTAACGTGCGATGGATGTGAGGATGAATGTAACAGATAACTGTGGGAATCTGTAGGTTTGTAGTGCACACTTGTGGATAAACTGTGCACTACAAAAGTGTGCACTACAAACCTACAGATTCCCACAGTTATCTGTTACATTCATCCTCACATCCATCGCACGTTAAAAACGCCATTCCGTATTCTCAATTTCTCAGACTTCGACGTCTATGTAGTGATGACTCTGATTTTTCCAACAAATCAGAAGAAATGTGCCAGTTTTTCAAGAAACGTGGGTACCCTGACTCTGTTGTTAATACGGGCCAACAACGTGCACAACAGATCGACAGACAGTCAGCACTACAAACGCCACAGAAGGAAGAGAACGAGAGAATTCCATTCACCCTCACTTTCCACCCACACAACAACACAGTCAAAAGCATCATTTTAAAAAATTTCAAATTACTCCAAAACGACCCCGAAACTGGCAGAATTTTTTCACAACCCCCACTAATTTCATTCAAACGTGACAAAAACATAGGCAACTTTCTAGTTACGAGCGCACTGAAATCTGACGATGTACCGGGAACTTTCAAATGCACACGCACACGATGTAACACTTGTCCTTTCATTCACAACGCGGACAAAATAACAGGACCCAAACGATCTATTAAAATCACTGATCGTTTTACATGCACCTCCGTAAATGTTATCTACTGCATTACATGTACTTTTTGCAAAAAGATATACATTGGCGAAACAGGGAGGAGACTGGGCGACCGTTTTCGTGAACATCTCCGAGACGTTGAAAAAAATGACAAAGACGCATCCAAACCAGTCGCGCGCCATTTTAATCTTACTAACCATTCTAAACAACACATGACAATCTGCGGCCTTTCCCTACACCAGGGTAACACAGAAAGCCGTAAAAACCTAGAACAAAAAATCATCTTTCAAATCGGCACTCTCAAACCCCACGGAATCAACGAACGCTTTTCATTCAACTAATCTACATTTGTTTTTCACGTCACCAAATTTCCACCAATAGCGTAGCTCCACCGCTTACTATATAAAACCACACACTACCCACAATTCCTTGATTCGCTCCGACGAAGGGCTAGCGCTCGAAACGTCAGCTATTTGAATCTTTTTACGGTGGTCAATTTACCTTATCGACTCAGTCGATAAAACTAAATTCTCGTGTTTCATCCCCCCACCGACGCAGCACCACAGTTTCTCTAGAAACTAACCCCATTCATTTGTTGTTTATTCGCTGCGACCATTAACTTTTTACATCAATATTTCTTACTCAACAGCTTTCTCACCGAACGAACCGAAGACAACGATGCCTAACCTCAAGACACTCACCAAGGAGCTACGCCAGGAAATCGTAAGTTATCTTATTCCTTTTCCCCCCATTTCCACTAATTTAGCCTTTCGTTTAGCCACTCACATCTTTACCAAAACTAGGTTCTGTAGTCACATCAATTTCATCGGCCGTTGCCTCCAATCCAAAGTCATTCCTAAAGGGTTTCGTTCAAATTTTCACGCTTCTACATTCTCTGATTCCAATCAACAATATTTCCACGAAATTCACCATGCCCAAAATTCTTTCTCGCGTAATATTATGAGGATCACTATCAGAGCTATGTGCCTTAAACGTAACAATCTCGAAAAGGAAATTATCCAATACCGTTCCGAACTTTCCAAAATTTGTCCAGCTGTCTTAGTACAATCAATTCGCGCTAAAATTCAAGAACTCAATGCTAAACTGTTCAACAGCCTTAACCAAATCAAGACCCAAAAACTTGAACAGTTAATAGGTCCTCAATTATCCGGCGACCATTCATTCGATAGTCACAATGGCGTCGTTACCATTCCGGAAAATTTGCCGCTTTCTAACCCAGAGAGGTCCGTTCTTAGTAAAGGTTTAAACTTTGTTCCTATAGCGAAACAAACCGACGAATTTTCAGTCAAACACGATGTTGAAAAATTCCTTCGCCGCGTGCAATTAAGAGCTTTTTTCCACGACAAAGAAGACAATTCTAACACCTCGGAAAAAGATGTTTTTGAAACACTCAACGTTCGCAAATCAAAATGGACTCCCCCAGAGGGCCAGTTTTCTTCTCTAGATTTTTTCGTCAAAAAATGTCGTCACGATGTCCAAAAACTTAAATTTAACCGCCACACCAAAATTTCCAACCTTTCAACAGGAGAATGGGCAGCGCTCAAAAGTCTTAGCAAACGACGCGACATTGTTATCAAAGCGGCCGACAAAGGCGGGGCGGTAGTTGTTTGGCGGACCGACCTTTACCGACAAGAGGCTTTTCGGCAACTTTCTGACACCGCTTTCTATGCCAAAGTTGATAAAGATCTCACTTCTACCAACCAAAAAATTGTCAAAGAAACTATCCAAGACCTCATTACTAAACAACAATTACCAGTTACCGCCAACAATCTCATCATCACTACTCCTAGAACCTCACGCGTTTATTTCAAACCTAAAATTCATAAACCAAACAATCCGGGCCGACCCATTGTTTCCGCTTGTAGCTGTCCTACCGAACTAATTTCTAGCTATTTAGACAAAATCATGGCCCCCATTGTCAAATCACTACCCTCGTACATTAAGGACACCAATCACGCACTCGAAATTTTCCGGGATTTCAGTTTTGCCAGCGAAAACAAATTAATTTTCACTATGGACATTACCTCTTTATATACCGTCATCCCCAATGACGAAGGACTTCAAGCACTAAAATATTTTTTCGACCAGCGCTCCATTCAAAACCCAAGCTCAGAAACACTGCTCCGCTTAGCCGAATTAGTTTTGACACTTAACTGTTTTTCATTTTCCCAAAACTACTACAAACAAGTAAATGGAGTCGCCATGGGCACCAAAATGGGACCAAGCTACGCTAACCTTTTTGTAGGCCACATCGAAGACAAATTTTTTAATCAGTACCACGGAACCAAACCCGAACTCTACGGCCGTTACATCGATGATTGCATTGGCGCTACCTCTTCCAGTAAAGAGGAACTTAATCAATTCATAACTTCTGTCAATACTTTTCATCCAGCTCTAAAATATACCTGGGAAATTTCCGAAACCTCAGTCGCTTTTCTTGACATTAATATTTCAATCAACGGTAACAGTTTATCCACAAGTGTGCACTACAAACCTACAGATTCCCACAGTTATCTGTTACATTCATCCTCACATCCATCGCACGTTAAAAACGCCATTCCGTATTCTCAATTTCTCAGACTTCGACGTCTATGTAGTGATGACTCTGATTTTTCCAACAAATCAGAAGAAATGTGCCAGTTTTTCAAGAAACGTGGGTACCCTGACTCTGTTGTTAATACGGGCCAACAACGTGCACAACAGATCGACAGACAGTCAGCACTACAAACGCCACAGAAGGAAGAGAACGAGAGAATTCCATTCACCCTCACTTTCCACCCACACAACAACACAGTCAAAAGCATCATTTTAAAAAATTTCAAATTACTCCAAAACGACCCCGAAACTGGCAGAATTTTTTCACAACCCCCACTAATTTCATTCAAACGTGACAAAAACATAGGCAACTTTCTAGTTACGAGCGCACTGAAATCTGACGATGTACCGGGAACTTTCAAATGCACACGCACACGATGTAACACTTGTCCTTTCATTCACAACGCGGACAAAATAACAGGACCCAAACGATCTATTAAAATCACTGATCGTTTTACATGCACCTCCGTAAATGTTATCTACTGCATTACATGTACTTTTTGCAAAAAGATATACATTGGCGAAACAGGGAGGAGACTGGGCGACCGTTTTCGTGAACATCTCCGAGACGTTGAAAAAAATGACAAAGACGCATCCAAACCAGTCGCGCGCCATTTTAATCTTACTAACCATTCTAAACAACACATGACAATCTGCGGCCTTTCCCTACACCAGGGTAACACAGAAAGCCGTAAAAACCTAGAACAAAAAATCATCTTTCAAATCGGCACTCTCAAACCCCACGGAATCAACGAACGCTTTTCATTCAACTAATCTACATTTGTTTTTCACGTCACCAAATTTCCACCAATAGCGTAGCTCCACCGCTTACTATATAAAACCACACACTACCCACAATTCCTTGATTCGCTCCGACGAAGGGCTAGCGCTCGAAACGTCAGCTATTTGAATCTTTTTACGGTGGTCAATTTACCTTATCGACTCAGTCGATAAAACTAAATTCTCGTGTTTCATCCCCCCACCGACGCAGCACCACAGTTTCTCTAGAAACTAACCCCATTCAAAGCAATTAGAACTCAACTTGCACTCAGCTTTCGATAAGGTGGTCTTTTGTGTTTATAAGAAATTGTCTCTTTTTTCTTTCTCAGATTTTGTTGAAGAAATATTAATTTTGGAATTTGGGTTTTCTATTTTGGGGAGAGGGGAAACCCAACGAACTTGTCGTATGAATTTTTCAAGCGATCCCTTTCCGGGGTTCATCATTTATTTAGATGCTCTATGTTCTGTGGCCGTGCAAGGCCCAAAGATATTGTGTTTTGCAGGTTTAGCAATCACAGATAGTTATTCCTTTCAATGATAGGACTTTCAATTGAAGTTTTCCTTTACAGATTTTTTTTTAAATTTTATGTTGTTTGACTCTCAGTCGCCCATGACTGGGCTACTCCCTCCCCCCCCCCCCCCCCCCCCCCTGCCACCTGTGCAAGCAATCACATCCTCTATATTAATATGGTTTGCAGAGTAAATTCCATAAAATGAATTGATATTTTCAAACTTTATTTGTCGTGGTTGTTTTCAAACAGCTACTGAATGAACTTGCAATTACACAGGATTAGAGAGCGTTATTCTGAACTCTCTTGAATGCAAATGATATCAGGTTTGATACATTTGTGCCTATATGAAATGTAGAGGAAACTTAGCATCAATTAGAACAGTTCTACGATGAGCTGAATTTGACGCCATTGTGCACAGCTTTCATTTAGATTCTCACTTATAAACAGCAGTGCATTTTCGATGGTAAAAAAGAACAATAAGCTCATTCGGAACTGAAACTAAACTGTATACCTGTGTATACACTCTCCTTATTGCGCCACTGTGAAGTTATAAAACACCAAGACAAAACTTGCGAAAGTTTAAACTAAACCTCATTTCTCAAGCTCGGCTTCAATGAGTCTCCGAGAACACAGCAAACAATTCATCAACATACCAATATTTGGTGTCTTCCTCGCTAGGAAAAAGAATCAGCAAAGCCTGCTCTTTCTCCTCGTCGGCCTCTAGAAGACTCCTAGAGCTACAATAGCTGTTCAAGTATTCGGCTGCCTCTTCTTCAGTCGGAACTGGCTCTAGCTACAGAGTCATCGCAATATACAATATTCGTATTCACGGTATTGAACTGGAACTAGCGTGCAGTCGAGGCTCATGCGAGGGAATCTTTTCACATGCAAATATTTTTAATGATATTCCCCCGCATTAGCCTGGACTGTAAGCTAGTTCCAGTTCAATACCGAGAATACGAATATTGTATATTCGTATAGAATACGAATATTGTATATCTTTTTCATTGCCTATATCGTTATATCGTGCGAAGACGATCCAGACACGCCTTCTGAATCGCTGTGGTCACTACAGCTTTAAAATTCGTCGCTAGAAGGGTCTCTAGAAGCCCCGAACTAGTGAGTGAACGAAGACATCGGATCAGCGACTTGAGAAAATGACGTCACAACATAAAAATAATATAGATTTGAATGAATTACCGCAACTCCAATCCCTGTTATAACGCGGGCTCACTGGAACATAAATCCGTAATGGCGGGCTCGAAAAGCACTACTTTCTAATTTCAATATTTTCACTTTGCGGGGCCCCCTGAACTTAATTTAATCGACCTAGACAGGTACAGTAACATCTGATAAGCTGTAAGGAACGCGTTTTTGTTTCATACGTGACATTAATTTTTGATCGTAGTAGCACTATAAGTACGCGTAGAGTATGAGTACTGACACGTGACACTCATATGCGCGCTCATTTCTTGACACGCACAGACTCGCACTTGTTCATTCAAGTCATTTCGGCGGCCTGGGAGCGAGTTCGAGTCGTGCAGTCCTCGTTCATATTTTTATCTTCTCCTCGCAATATTTAACTCAGGTAAGCTGATTTTTCCTAAAGACTATGTGTCAGCTATCAGGGTACATTGCGTGCATCGATAGAGGTTTCGTATGATACCAAACCTCAATTTTTGACGGCTTCTTCGTTTCCTGGAAGAATCCTTCTCAATCCTAGCCATCGGTTTATCGCTTTACACGTAAACTTAAATCGAAAATTGCCTTATTGATCTTCTCAGTCACACACGTCGACGATATTTGGTTACCAAACTTTCATTCATGTAAATCGAAGTTGTTTATGTACTGTTATGGTGATATAAGCTTAGTAATAAAAAGTTTCTTTGTTCTTGCTTCACTAAGCCTACAATATAATGTTCAGCGTCTACGTTACCAACAAGTCTGGATATGATGTCTACATCCGTCTAAAGGACGAAAATGCCGCGAATCCAAAGTTTCACCTGGAATTAGCGGACAACCTGAGGAAGTCAAGGCAAACTGAGGACTGTGTGAATTCATATTTGGTTCGATGGGGTTTCTGCGTAATCCCTCTTAATCAGACTGTATCTTTTGCAATTGATATAGCAAGTAATGGCATCCATAAGTACGCATCGTTGTATGTTGCATCTAAATTGTGGAAAATGGACTTTGAAATGAATTGTATCAGATATGGTTGTCTGTTTATCGAGGGATGTACCTCTAGGCACCAGCAAAAAACAAGTTTTCTTCTTACTCAGGCCAATCCCGAATCGTGCTGGAACCTGGCAAAAAAAGGTGACCATATACACTACCTCACAATAAAAGCCGGCCCCGGTGTGTTTTTCGGTCAATCAACGAAGGACGGAACCCCTTGCATTGTGACTGCAACTGATTCCAAGTGCCAAATATTAAGAGCCTGTCTCTGTAAAAGCGGTCCGGTAGCTTCAGAGTCGCAAAATAGAATCGCTTGATTTTTTGTGTGGAGAAAGTACATCATGCCAAAGCATCAAAACCACAATTATTTTGTCTCTTACTTTTTATTTGTTTCTGTCAGGTCAAAACATAAATTCTCCCAATGATCAGTCACAAATGACTGAAATCTGATATGATTTTTAGTAATTTTTGAGCCAATGACGCACGGCAAAGAAGGTATTTATTGCTAAAAATTTTACATAGCAATCTAGATATTTTCCCATATTATGTGTTGTACAAGTTTGAAAAAATTTGAAACTAAATTGTCTTTGTACTATAACGCAATGTATCCCCTTTTGAGCATCTGAGCGTCGCAACCAAAAAAGTTGTCATTTTGCAAACCAATTTTCTCAGCTGGCAGATGAAATTAGACGATGGCGGTAGTACCACTGAAAAGCAGAGTTGTTGTTCTCTAAGAATATGAAATTAAATGTTGTCTATAACTTCTTGTCGTGCAATAAAAGAGTAGTCAATCTTCTCTATTTTGGGTAATTTTAGCCGAGCTCTATGTTGCACCAGGACAACCAGGAATTTATAACAATGTTTATAAACCTGTAACCGAGCCAAAAACCTTCTTATACACACGGCACTTATGTCAAAGAACATGATGCAAAACTCAAATTTGGAGCCATAAACGATCACACTTTGAATTTTAGTACAGGTAAGTGACGTACGCTATTGCTTCCATGATCGTAATTAATCAGCTGAATTTGTACTTCATCTAAGGCCTTGCAATGTTATGAGTATGGCATTTAATTTCCTTCTTAAGCTTTGCTTGTTGCTGTAACAACTATTTTTGTCAAAAGATTCTGAGATTTAATCAATACTCATGAGTTGAGTTAATTACTTGAGGGTCAGTTTGCGTCACTGTTTACAACGTGCATGAAGTGTACGATAGAAAACAAATTATCTTTTAACCGACGTTTAGAAAGGGAAAAGAAAACTTCGAAAAACTTTAATAACAGAAAACTCCAATGCGTTTAATTTCAGAAATAGCTGTGCGCTTGTATTTATCTCAGTTTGATTATCGTAATTCAATTTGTACTTTAGAATTCACTCGACCGTGAAATTTTGAATTAAACAAGGTTTTAACAGGGTAGGGAAAATAAAACATATTAAACACAGAATTGCCGGCAAGTCTCTACATTCTTCCCATATAATTAATTTGTGTTACAATGTTGGGGACTTGTTTTTTAAGACTAAACGACTCTGGTTTATGTGGAGAATGGCGTGGAAATGGAGAACTGGTGCGCTTAATCGAATGACAACATGACACAACTATCCATTTACGAGCGCTTCAGTTTCGCGGGAAAACATATATAAATTTTAGTTGATACTGGCTAGAGCTGGTTTGTTTACCATAGAAATGGAGCGAATTCAAGAAATGTGGATATGCCCAAAACATCGGCATGACATGGGGAAGAATTGGAAGATGTCAAAAACGGTTTGCCAGTATCCTATGCACAAAGATGGTAGTCGTCCAAAAAAAGCAGCAAAAGGACGAAGTAGAGTTTCACTTCAAATGTCGCAGGAAATTCAGATGATATACCGCGCGCTTGTGCCAGTTGGATCTCGTAAGTATTCGAAACAGATATAATGTTTCCTTAAAGGCTACACATATCTTGTAAGAAAACTAAAATATTGTTACAGTATTATGATCACGAACTAAAATAGATTTCTACCATCGTCTACTTTTTCAGCCATATGCGAAGGCTGCAAGGGAAAACACAAACAATCCGTACAATCCGAGGCATCGTGGCTTGGAAATGATCCTAATCAACAAGAGCCAGAAAAGACGAATTTACGGTAGCTATCACAGGATTCAGTGCCACATAATTTTAACATGGTAACCTGATTAAAATTATCAAATGTAAAATAATGCTTATTTTTGTTCATGGCTCGCGAAAAACGTCGCACGTATTTGATTAACATCGATCACGCAAACTGTAAATACTATGTAGCTTGACATTCTTTCACCTGTGTTAGAAAAGAAAAAGTTTTCATGGTTTAGTTTCGGTTAAGAAAGCTGATTCACCAACTTACCGTAAATTCGTCTTTTCTGGCTCTTGTTGATTAGGATCATTTCCAAGCCACGATGCCTCGGATTGTACGGATTGTTTGTGTTTTCCCTTGCAGCCTTCGCATATGGCTGAAAAAGTAGACGATGGTAGAAATCTATTTTAGTTCGTGATCATAATACTGTAACAATATTTTAGTTTTCTTACAAGATATGTGTAGCCTTTAAGGAAACATTATATCTGTTTCGAATACTTACGAGATCCAACTGGCACAAGCGCGCGGTATATCATCTGAATTTCCTGCGACATTTGAAGTGAAACTCTACTTCGTCCTTTTGCTGCCTTTTTTGGACGACTACCATCTTTGTGCATAGGATACTGGCAAACCGTTTTTGACATCTTCCAATTCTTCCCCATGTCATGCCGATGTTTTGGGCATATCCACATTTCTTGAATTCGCTCCATTTCTATGGTAAACAAGGAGCCCGATGGGCTTCGAAACTGGCTCGTTTGGCCTCAGTTTCCACCCGGTTTTCACTTTAGAGTTTTATATTAGCAAGCCACAATATACAATCTAGAATCTATCAATATGCACAGTCCAGTCCACATTTACATTCCACAGCCCGCTTCAAGCACTCCTTAGGGACGGACCATTTTATTGTTAAGAGGGGTGGGGGGAGGTGGAGGAAGGGCAAATACTAAAAACAAATTCCTGCACAGCAAAAGTAAAGAAAAAAAAAATGCACAGCGAGCGAAAGGGAAAAAAAGGTATGGAGCAATCCCGAAAAAAATTCTTGCACAACATCAAGACGGAAAAAAAATTCATGATCAGAAAAATTGCCCAACATCGCCACCTGCCCCCACCCCCCACCCCCTTTAGTAGGCTACAGTTTCAGGTCTATATTTTTTTCTCTGATCGGCTCGGTACTGTTAGAAAAAACATAAGTTTAGAACTTTGTATATTTTTTTCGTTTTAAAATCCTTGAAACCACCTACTACAAGGAATCAGGATAAACACAGGCATTTTGGAGAATCGGTGATGGGGCAATTACCAAAAAAAAAAATTCCTGCACAGCAAAAGTAAAGAAAAAAAGGAATGCACAGCAAGCTAAAGGAAAAAGGGTATGGAACAATCCCGAAAAAAAAATTATTGTTCAACATCAAGACGGAACAAAAAATCATTATCAGAAAAATTTCCCAACACGCTCGCTACCACCCCCCCCCCCCCCCCCCCCCCCCCTCAACCCCCTTCCCGCCGACAAATATAAAATTGTCCATCCCTTTGCAGGCTACAATTATTTCAAGTCTATATTTTTTCTCTGATCGGCTCTGTACTGTTAGCAAAAACATAAGTTTAGAACTTTGTATATTTTTTTCGCTTTAAAATCCTTGAAACCACCTACTACAAGGAATCCCAATTAATTTCACTTCTTTCGGATTTTTGCCTTTCATGAATTTTTATTTCGTGAAGTTGAAGGAACAGAACAGCCAACTGAAAATTCACCGCCGTCGGAGAAGATGTAAACAATGCACGTGTCTTGCGAGTTTCGCTGATGCTAGTGAATGTTTCTCGGGCGAACCTTAAAGCGATCACTTTTTCATTTAATTTTCTTTTCTGTGTTTCGGATACAGAGGAATAAAAATTAGATATATTTTCGTGTGTCTGATTGCGAGATGTTTTATGGGATCTCAGCGTTTAATATGCGTTACTGGAAAGGTTTCAAATTACTTTTGACATTATGCAAATTGCAACATTTTTACCTCAACTGAAATAATATATTTCAAAGGGAAAAATTTGTTTCTCTCCTCCTAAATTATCACTTCTGTCGTTAACTTTGATTAAATTTATAAGTTTCATCAACAACAACAACAACAACAATTTATTCAACAACAAACAATCACAACAATGTATTCTTAGTATAATAATGGAAGAGTTGAATGATTTGTTTGCCCTGCAAATAGCTGGAACGCTAATCGGGGCGGGGCAAAACAAGTACATGAATAATACAGTTATCTACAAAATCAAAAACCTTATACTATTGAAAAGCCTTGCAGATTGCACATAATAATGAATAAAAAACACAGAAGTTAAGTGATCTAATTGAGTTAAGAACAAGTGGTCTCAGACTATAGTAAGTGTATTTATGTACTTACTTTATTAATAATCATGGAGATTTGAATATAGTCATCCTCCTTTTCTAAAATATTGAAGAGCAAAAATTTATTATGATTATGACGGAAATAGTTCCAGCAAAACGAAAAGTTCTGAAAGTTGTTTTGACCCCGGATCCGGACCACGCAAAATAAACTGAAAGGTTCGTGGCTTCAAACTTAGAACGGTAAATATTTGAACTATAGTTCCTTAATTATTGGTTATACTCTTCGCTATACTACTTATGAAAACACGCAAAATCACACACGGTAGCGATATACAAAGGATATCAATCGCAAAGCAAAGCCATTTCCCTTAAATGATCGTGACTTCCTCCTAGACGTCTCCTAAAACGAAAAAAAATGTGGAAAACATATGGTTGTAGTTTGAAACTCACAACGGCTGAAGACAAGCGCTTACCTTGCAGAATATCTAACCAAAATTTGTCAAAGTGAAGCGATCGATGAATGTCACAGCAGATGCATCAAACTAACCATCGATATCTCACAAATCCAACAGCCGAGTCTTGTTACAGTATCGTTTTGTTTTACAACAGCAAACGAACGATATCGCTTGCTTTTATAACGATCAACGAAAGTATAAAGCAACTCGTTTGTATAAACTCTTGCACCATCAATCGAGCAGAGGAAGGTCTGGAACGAGTCACGCACCCCTCCCCCCAACAAGATCTTCCTTTTGCGTGATAAACATGCGCACGCGTAAGAAACATTCGTCATATATTTTAATGTATCATAACAAAAGCAGCAATTTTTCTAAAGCAACAAGACAATGAGAACCCGCATGTTCCCAAGAATTATCTCTTACACGTAATACGCATCTATGTACATCACGTTTCTATTTCAAATTGCTTTTATAAGAAAACGCTACCACAAGTAAGCCACCGATTCGTCTTTGCCTAATATAAGGTTGACTTGAAGGTAAAGGTTACTGTAGTGTGGGTTGGGGTTCGCGGCGTTTTTTTCTCTGATCGGCTCGGTACTGTTAGAAAAAACATAAGTTTAGAACTTTGTATATTTTGTTCGCTTTAAAATCCTTGAAACCACCTACTATAAGGAATCAGGATTGTTTAAACACAGGCATTTTGGAGAATTAACAATATCAACACGATCGATCAAATAGCGTGACATGAATACGAGATGTGTGGAATTTGAACGTGACTGCACGGAGTAATGCTTGAGAATTGTTTACTCAGCAGTTCTGTGACGTGCCGCGACGTGTTATATTCAACGATTTATTCGATCTAAACTCGACTGTTTGACAATTGATTTGGTTAGAAAAATTCAACCCGCTTTCCCTTTACCAGAAATAGATCACATCCGAAAATCACAGAGATTTAATTTTTAACGATTCCGTCGAAATTAGAACGGTAAATATTTGAATTATAGTTGCTGACATCACTGATTACGCCATTTCTGAAAACCGGAAGTAAACTAGGTACGGTGTTGGCCGCAGCAAAAGCGATTCCCGGGGCAGGTGACCCGACAGGCCGAAAAAAAAAAAAAAGGAGCCCGATGGGCTTCGAAACTGGCTCGTTTGACCTCAGTTTCCACCCGGTTTTCACTTTAGAGTTTTATATTTATTAGCAAGCCACAATATACAATCTAGAATCTATCAATATGCACAGTCCAGTCCACATTTACATTCCACAGCCCGCTTCAAGCACTCCTTAGGGACGGACCATTTTATTTGAGCTATTTTGAAAAAAATAGCTCATTAGCAGGCGCAAAGGTTGGTTTGTGATGTTAGTATGTTTGTTAGTTTGTTTGTTTGTATGTATGTCTTGGGTTATGTCACACCAATCAGATTGCCTCTAGTATGTACACCGTGTACTATGTCAGCCAATCAAATTTTCGCATCTAAAATGGTATTACTGAAGGTCAAAGAAGGGCACTTGACATGAATTGAAAATCAGCCATCTTGAATCTCCGCGATTGTTGCCGCAAACACTAAAAGTGTAAAGTTTTGAAAATTTGTTGCTTGGGAACTGTTCTCTAATCCCGACTGGCTTGCTAACCTGGCAATATCAAGGACATTTATTCAGAAATACTGCCTATAATGTGCCCTATGCATGAATGGTAGAATGGTCTGCGGGGGATGAGACGTCCAAAAAATGTGGACTGCGGTTACGTTCATAGGTGAGCTTATACTGAAGTATGAGTATAGTTTTATTGCAAAAACGGCAAGCCGATTTCAAATAATATGATGCGGAACATGAATTGTATGTTTCAAGCCTGGGTTTCAAGAGATTACTATTTAAAATTGGATTTTTTTTTGTCAGACACGCTGTCTGCACGTGAAAATGTTGAACTTTGTCCTTATAGAAACTTGTCCGTGATGCATGGAGTTCAACAGAGAACATGTAATGCAATTAATCTACAATTTACAGTATGTAAAACGTTTATCTATTAATGTGAGCTGATGTGTAGGTTATTAATTGTATGCCTCAAGCGATTACTATAAGCGAGAAGCGACTGTATTTTGTATGAGCAGTCACGTTGTGTGCACGTGCAAATATTGAACTTTGTCCTTATAGAAACTGGTACGTGATGAAATTCAACATGTTTTCGAGAAAACGTAATGTAATTAATTTATATGGTGCGTTAAAAAACGCCTGTTTAAAAAATATTAGTTGCAATTTACTAGGAAACAAGCAAAATTCATTTTGGATGCGCTAAGTTTCTGCTGGTCGACATTACAGGAAAAGGTGTTTGGTTCCAAATGTTAACCTCAACAATGTTCGTGTAAGTAATTCAATTAGCTTGAGGTTTTGAGTCGAAAACAATTTAATCTAATTAGTTCTGTTTCTATTTGCACGACTTTTTTGTGGAGAATAAAAACAGTTGTTTAAATAATATTAGTTCCAATTTACTAGGAGACTACTTATATTCATTTTTCATGCGTTAAGTTTCTGTGAAAGACTTTTCTGGTTGACATTACAGAAACAGGTGGTTCAAAGAATTTTCGTGTCACTAATTTAATTAGCTTGTGGTTTGGAGTTGAAAACAATTTAATTTAATTAGTTTGCTTCTTTCAGGCCAAAGGAACCTTTTCCACGTGTCTTTTGTGAATAATAAAAGAAACCTTTAAAAAAAGACTAGATACAAATTTCCAGGAAATAATAAGCCTTCAATTTGGATGCATCAAATTTATGTGCAGGACTTTTCTGGTTGACATTTAATTTAATACACTCATTACTGAAACAAGTTGCTCATTTCACTGGGACCGTAGTTTCGTCAAAAAATAACTCTGGAAATCCCGTGAAAAAAAGCTAGCCGAGAAACGAGAAACGGGACCCAGTTGGTTATCTCGGTATTTTTTTTGGTAGTGGGCGGGCCGGAGGATTTTAAAAACGTATATCTGCAAGCGGTTATTTGTGCGAGTTAACTTCCGCTGTTTTGTTACTTTCACCATTTCATATCATTTAGGTAATTTTCAAAATAGCTCATGCACGCAATGCGTGCCTATGTTTGTTAAGAGAGGGGGGGAGGGGTGGGCAAATACTAAAAACAAATTCCTGCACAGCAAAAGTAAAGAAAAAAAAAAAATGCACAGCGAGCGAAAGGAAAAAAAAGGTATGGAGCAATGCCGAAAAAAATTCTTGCAAAACATCAAGACGGAAAAAAAATTCATGATCAGAAAAATTGCCCAACACCGCTACCTGCCCCAACCCCCCACCCCACAACCCCCTTTAGTAGGCTACAGTTTCAGGTCTATATTTTTTCTCTGATCGGCTCGGTATTGTTAGAAAAAACATAAGTTTAGAACTTTGTATATTTTTTTCACTTTGAAATCCTTGAAACCACCTACTACAAGGAATCAGGATTGTTTAAACACAGGCATTTTTGAGAATCGGTGATGGGGTTTCGAATAAATTAACAATAGAGACCTTAAGATTGAAGTTTTCCTCTTAAACCGCAAACCACAAACGTCGGCCAGCAGTTTACAGTTCGGAGTTCGCCGTATGAACAAAATCTGGGCTTAAGATTGAGGGTTCCTTTTTACCTATGCCTATTACAGGGGCCATCTAGGAAACAAAGTATACATTCATGCATATACATTCATGCATTCACATATCATCAGAAACTGGCTTTTTTTACTTTATTTATCGTAGTTTAACCACAAAGTAATCCGACTGGCAAATCAGTTCCAAAAGAAACAGCCGGCTGCCATGTTTGTTTACATTCGTTCGTTCACTTCTCTTTAAGCTGAGAAATCGCCTTCAAAATTACGTTTCTATGAAAAACAATTCGATAATTAATAAGCGAAAGAGTTCTAAAAAGTAGTACTTCCTCTCAAACGTGGGATTGTGATGTTTTAGGGTGCAAAAAACCTTGCGGTAAACCACTTACCACTAGAGTGTGGTCTACCTGACGGCAAGGCACTGGTCACGTGACTTCTTGACGTTCGCGGTTCGCGGGAAATGCCGAAAAACCTCGATCTTAAGGTCTCTATTATCAACACGATCGATCAAATAGCGTGACATGAATACGAGATGTGTGGAATTTGAACGTGACTGCACGGAGTAATGCTTGAGATTTGTTTACTCAGCAGTTCTGTGATGTGCCGGGACGTGTTATATTCAACGATTTATTCGATCTAAACTCGACTGTTTGACAATTGCTTTGGTTAGAAAAATTCAACCCGCTTTCCTTTTACCAGAAATAGATCACATCCGAAAATCACAGAGATTTAATTTTTAACGATTCCGTCGAAATTAGAACGGTAAATATTTGAATTATAGTTGCTGACATCACTGATTACGCCATTTCTGAAAACCGGAAGTAAACTAGGTACGGTGTTGGCCGCAGCAAAAGCGATTCCCGGGGCAGGTGACACGACAGAAAACAAGGAGCCCGATGGGCTTCGAAACTGGCTCGTTTGGCCTCAGTTTCCACCCGGTTTTCACTTTAGAGTTTTATATTAGCAAGCCACAATATACAAGCTAGGATCTAGCAATATGCACAGTCCAGTCCACATTTACATTCCACAGCCCGCTTATTGTTAAGAGGGGGGGGGGGGGGGGGGGGGGCGTTGGGCAATTACTAAAAACAAATTCCTGCACAGCAAAAGTAAAGAAAAAAAAATAATGCACAGCGAGCGAAAGGAAAAAAAAGGTATGGAGCAATCCCGAAAAAAATTCTTGCACAACATCAAGACGGAAAAAAAATTCATGATCAGAAAAATTGCCCAACACCGCCACCTGCCCCCACCCCCCACCCCACAACCCCCTTTAGTAGGCTACAGTTTCAGGTCTATATTTTTTTCTCTGATCGGCTCGGTACTGTTAGAAAAAACATAAGTTTAGAACTTTGTATATTTTTTTCGCTTTAAAATCCTTGAAACCACCTACTACAAGGAATCAGGATAAACACAGGCATTTTGGAGAATCGGTGATGGGGCAATTACCAAAAAAAAAATTCCTGCACAGCAAAAGTAAAGAAAAAAAAATTCCTGCACAGCAAAAGTAAAGAAAAAAAGGAATGCACAGCAAGCTAAAGGAAAAAGGGTATGGAACAATCCCGAAAAAAAAATTATTGTACAACATCAAGACGGAACAAAAAATCATTATCAGAAAAATTGCCCAACACGCTCGCTACCACGCCCCCCCCCACCCTCCCTCCCCTCCCCCCCTCCCCAGCCCCCCTCCCCGCCGACAAAAATAAAATTGTCCATCCCTTTGCAGGCTACAATTATTTCAAGTCTATATTTTTTCTCTGATCGGCTCTGTACTGTTAGCAAAAACATAAGTTTAGAACTTTGTATATTTTTTTCGCTTTAAAATCCTTGAAACCACCTACTACAAGGAATCCCAATTAATTTCACTTCTTTCGGATTTTTGCCTTTCATGAATTTTTATTTCGTGAAGCAGCCAACTGAAAATTCACCGCCGTCGGAGAAGATGTAAACAATGCACGTGTCTTGCGAGTTTCGCTGGTGCTAGTGAATGTTTCTCGGGCGAACCTTAAAGCGATCACTTTTTCATTTAATTTTCTTTTCTGTGTTTCGGATACAGAGGAATAAAAATTAGATATATTTTCGTGTGTCTGATTGCGAGATGTTTTATGGAATCTCTGCGTTTTTAAACGCAGAGATTCCAAAATATGCGTTACTGGAAAGGTTTCAAATTACTTTTGACATTATGCAAATTGCAACATTTTTACCTCAACTGAAATAATATATTTCAAAGGGATAAATTTGTTTCTCTCCTCCTAAATTATCACGTCTGTCGTTAACTTTGATTAAATTTATAAGTTTCATCAACAACAACAATTTATTCAACAACAAACAATCACAACAATGTATTCTTAGTATAATAATGGAAGAGTTGAATGATTTGTTTGCCCTGCAAATAGCTGGAACGCTAATCGGGGCGGGGCAAAACAAGTACATGAATAATACAGTTATCTACAAAATCAAAAACCTTATACTATTGAAAAGCCTTGCAGATTGCACATAATAATGAATAAAAAACACAGAAGTTAAGTGATCTAATTGAGTTAAGAACAAGTGGTCTCAGACTATAGTAAGTGTATTTATGTACTTACTTTATTAATAATCATGGAGATTTGAATATAGTCATCCTCCTTTTCTAAAATATTGAAGAGCAAAAATTTATTATGATTATGACGGAAATAGTTCCAGCAAAACGAAAAGTTCTGAAAGTTGTTTTGACCCCGGATCCGGACCACGCAAAATAAACTGAAAGGTTCGTGGCTTCAAACTTAGAACGGTAAATATTTGAACTATAGTTCCTTAATTATTGGTTATACTCTTCGCTATACTACTTATGAAAACACGCAAAATCACACACGGTAGCGATATACAAAGGATATCAATCGCAAAGCAAAGCCATTTCCCTTAAATGATCGTGACTTCCTCCTAGACGTCTCCTAAAACGAAAAAAAATGTGGAAAACATATGGTTGTAGTTTGAAACTCACAACGGCTGAAGACAAGCGCTTACCTTGCAGAATATCTAACCAAAATTTGTCAAAGTGAAGCGATCGATGAATGTCACAGCAGATGCATCAAACTAACCATCGATATCTCACAAATCCAACAGCCGAGTCTTGTTACAGTATCGTTTTGTTTTACAACAGCAAACGAACGATATCGCTTGCTTTTATAACGATCAACGAAAGTATAAAGCAACTCGTTTGTATAAACTCTTGCACCATCAATCGAGCAGAGGAAGGTCTGGAACGAGTCACGCACCCCTCCCCCCAACAAGATCTTCCTTTTGCGTGATAAACATGCGCACGCGTAAGAAACATTTGTCATATATTTTAATGTATCATAACAAAAGCAGCAATTTTTCTAAAGCAACAAGACAATGAGAACCCGCATGTTCCCAAGAATTATCTCTTACACGTAATACGCATCTATGTACATCACGTTTCTATTTCAAATTGCTTTTATAAGAAAACGCTACCACAAGTAAGCCACCGATTCGTCTTTGCCTAATATAAGGTTGACTTGAAGGTAAAGGTTACTGTAGTGTGGGTTGGGGTTCGCGGCGTTACGGCGTGACCGCGTGACACTGCCGTGACGTCGTTTTGATGACATCACAGGTTACGTCATTTCTGGAAACCGGAAGTAAACTAGGTACGGCGTTGGCCGCAGCAAAAGCGATTCCCGGGGCAGGTGACACGACAGAAACAAGGAGCCCGATGGGCTTCGAAACTGGCTCGTTTGGCCTCAGTTTCCACCCGGTTTTCACTTTAGAGTTTTATATTAGCAAGCAACAATATACAATCTAGAATCTATCAATATGCACAGTCCAGTCCACATTTACATTCCACAGCCCGCTTCAAGCACTCCTTAGGGAGGGACCATTTTATTGTTAAGAGGGGTGGGGGGGGGGGGGGGGGGGGGGGGGGTTGGGCAATAACTAAAAACAAATTCCTGCACAGCAAAAGTAAAGAAAAAAAAATAATGCACAGCGAGCGAAAGGAAAAAAAGGTATGGAGCAATCCTGAAAAAAATTCTTGCACAACATCAAGACGGAAAAAAAATTCATGATCAGAAAAATTTCCCAACACACCTGCCCCCACCCCCCACCCCCTTTAGTAGGCTACAGTTTCAGGTCTATATTTTTTTCTCTGATCGGCTCGGTATTGTTAGAAAAAACATAAATTTAGAACTTTGTATATTTTTTTCGCTTTAAAATCCTTGAAACCACCTACTACAAGGAATCAGGATTGTTTAAACACAGGCATTTTGGAGAATCGGTGATGGGGCAATTACCAAAAAAAAAATTCCTGCACAGCAAAAGTAAAGAAAAAAAATTCCTGCACAGCAAAAGTAAAGAAAACAAGGAATGCACAGCAAGCTAAAGGAAAAAGGGTATGGAACAATCCCGAAAAAAAAATTATTGTACAACATCAAGACGGAACAAAAAGTCATTATCAGAAAAATTGCCCAACACGCTCGCTACCCCCCCCTCCCCGCCGACAAATATAAAATTGTCCATCCCTTTTCAGGCTACAATTATTTCAAGTCTATATTTTTTCTCTGATCGACTCTGTACTGTTAGCAAAAACATAAGTTTAGAACTTTGTATATTTTTTTCGCTTTAAAATCCTTAAATCACCTACTACAAGGAATCCCAATTAATTTCACTTCTTTCGGATTTTTGCCTTTCATGAATTTTTATTTCGTGAAGTTGAAGGAACAGAACAGCCAACTGAAAATTCACCGCCGTCGGAGAAGATGTAAAAAATGCACGTGTCTTGCGAGTTTCGCTGGCGCTAGTGAATGTTTCTCGGGCGAACCTTAAAGCGATCACTTTTTCATTTAATTTTCTTTTCTGTGTTTCGGATACAGAGGAATAAAAACTAGATATATTTTCGTGTGTCTGATTGCGAGATGTTTTATGGAATCTCTGCGTTTAATATGCGTTACTGGAAAGGTTTCAAATTACTTTTGACATTATGCAAATTGCAACATTTTTACCTCAACTGAAATAATATATTTCAAAGGGATAAATTTGTTTCTCTCCTCCTAAATTATCACTTCTGTCGTAACTTTGATTAAATTTATAAGTTTCATCAAAAATTTATTATGATTATGACGGAAATAGTTCCAGCAAAACGAAAAGTTCTGAAAGTTGTTTTGACCCCGGATCCGGACCACGCAAAATAAACTGAAAGATTCGTGGCTTCAAACTTAGAACGGTAAATATTTGAACTATAGTTGCTTAATTATTGGTTATACCCTTCGCTATACTACTTATGAAAACACGCAAAATCACACACGGTAGCGATATACAAAGGATATCAATCGCAAAGCAAAGCCATTTCCCTTAAATGATCGTGACTTCCTCCTAGACGTCTCCTAAAACGAAGAAAAATGTGGAAAACATATGGTTGTAGTTTGAAACTCACAACGGCTGCAGACAAGCGCTTACCTTGCAGAATATCTAACCAAAATTTGTCAAAGTGAAGCGATCGATGAATGTCACAGCAGATGCATCAAACTAACCATCGATATCTCACAAATCCAACAGCCGAGTCTTGTTACAGTATCGTTTTGTTTTACAACAGCAAACGAACGATATCGCTTGCTTTTATAACGATCAACGAAAGTATAAAGCAACTCGTTTGTATAAACTCTTGCACCATCAATCGAGCAGAGGAAGGTCTGGAACGAGTCACGCACCCCTCCCCCCAACAAGATCTTCCTTTTGCGTGATAAACATGCGCACGCGTAAGAAACATTTGTCATATATTTTAATGTATCATAACAAAAGCAGCAATTTTTCTAAAGCAACAAGACAATGAGAACCCGCGTGTTCCCATGCAAGAATTATCTCTTACACGTAATACGCATCTATGTACATCACGTTTCTATTTTAAATTGCTTTGATAAGAAAACGCTACCACAAGTAAGCCACCGATTCGTCTTTGCCTGATATAAGGTTGACTTGGAAGAAAAGGTAACTGTAGTGTGGGTTGGGGTTCGCGGCGTTACGGCGTGACCTTGTGACGCTGCCGTGACGTCGTTTTGATGACATCACAGGTTACGTCATTTCTGGAAACCGGAAGTAAACTAGGTACGGCGTTGGCCGCAGCAAAAGCGATTCCCGGGGCAGGTGACACGACAGAAACAAGGAGCCCGATGGGCTTCGAAACTGGCTCGTTTGGCCTCAGTTTCCACCCGGTTTTCATTTTAGAGTTTTATATTAGCAAGCCACAATATACAATCTAGAATCTATCAATATGCACAGTCCAGTCCACATTTACATTCCACAGCTCGCTTCAAGCACTCCTTAGGGACGGACCATTTTATTGTTAAAAGGGGTGGGGGGGGGGGGGGGGGGGGGTTGGGCAATTACTAAAAACAAATTCCTGCACAACAAAAGTAAAGAAAAAAAAAATAATGCACAGCGAGCGAAAGGAAAAAAAGGTATGGAGCAATCCCGAAAAAAATTCTTGCACAACATCAAGACGGAAAAAAAAATTCATGATCAGAAAAATTGCCGAACACCGCCACCTGCCCCCACCCCACACCCCCCTTTAGTAGGCTACAGTTTCAGGTCTATATTTTTTTCTCTGATCGGCTCGGTACTGTTAGAAAAAACATAAGTTAAGAACTTTGTATATTTTGTTCGCTTTAAAATCCTTGAAACCACCTACTACAAGGAATCACGATTGTTTAAAAACAGGCATTTTGGAGAATTAACAATATCAACACGATCGATCAAATAGCGTGACATGAATACGAGATGTGTGGAATTTGAACGTGACTGCACGGAGTAATGCTTGAGAATTGTTTACTCAGCAGTTCTGTGACGTGCCGGGACGTGTTATATTCAACGATTTATTCAATCTAAACTCGACTGTTTGACAATTGATTTGGTTAGAAAAATTCAACCCGCTTTCCCTTTACCAGAAATAGATCACATCCGCAAATCACAGAGATTCAATTTTTTAACAATTCCGTCGAAATTAGAACGGTAAATATTTAAATTATAGTTGCTGACATCACTGATTACACCATTTCTGAAAACCGGAAGTAAACTAGGTACGGTGTTGGCCGCAGCAAAAGCGATTCCCGGGGCAGGTGACACGACAGAAAAAAAAAAAAAGGGTATTTTAAGAACTGACTCGTCGCAGAGCGACGAGCCAGTTAAAAAAAAAACAAGGAGCCCGATGGGCTTCGAAACTGGCTCGTTTGGCCTCAGTTTCCACCCGGTTTTCACTTTAGAGTTTTATATTAGCAAGCCACAATATACAATCTAGAATCTATCAATATGCACAGTCCAGTCCACATTTACATTCCACAGCCCGCTTCAAGCACTCCTTAGGGACGGACCATTTTATTGTTAAGAGGGGGGTGGGGGGGGGGGGGGGGGGGGAGGGGTGGGCAAATACTAAAAACAAATTCCTGCACAGCAAAAGTAAAGAAAAAAATAATAATGCACAGCGAGCGAAAGGAAAAAAAAGGTATGGAGCAATCCCGAAAAAAATTCTTGCACAACATCAAGACGGAAAAAAAAATTCATGATCAGAAAAATTGCCCAACACCGCCACCTGCCCCCACCAGCCACCCCACAACCCCACAACCCCCTTTAGTGGGCTACAGTTTCAGGTCTATTTTTTTCTCTGATAGGTTCGGTATTGTTGGAAAAAACATAAGTTTAGAACTTTCTATATTTTTTTCGCTTTAAAATCCTTGAAACTACCTAGGTATGGAGCAATCCCGAAAAAAATTCTTGCACAACATCAAGACGGAAAAAAAATTCATGATCAGAAAAATTGCCCAACACCGCCACCTGCCCCCACCCCACACCCCCCACCCCCCACCCCCTTTAGTAGGCTACAGTTTCAGGTCTATATTTTTTCTCTGATCGGCTCGGTACTGTTAGAAAAAACATAAGTTTAGAACTTTGTATATTTTTTTCGCTTTAAAATCCTTGAAACCACCTACTACAAGGAATCCCAATTAATTTCACTTCTTTCGGATTTTTGCCTTTCATGAATTTTTATTTCGTGAAGTTGAAGGAACAGAACAGCCAACTGAAAATTCACCGCCGTCGGAGAAGATGTAAACAATGCACGTGTCTTGCGAGTTTCGCTGGTGCTAGTGAATGTTTCTCGGGCGAACCTTAAAGCGATCACTTTTTCATTTAATTTTCTTTTCTGTGTTTCGGATACACAGGAATAAAAACTAGATATATTTTTGTGTGTCTGATTGCGAGATGTTTTATGGAATCTCTGCGTTTAATATGCGTTACTGGAAAGGTTTCAAATTACTTTTGACATTATGCAAATTGCAACATTTTTACCTCAACTGAAATAATATATTTCAAAGGGATAAATTTGTTTCTCTCCTCCTAAATTATCACTTCTGTCGTTAACTTTGATTAAATTTATAAGTTTCATCAAAAATTTATTATGATTATGACGGAAATAGTTCCAGCAAAACGAAAAGTTCTGAAAGTTGTTTTGACCCCGGATCCGGACCACGCAAAATAAACTGAAAGACTTAGAATGGTAAATATTTGAACTATAGTTCCTTAATTATTGGTTATACTCTTCGCTATACTACGTATGAAAACACGCAAAATCACACACGGTAGCGATATACAAAGGATATCAATCGCAAAGCAAAGCCATTTCCCTTAAATGATCGTGACTTCCTCCTAGACGTCTCCTAAAACGAAAAAAAATATGGAAGTTTGAAACTCACAACGGCTGCAGACAAGCGCTTACCTTGCAGAATATCTAACCAAAATTTGTCAAAGTGAAGCGATCGATGAATGTCACAGCAGATGCATCAAACTAACCATCAATGTCTCACAAATCCAACAGCCGAGTCTTGTTACAGTATCGTTTTGTTTTACAACAGCAAACGAACGATATCGCTTGCTTTTATAACGATCAACGAAAGTATAAAGCAACCCGTTTGTATAAACTCTTGCACCATCAATCGAGCAGAGGAAGGTCTGGAACGAGTCACGCACCCCTCCCCCCAACAAGATCTTCCTTTTGCGTGATAAACATGCGCACGCGTAAGAAACATTTGTCATATATTTTAATGTATCATAACAAAAGCAGCAATTTTTCTAAAGCAACAAGACAATGAGAACCCGCATGTTCCCAAGAATTATCTCTTACACGTAATACGCATCTATGTACATCACGTTTCTATTTCAAATTGCTTTTATAAGAAAACGCTACCACAAGTAAGCCACCGATTCGTCTTTGCCTAATATAAGGTTGACTTGAAGGGGTGGGGTGGGGGTTGGGCAATTACTAAAAACAAATTCCTGCACAGCAAAAGTAAAGAAAAAAAATTAAGGAACAGCGAGGGAAAGGAAAAAAAGGTATGGAGCAATTCCGAAAAAAATTCTTGTACAACATCAAGACGGAAAAAAAATTTATGATCAGAAAAATTGCCGAACACCGCCACCTGTCCCCACCCCCCACCCCACACCCCCTTTAGTAGGCTACAGTTTCAGATCTATATTTTTTTCTCTGATCGGCTCGGTACTGTTAAAAAAAACATAAGTTTAGAACTTTGTATATTTTTTTCGCTTTAAAATCCTTGAAACCACCTACTACAAGGAATCAGGATTGTTTAAACACAGGCATTTTGGAGAATTAACAATATCAACACGATCGATCAAATAGCGTGACATGAATACGAGATGTGTGGAATTTGAACGTGACTGCACGGAGTAATGCTTGAGAATTGTTTACTCAGCAGTTCTGTGACGTGCCGGGACGTGTTATATTCAACGATTTATTCGATCTAAACTCGACTGTTTGACAATTGATTTGATTAGAAAAATTCAACCCGCTTTCCCTTTACCAGAAATAGATCACATCCGAAAATCACAGAGATTTGATTTTTAACAATTCTGTCGAAATTAGAACGGTAAATATTTGAATTATAGTTGCTGACATCACTGATTACGACATTTCTGAAAACCGGAAGTAAACTAGGTACGGTGTTGGCCGCAGCAAAAGCGATTCCCGGGGCAGGTGACACGACAGAAAAAAAAAAGAGGGTATTTTAAGAACTGACTCGTCGCAGAGCGACGAGCCAGTTAAAAAAAAAAAACAAGGAGCCCGATGGGCTTCGAAACTGGCTCGTTTGGCCTCAGTTTCCACCCGGTTTTCACTTTAGAGTTTTATATTAGCAAGCCACAATATACAATCTAGAATCTATCAATATGCACAGTCCAGTCCACATTTACATTCCACAGCCCGCTTCAAGCACTCCTTAGGGACGGACCATTTTATTGTTAAGAGGGGGGTGGGGCGGGGAGGGGTGGGCAAATACTAAAAACAAATTCCTGCACAGCAAAAGTAAAGAAAAAAATAATAATGCACAGCGAGCGAAAGGAAAAAAAAGGTATGGAGCAATCCCGAAAAAAATTCTTGCACAACATCAAGACGGAAAAAAAAATTCATGATCAGAAAAATTGCCCAACACCGCCACCTGCCCCCACCCGCCACCCCACAACCCCACAACCCCCTTTAGTCGGCTACAGTTTCAGGTCTATTTTTTTCTCTGATAGGTTCGGTATTGTTGGAAAAAACATAAGTTTAGAACTTTGTATATTTTTTTCGCTTTAAAATCCTTGAAACCACCTAGGTATGGAGCAATCCCGAAAAAAATTCTTGCACAACATCAAGACGGAAAAAAAATTCATGATCAGAAAAATTGCCCAACACCGCCACCTGCCCCCACCCCACACCCCCCACCCCCTTTAGTAGGCTACAGTTTCAGGTCTATATTTTTTCTCTGATCGGCTCGGTACTGTTAGAAAAAACATAAGTTTAGAACTTTGTATATTTTTTTCGCTTTAAAATCCTTGAAACCACCTACTACAAGGAATCCCAATTAATTTCACTTCTTTCGGATTTTTGCCTTTCATGAATTTTTATTTCGTGAAGTTGAAGGAACAGAACAGCCAACTGAAAATTCACCGCCGTCGGAGAAGATGTAAACAATGCACGTGTCTTGGGAGTTTCGCTGGTGCTAGTGAATGTTTCTCGGGCGAACCTTAAAGCGATCACTTTTTCATTTAATTTTCTTTTCTGTGTTTCGGATACAGAGGAATAAAAACTAGATATATTTTTGTGTGTCTGATTGCGAGATGTTTTACGGAATCTCTGCGTTTAATATGCGTTACTGGAAAGGTTTCAAATTACTTTTGACATTATGCAAATTGCAACATTTTTACCTCAACTGAAATAATATATTTCAAAGGGATAAATTTGTTTCTCTCCTCCTAAATTATCACTTCTGTCGTTAACTTTGATTAAATTTATAAGTTTCATCAAAAATTTATTATGATTATGACGGAAATAGTTCCAGCAAAACGAAAAGTTCTGAAAGTTGTTTTGACCCCGGATCCGGTCCACGCAAAATAAACTGAAAGACTTAGAACGGTAAATATTTGAACTATAGTTCCTTAATTATTGGTTATACTCTTCGCTATACTACGTATGAAAACACGCAAAATCACACACGGTAGCGATATACAAAGGATATCAATCGCAAAGCAAAGCCATTTCGCTTAAATGATCGTGACTTCCTCCTAGACGTCTCCTAAAACGAAAAAAAATATGGAAGTTTGAAACTCACAACGGCTGCAGACAAGCGCTTACCTTGCAGAATATCTAACCAAAATTTGTCAAAGTGAAGCGATCGATGAATGTCACAGCAGATGCATCAAACTAACCATCAATGTCTCACAAATCCAACAGCCGAGTCTTGTTACAGTATCGTTTTGTTTTACAACAGCAAACGAACGATATCGCTTGCTTTTATAACGATCAACGAAAGTATAAAGCAACTCGTTTGTATAAACTCTTGCACCATCAATCGAGCAGAGGAAGGTCTGGAACGAGTCACGCACCCCTCCCCCCAACAAGATCTTCCTTTTGCGTGATAAACATGCGCACGCGTAAGAAACATTTGTCATATATTTTAATGTATCATAACAAAAGCAGCAATTTTTCTAAAGCAACAAGACAATGAGAACCCGCATGTTCCCAAGAATTATCTCTTACACGTAATACGCATCTATGTACATCACGTTTCTATTTCAAATTGCTTTTATAAGAAAACGCTACCACAAGTAAGCCACCGATTCGTCTTTGCCTAATATAAGGTGGACTTGAAGGTAAAGGTTACTGTAGTGTGGGTTGGGGTTCGCGGCGTTACGGCGTGACCGCGTGACGCTGCCGTGACGTCGTTTTGATGACATCACAGGTTACGTCATTTCTGGAAATCGGAAGTAAACTAGGTACGGCGTTGGCCGCAGCAAAAGCGATTCCCGGGGCAGGTGACACGACAGAAAAAAAAAAAAAAAAAAAAAAAGGGTATTTTAAGAACTGACTCGTCGCAGAGCGACGAGCCAGTTAAACAAACCAGCTCTAGCCAGTATCAACTAAAATTTATTTATGTTTTCCCGCGAAACTGAAGCACTCGTAAATGGATAGTTGTGTCATGTTGTCATTCGATTAAGCGCACCAGTTCTTCATTTCCACGCCATTCTCCACATAAACCAGAGTCGTTTAGTCTTAAAAAACAAGTCCCCAACATTGTAACACAAATTAATTATATGGGAAGAATGTAGAGACTTGCCGGCAATTGTGTGTTTAATATGTTTTATTTTCCCTACCCTGTTCAAACCTTGTTTAATTCAAGATTTCACGGTCGAGTGAATTCTAAAGTACAAATTGAATTACGATAATCAAACTGAGATAAATACAAGCGCACAGCTATTTCTGAAATTAAACGCATTGGAGTTTTCTGTTATTAAAGTTTTTCGAAGTTTTCTTTTCCTTTTCTAAACGTCGGTTAAAAGATAATTTGTTTTCTATCGTACACTTTATGCACGTTGTAAACAGTGACGCAAACTGACCGTCAAGTAATTAACTCAACTCATGAGTATTGATTAAATCTCAGAATCTTTTGACAAAAATAGTTGTTACAGCAACAAGCAAAGCTTAAGAAGGAAATTAAATGCCATACTCATAACATTGCAAGGCCTTAGATGAAGTACAAATTCAGCTGATTAATTACGATCATGGAAGCAATAGCGTACGTCACTTACCTGTACTAAAATTCAAAGTGTGATCGTTTATGGCTCCAAATTCTCAAATAAATAATTTTTAGCACTATTTGAGTTTTGCATCATGTTCTTTGACATAAGTGCCGTGTGTATAAGAAGGTTTTTGGCTCGGTTACAGGTTTATAAACATTGTTATAAATTCCTGGTTGTCCTGTGGCAACATACAGCTCGGCTAAAATTACCCAAAATAGAGAAGATTGACTACTCTTTTATTGCACGACAAGAAGTTATAGACAACATTTAATTTCATATTCTTAGAGAACAACAACTCTGCTTTTCAGTGGTACTACCGCCATCGTCTAATTTCATCTGCCAGCTGAGAAAATTGGTTTGCAAAATGACAACTTTTTTGGTTGCGACGCTCAGATGCTCAAAAGGGGATACATTGCGTTATAGTACAGAGACAATTTAGTTTCAAATTTTTTCAAACTTGTACAACACATAATATGGGAAAATATCTAGATTGCTATGTAAAATTTTTAGCAATAAATACCTTTTTTGCCGTGCGTCATTGGCTCAAAAATTACTAAAAATCGTATCAGATTTCAGTCATTTGTGACTGACCATTGTGAGAATTTATGTTTTGACCTGACAGAAACAAATAAAAAGTAAGAGACAAAATAATTGTGGTTTTGATGCTTTGGCATGATGTTCTTTCTCCACACAAAAAATCAAGCGATTCTATTTTGCGACTCTGAAGCTACCGGACCGCTTTTACAAAGACAGGCTCTTAATATTTGGCACTTGGAATCAGTTGCAGTCACAATGCAAGGGGTTCCGTCCTTCGTTGATCGACCGAAAAACACACCGGGGCCGGCTTTTATTGTGAGGTAGTGTATATGGTCACCTTTTTTTTGCCAGGTTCCAGCACGATTCGGGATTGGCCTGAGTAAGAAGGAAACTTGTTTTTTGCTGGTGCCTAGAGGTACATCCCTCGATAAACAGACAACCATATCTGATACAATTCATTTCAAAGTCCATTGTCCACAATTTAGATGCAACATACAACGATGCGTACTTATGGATGCCATTACTTGCTATATCAATTGCAAAAGATACAGTCTGATTAAGAGGGATTACGCAGAAACCCCATCGAACCAAATATGAATTCACACAGTCCTCAGTTTGCCTTGACTTCCTCAGGTTGTCCGCTAATTCCAGGTGAAACCTTGGATTCGCGGCATTTTCGTCCTTTAGACGGATGTAGACATCATATCCAGACTTGTTGGTAACGTAGACGCTGAACATTATATTGTAGGCTTAGTGAAGCAAGAACAAAGAAACTTTTTATTACTAAGCTTATATCACCATAACAGTACATAAACAACTTCGATTTACATGAATGAAAGTTTGCGATCCCTTGCCTCCCCATGCTGTTATTATAGGAGTAAGTAAACCCGAAGGGTCCCTGTTTCTTGGAAGAGTCGGAGGGAACACACCGTGCCCAGTTAGCACAAGTGACGGCAAAATTAAATCTTTCTATTTCAGACCGGAGGAGGATTCCGAGCTAAAGAAGGTTCAAAGTGGTGAGATTTTGGTTTTAACAAACGCTAAACAAACTACGTGACTATGAAATAATTTATGTCAGGGTCTCTCAACAGACACAACTTATAAAGCTTTACTGAAGCTTATAAACATAATATTCATAGGCCTCAATTCGCTGATTATAAACTTTGTGGATACGCCTGACATGGAATGGGATTTTGCATACTATATCATTTTATTGTTAGTAATACTTTTTATGAAAGCTGACTTAAGCTTATAAACGGCTTGCCTTAGCCGGTACGGTGTTCAGTACTGGGCGATATGATTTCAAACTGATATGAAATACCATGAAAGACAGGAGTGTTCATGACATTCATGTTCTGCATGTCGACTGTAACTAGGGGCGGATTTAGGGGTGGGCCGAGGGGGCCGCGCCCCCCCCCCCCCCCCCCTTTTTGCCTGGGATTATTATTATCAGATTATGTTTTAATATTTTAGTTAGCAACGTCTGTCAGATGGTATTTTGCAGCTTTTGCTTTGTTTCCTGAGATATATTTCCTTTATTATCAATATGAACATTATCAAGCGTTGTTCGAAACAACCCGCCTTTTTAAACAAGTTTCAAGAATGCTTACAGAAGCACCATGGGAGAAGACCGCCTCAACGCACTGTTGCTGCTCTTTGTTCGCAAAGACGTAGCTTTAGATTATGGTGCAATTGTTGACGACTATGCCAAGCGTAACCAGAGAAGGATGACATTAATCAACCCCTGCAGTGACTCTTCTTAAAGTCACGGGGTTCACGGGATATTTCGTTTGTTTAATTTGTTTTTGAAAAGTTAAAATCTTAAAATCTGTCATCCGAAACCTTCATTTTTGGTCACAAATGTTCCCAGAATGCATGCAGTATAGCATCAATTTTCCGGGGGGAAATGTTGCTGCTTTGGCGCGAGATTGCGCTCTCGCCGCAATTGCTGCGGCTCATGTTTGATTTGATATTATTGTTAAGTTGGAAAAGGTCATGTCATTCATCAAAACACGCATTATTTTAAAAGTGTTTATTGTACTTCTTTAAAGTGCCTATGAAATGAAATTTATTTTTTGATGTATCGAAAGTTTCACCTTTTTAGACCTTGGAATAAAAGGTTTAAAGTGTTAGGGACGATGCGAAACGCTTATTTTATGGTCTCAAAGTTAGGTTGTTGGCGCTAAAAAGTGGCTCCAATTTGTGCGCGGCCAAAACCAGTGTCATATTACACTGTGACGTAAATAGTTGTACAAACTGCTGCGGGAATATAGAGAACAAGAGAGCTGACAAGAGACGTCGCTAGAGGTGGACCAATATTATGTGGCGAGCGGCCTCAAACTTACGAGATATTAGAATTCTTCGATAACAGAGGGTGTAACAAAGCTTTATGTTGCTCCAGAGGAAAATAGGCCGGCGAAATACACGAAATTTGTTCGTCGACATCGGAAAGGGTACGTCAAGCGATGTTGTTTTCAATGAAAGCGCTTATTGTTAAGATTAATATTATTTTGCAAAAGAAAATAACATTCCGGCCGGTGAGGCCGTTTAATCAAGCATAATTTTTCCAATCCATATCCTGTTTGGAAGTTCCTTCAAGCCTCGGCTCGACTGGAGAGCCGTCGAAGTCAGTGAGGCCTACAAAAATATACTGACTCGATCGGCACTGACTGGCGAGTAATATAAATGTTTATACGGTATTCCGAATTATAAAATTCAAAGTGCAGCGACGCAAGTGTTCACTGGAAGGCGTCTATTCTACGGAACCTCTATCAAAAATCTACACGTACAAATGCTATTCGAAACAAAATACATCGCTGAATCATTGCGTGTTCGATCAGATCAATTTTTATACAATGAAATATAAATCAGACATAAATGTAAACACGATACTTTGAACTCACTTGCAAGCCGCCAAGTGGTTAAAATTTCCAGAAACGATCAATCGCTGGCAAGACACTGAACTAAGAAGCATAATTATTACGTATCTCCTTGAGTCCAAACATTTTGAATAAATAAATAAAAAAATACGCTATCAAGGCACCTTGCCGCTAAAAATACACCATTCACATTCAATTCAGCAAGCCGCCTGAAAAACACCACCTCGGATATGCATAACATATCAGTATAATTTAGAAACTTTCAACTAGCAAGCCGCCAAGACATATCCTTCGCATTGAAAAAAGAACTTTAAGTAGACGAGCGAATTGCCAAGCCGATAAAATAAGTTCATAACCTCCACGCGCGATCAATGAACTTCAGGGAAGACCGGCCGAGTCGCTAATGCGCTAATATCATGATTGTTTGTACTACAAATATATCGTTCGCGTTCGATAAACGCTAGTCAACGAGCCACTAAAAAGAAATAACAAAAACGCCTCTGCGTTCAATAAGCTTACAACTCAACTGGCGAACCACTGAGACGCTATGCTACTGAAATGTATACCTTTCACGTTCAATAATCTAAATGATCAAAGTCCGTCTTCTTCATGTTCACTTCCTTCGCTCAAGCGGCACAGTCGGTTCGTCTCGCTACGGCAAAACTACAGTGGACACGATCCAAACACGATCATTTCAGTTGATCAAGAGTGATCCGAAACTGATCCTCTTCACCTTCAGAGGACTGTAAAGAAACAAATTAGGCGCTGTCTGACATTTGTACAGCCAAAAACGTTGGCAAAATGACCATCACGCTAAAGGATTCCAAGGGAATTATAGCGTAAACAAACCAATGTAATGTGTCATACTATTTACGTAATTTACGTCGTCACGCACGCTCACTCGCCCCCAGGCTCTCCAAAAATTGGAGCCACTTTTCAACCGAAGTGACGCATCTTCGAGGGGCTAAAAAACCGATTTTCTTTCTTTTCCTCGGGAAATGATTATTGTTTTCGTTCTTTGGACATAAACGAAGAAAAAAAATTCATTTCATAGGCACTTTAACAACCACACCTGTATTTTATTAAATATTTCAGCATTTCTTGTTCAATATGGAATCCAAGCAATTGATAAATTTAGGCGTCTAGAATGCACCAGACTGCATCTCCGAGTACTCCAATTTTCAAACTTTTTCGGGGGGGGGGGGGGGGGGGGGGGGCATGCCCCCGAACCCCCCTAGATTGTCACGCCTTCGGCGCTCCTGATGGGCGCTGGCGCGCCCATATTGTCACTATAAAAATTGCTCCGGCCCCCCTCTTTATAGATTTCCTGGACCCGACCCTGGTAACATTGTTTGCCTAAAGGTTTTTTGTTTTTGTTTTTCACAAAGCTTTTACTTATGCTAAAATAAGTACCAGCAAAGCAAATCAGGCATAGAATATCAGGTTAAAAAATATTGATATAAATACTAGTGAAAGAGCTTTTCTTAGCTGTATCTCAGTTAAACTTAGTGTAGTTGGTTACAACGACTGATACAGGACCCATACAGCTGGAGTACCGAACTGGTCACATTCAATCATTTAAAGCAAAACATTAATTAAAAATAGTATGTATGAATATGCATTTATACTTTCTATATTAGACTTGCCACAAGTCGACCTTCGCTTTTTTAATTGAGTTTATAATACATTCAAGCGATAAATTTGCGCGATAAGTTTAAGTCGCAAAGAAACTAACTTATCGAAAATTAGTACTGGAAGGAGACTGGCAAATTCCATTTGTAAATACTGTATGCTATCTCGAAAGCCTCGAAACTCCGGTGTTTTTATCCTGTTAAATAATTAATCAGATCAAGAGAAAATAAAATTTTCTCATGTTGAGACTAATCAAGAATAATTAGAGCATGGAGCCAACGAAGTGTGACCAGATTTCAAGCTCATTTTATAGGTCCTTTTGAAAGCTATCAGTCGTGATGTATTTTTGCTAGTCAGCTCACAGACCTTACTTTCTGTCAGTCATTTAGATTTTATTATGTTGCAGACGTGAGCAGAACGGTTTACACTGTAAGTTAGCTGTCTAGAAAGTTCAGAATTCTATTGCTTTGGTGTAAGTGCAGCTGTCATTCGTAACCCTGACCCCCCGTAGCCTCGGGGAAGAGTAAGGAAAGGTAAATCATTTTCATGTTATGGCAACATTGACAATTGACAATCAATGTCCCTAGTATTTCTCATTTTTTTCTTTTTTTTTTTCGGGGGGCGGGGGGTTATAATTGACAGTTGCATAAAATGATTGCATGAGGGTTTAAATCATGCAATGGTTATATATTTGTATTGCTATTTCTGTGGGCTTGGCTCTCATGTATGTAGATGCACTAGTCATGTTACTTTCTGGTTTATTTTATCAACACAGTGATCATTTACGTAAGCACGTTGGACGTTGATAAAGCATTGTAAAATGAAATGCTGGTAAGCTTAAGTGTAAGCCCACCCGGTTATAGTCCCCATCCGTTTGGTAACAAAACATTATTTCGGTTATACCTCCTCCCTCCCATATATAAGCACACCACAGCTCCTTGACAGCACTTCTTTACAAACATGTACACCAAATTAACTAAAATAACGGTTCTTTATCACAATATTTATACTTGCCAGTGACAAAACGTTTGCGAAGTAGTATAAACCCAGCGCTTATGAGCGGGATTTTATGGTATCTGCCTATCAAACAGGATGTGATGTAATTATTTTGTACAATATGATTTGACACCATTTAATTTTTTCACTCATTTATTGTCAGTTAACTCGAACTCGGTTGAATCTTACTTCGAGATAACTCGAACTTATTTTACTTTTCCTTGGCTCCAATTTACCCCGATAACACGAACTTAAAGAGTGAACTCTTTTCGTTTTATAAGAACATTGAACGGAATTGTATAATATAAAACTATATGTTTCATTTACCGTTTTGTTGTGTAAGTTACATGCACAGCTCTATGTACATGAGCTCAACGTTCACTTAAGGTGGCTCGACTGGGTTTTTGAGTGACGATACCGTTTAGCTTTGAGAAACTTGTGTACCACCACAAACGAAGTTTCAGATGAGGTAAGATTTATGGAAATCGGAGCTGCAATAGCCTTGTAGACATAAGTTTTAATAACATTTCAAAATTGTTTTGTTTTTGTTGTATTTTAACACCTTAAAACTTCACTCGAAATTTCCTCGAAAACGCTTCCATAGAAATTTGTAAAATTTTGTAGACCTTAGGAATATACGTCAGCTCGAAGATCCAGAGAGCGTTTTCCAAAATTATCTCTTGATGACAAGTAATTCGGTATTATGTAAAACAGGGAGTGACGTCATAACGTTGCTTTGGCAACTCCGATTTCCATAAAACGTACTTCATCTGAAACTTTAATCTTTCTCTAGTACAGCTATGGCAATCGATTTTCCGTTGTACCGTTTGTGGTGGTACATAAGGTTCTCAAAGTTAAAAGGTATCGTCACTCAAACACCCAGTCGAGCCACCTTAACATCACAGTACATGTATTCTGAAATAGTTATTCCCTTATAAACAGTTGAATAACTCCATAGTGATTCTATAGTGGCAGACATTAATAATAGCGTGAATTTTGTGCACATATTCAAAACCACTCATTCAGCTGTATTTTATATGATGACAAATTAAAATGTCCTTAACTAGATCTCAGCCTTTGTTTTGTCGTTAATATGTTGAACTTCTTAAAATTTTGGCTACAATGATGTCAAGTGTCCTTTGACATCATTGTCATATTATGTCCGAATATTGTTTTTGATGTTGCAATTTGAAATTTAGGTTAAAGCGCGTGGTTTCTTGAGTTAAATTTCTCTTTTGTATACTTTGTTTGCGCTTAGTTGGTCATGATTCATGCGACCCTCTTGTCTTGTTTCTGGAGCAAGTTTCAGTACTTTCAACTCGTCTGGATTTTCATGCACCTGGTTTGTTACCAAAATATCTAACAAGAGCCTCATAAAACAATGTGTTACTGTTGTCTTCCCTACAGCTGCACCACCACTTAAAAATAGTGGCAATTGCTTCTCGTCATTTTTAACAGAGTGTAACACACGGTAAAAAGAACTCCATTTGTTCTCTGTTCAGAGAATGAACAAGTTATCTATAACTATTATCAACATTACCAGCTGCTGTTGGAAAAATTCCAGTATCAACAATGCTCTTGAAGTCTTTGTGCTGTTGAAAAAATCAAGTATCTGAGGCTTATTCAACCTCGTCTCCATGACCTTCTTCGTCTGATTGCATGGAGAACCCCCTGGGCACGGCTGGTGAAATACTCCAATAATCGTGGAGTATTTTGTCACGTGACAAGACATAAATCATGTGTTTGCTGTGGTATGAACAATGCTCCTTGGTTTGGACAGAGGTAACTTGCGGTTCATATTTTCAATTTCTTTTATTTCATTTCTAAATTTTAAAAGAAAATACATGAATACATCAACGTTTTTGTATTGACTTAAACAAATCAAACATTCAAAACGTTTTTTTTGTCTCTCCGGGACTTTATTTCTTTTTCTCTCAACAGCATAGCTTTAGTTAGTTATATTAGACCATGTAGTAAATTATTGTACTATTTCATTGTACTGTGTTTATTATCTGAGGATTAGAATCATATATTTCCTCGTTAAGGATAAATGAGGGAAAAGGGGAAATTTAGTGCTAGCAGTGAGCATTTCGATTCTTGCCTTTCTCCTCTGATCGAATTTATTCAGCCCGCAATTATTATCAATATACTATAGACCCTATTCACAACAGTGTTATTCTTTTATATTCATTCTGATCTGCCCAACTAACCTCGTTAGCATATGCAAACTTCAAAAGAATTTTTGCTCTAAAATGAGTTGGGCTGATTAACATTTTTTTTTTGTATTTTATTGATATTTATCTCAATTTTACATACAATACAATTTTTTAACAGTACAATTTTTTGCAATACAATACACTTTTAAATACAATTTAAAATACAATACAAGAAAGACACAAGGAAAAAAAATTAAATAACCCTATAATAAACTCTATAAAATAAGGGACGAAAAAAAAATAGAACAAAAAAAGTATTTGAAATTAATGTTCTTTTGTTTAAAACAAAAAGCATAATATACTTATGTAATTTGGCTGATTAACATGAATATAAAAAAATAACTGACGAATTGGCCGCCATTTGTGAATAGGGTCTATCGAGTTAATATATATCGATACTAGGCAAGCTATGTATATATTTAATAATACCAGAAACCCATAAGTGGGGTGAAGCGTGTAACGTGCATTCACAGCTTCCGAATATTCATTTTTTTTGCTTAGTACCATATTTGGAAACCCCTCGGTGCCTAGAGATTAGAAGCAAGTTTTTCTAGCGAATTGATTGGTTAATATTTTTATCTTGATTTTCCAAATATGGCTGTAACAACTTCTTAGCAAATTGAATAATCGGAGGCTTGTTTTGAAGAGTACAAGAGACAGTTGTACGTTTCAACCCACTTATGAGTTTCTGATAATATACAATTGATGCTAGGTAAGTTATGCACAACTTAGAGTGACTAAGAAGTATCGTGAAATATAATTGATAGCCAAAAATACAAATCGCGTGCGTTTGTTTTTAATTTGTCCCAGTTAGGTTTTTAACGTCGACGACACACATTGTGGGCTCAGTCATGACTTATATAAAGCTAGTCTTTATATATAACTTATTGCGGGCGACAAGAGGAGCCCATAATCCTAATCTCAACGTAGCTATTTCAAACGCATGCGCGGCAGTTATGTAGTTTGGCCCTGACTCGATTTTTGCTCTTTTCGCGTGGACTTCCACCACGAATGTATGGAATGCAATTGGAATGCAAAGAACTCAATTTTAGCACGAGCATCACGCGTATTTGGACCTTGGGTCACGTGAAACTCACGCATAACAGCAGCGCCTCAAGCCTGTAGCAAGAGTGTTGTTCGTCCTTGACCTGACAAGCGTGTAGTCAGAGATTGTTGTCATTGTTGTTCGTCCGATCTGTTCGTCCTTGATCTCATTGAAGCGTGGAGCGGGAGCGTTGTTCGTCCTAGCCTGTGAACAGGCTTCTTATTTGGGGAAAATCGGTGAGTGAAGCGAGCCGAGCGCGGACTGGGGAAGAGGGAAGGGGCGGCGAAGCCTGTGGACTCGCCTTTGATGCCGCCGTTCCATGATACCAGAGTCTGATATCATGAGCTGATTGGTCAGATCACTTGGTGTTGACAGGTATGCGGTGACAGACGACACATGTTGACATCTCAAATACCTTGCGCCTAAATTTGCATAAATATTCCATTCGCTGGCTCAAATGATAAACAAACATGACGACTCGTCGTATGCAATTTTCAAATCTCGATTTTGAGAAAGCTTTGAGCGATTCGTTGCGAAATTTTTCGCTTATACCGAGGCTTAAAGAAGAGCAAAAGCTGTGTCTAAAGTCTGTGGCAAAAAAGCAAGATGTTTTTGGAATTTTGCCGACTGGATTTACAAAACAGCAACCATGCTACAGATTATCTGTTGGATGCCAAATCAAACGCTATTACAAAACAACGTGGGTTTATCCTAGCTCCTCTGGGACACACTACTCAACTACAGAACTTTAATACTAAGGAGCTAAAAATTATTGCAATAATTCATGATTTCAATGCAGTGGAATTATAGACAACAGCTTTTTGAGACTCAGATCTAAGATGCCTATTACCGTGTGGCCGGAAACACTGTAATTCGCCGAGATCAAAAGGTCAGTATCATCGAAAACAAATTCATAACTGTGATCTAAACGGGCAATTCTCTCTGAAGTCTTACTGGAAAAGCTTTATACTTTAGGTTTTTTAAATACTTTTTTGCGAAGAGTGGGAGTCGTGTTTAGCCTGTCCATTTTTATACTGCTACCGATGCATTCAACAGAATAAAAACATGACAACTTGTTGACATTTTAATTAACTTGTTGCCAATATAATAACGGGATAATTACTAGGGGGCGGAACGGCGGCATCAAAGGCGAGTCCACAGGCTTCGCCGCCCATTCCCTCTTTCCCAGTGCTCGCTTCGCTCGCCGATTTTAACCTAACCCAATTCCTCAAAAAGAAGCCTGTTCACAGGCTATGTTCGTCCATGGAGCGGGAGCGTTGTTCTATCTCTGCAGTTTAGTTCATTTTTTAAGGTTTTTACACTTATAAAGATTATTTTGTTGTATCATAATCGTGACACAGTGACGTACCGCTGCTTTTACGTACGTAAAGAGAAGCTTTTGATTTTTCGTCGTGCGGTGTGCGTAATTTCACACCAGCTGTCAGCCTGTCACCCATGCCACTTCGGTTTGTTTATGAAAAATCGGCACAGTTTTGCCACAGTTCTACCCTGATTATACCACTTTGTTCACCACGAAATAAGTCAACTGTATTGCAACAAGCCTCGCTCAAAACACAGAGCTATCACGGAGAAATCACGGCAAATACAATGTAAGCCACGACCTATCGCGTGCAAGCCTTGTGCTTCTCTTAAAATCTTACCAAGCATAGTCGTTTCGTTTCCAGTTTCAATTCAGTGTTCAGTGACATTTCACCTTATGCATATCAACAAGTGCCGTATTTGTTTGATTTCATTATTATTTATTTATTCAAATGACATCTTCAAGTTTTTCATGTTATAATTTTTAAACAAATCATTGTTGCGTTCCATCAATTCATCTTGTCTCAATCATCATGAAATGTTCAGTAGTGTAGGTAACTGTTTCATAGATTTAGTGAAATCACTCTATGCAACACCTCCACGTACACTTTCTGGCAAATGAATTATAAGTGGCAGAGGAGGAAAAGGGGATGAGACAGTGGGGCCGTGCCCCGGGGGGGGGGGGGGGGGGGGGGGGGGGGGGGGGGGGGGGGAGGGGGGTACTCCCTATAATGGGCTATACGGGGATGCTCCGCCCGAAAGGGGTACCTTTTTTAGGCTGGCGGTATATGAAAGGGTAGGGATTTCACGAGTTGAAGTATGTGAAAGGGTAGGGATTTCACGAAGAATAGAAAATGGTAGCGAAAACACGAGTTAAAGCATAAAAAAGTAGGGAAAACTGCGATTTAAGTATTATAAAAACGGCCTTTCACAATATATAAAAAGGGGTACCATTTTCAATGAAAGGTATATGAAAGGGGTACCTTTTCTGTCAAAAACGGTATATGAAAGAGTAAGGGTTTGGACCTCAGGGCGGAGCATCCCCGTACAAAACTTTGTTGAGTACCCCCCCCCCCCCCCCCCCCCCCCCCCCCGGGGGCCGTGCTACCCTTATGGGCAAATATTAAAGCCCTGCGTAACAGAAACATTTTTCCCTTTGGGCCCCAAAATATTTCATTACGCAAAGAGGAGAAAGAGCTAAAATGTATAACGCCCCTATTTTAGAATTAATCTCAATGCGCCACTGATTACAACTAAGTAGACCTCTGTTACATTTTTATTAACCCAAAAGCACAATGCATCGTCCTCGCCCGCACCTCCTAACCTTTGGTTATTACTAGTATAAAGAAAGAACAATATTTTAAAATACGTGTGCACAAATACGCTACATGTACATGTACATGTACATGATGGCGGTTTTCAACAAAAGTACAACATCAATTGGAGAAGTATGTCATCAAATGGAGAAGTACGACATCAAAGTATGACATCAAGTACGACATCATATAAAGAAAAGTCCACGATTATTCTGCCCTTTCGAAGTAATCCGTGGAGAAACAGGAAACAAATCACAGAAAAAGATTTTCGAAGATTTTCGAAGATTCTCCGAATATTGTTCGAAGGTTGTAGGAACGTTTCCGATATTTTCCACAGATTGCCGATGGTGTCCGAAGAATTCCGAAGAGGACCCGATGATGTTTGGATTGTAGATCAACACCTTTTAGCTCGTTTGACATTTCACGAGGGCAAACATGGTAGCCGAAGTTCATAGTGAACAAATAATTTAGTGGTATCTTCCCATTTGTCCAAATATGATTTTTCCGCAGTAGGAGAAATCCTTTTATTATTCGACTCTGACGTCATTTTACCTTATAAGGGAAAGAGAACACCCCAAACATCCGAACGTATTACACGTACAGTAGATTGCCGTATTACACCTTAGCATCCCGGTTTCAAGACACAAGCTATTATAAATACTAGTGTATCCAAAAGATAGTAATTGCTGCGGTAAATTTGTTGTAATAATGCTGTTTTATCGTCTCGCTGGTATTACAGAATTTTCTCTTTCGTTTTTTGAGGGGAAGCAAAGCAAATGTAACCGGGATGATTCGACGAAAACTCAAGCTGATAAGACTAATTTTGTTTTGTAATTCACGCATCAAGTTCTTGCAATGTCTGTAGAATATGGTTGAGCAAAGGACGCGTTCACCACGAGGAAGGTGTGAAAATTTAATAGGCTAATTATTGATAATGAGTATGTGGCGTTACTAGCTAGCCGTATCGTGTTCGCGTCTCCACGCGCTTAGCGCAGGTTTCGCGCCCCCACGCGCTCAGCTCAATTCAGTCTCATCGACCGCTGTCGAAGTGATTTCAAAATAAATTTGTCTTTTATTCCGTACAATCTTCGAAAATCTCTGCTATCCAACGGTCCTATCACCATGCCTCACCATCCTCGCTCAACTCGCGGTAGTCTTCGACAGTTCAGTTCCGATTTCGACAGGGACATGTTGGACCAAAATATTACAAATTTCGCAGCCAACAGCTTGAAGCAGAAAGCGAGGCTATTGTTTGTGGCGCAGTGCATTCTGGCCCAAAATGTGTCCGTGGCGCAGTGAATTCTGGTAAAAAGCGATCAATTCGAGATTTTTCCTAGCTTATATTTTTTTCTCATATATTTCTCTTAAATCCTGATTATGTTGCTGCTCAGTCGCTGCGCTCGTTTCGCAGCAACAAGAATTTCAGTCGAAAAATAAATCCCTTATTCGATGGTTTAACAGATAATAAGTGCGAACATTTTACTCATTGCTCGCATTTTTTCTCACCCCTGCGGGCTCAAAAAAAATACTGCGCGTATTATCTGTTGAACCATCGAATAAGGGGGTGTTTTTTGGTGTTGCGGAAGCCATTGTTGGTTAGCTTTTTTGTGGTGTAGGTATTGTTCAGGTTTATTTTTTTTACTAAAGTTTATAAAATAAGTTAATCTTAGTACATCATATTTAAAAAAAACAACCTTAGTACATCATATGCTCGTCAATCCACAACACGCTTTTGAACTGTATGCAGACGAAAACTGTTTACATTATAACCTTCGGTCTCTAACAGCAATCAACCATCATATGCATGTGCATTGACTTTTCGGGTGTAAACATATAGGATGTATTCGTGTTGTGTTCTCTACGTGACAAACTCCCGTTATTTTTTTCCCTTTAAACATATGTGAAAACAAACCAAGATAGCCGAGTTCCGGTACGGTTATGGAGAACTGGTCACTCTCTTTGGACAACGCAATATATTTACATTCAGTTTAGTACCTAAAGGTGACATCAAATACTAAAAAATTAAATATATACATTTTTACCCATAAGATGAACGAAATGAACTTAGCTTAAAATATTTCATCTGTATCTTCGAATTAAATACGTTAAAAGAATAAATAATTAAAAAAAACAGTTTTTCGCGGTGTTTTTAAATGCTCCTAGTACCCTATTGGGTTATATTGGAGTGAGGCTTCTCTATTATGATGTATTCTTCATCAGTTTAGAAATCTGTTTAATGCCCTATTTTTTTTTCCAAGCCAACTTTAAGCGACAACAAAAATACACCCCATGTTTGTTAATGTGCGTCTCATGGATCAATTTTACAAAATTGGCCACGTTAATTGTTATAGAAGATATGTCCGGTGTTTTGAAAGTCATTCATCGATGGAACTGACATGATTAGCTTCCAATGCATTTTCCCTCCAGGTTAAAGACCATCAAACTAGCCTTCCCTTGGACACAATGCGCCTTATTACAAGAAATTTCGCGACAATTACGTGACGCCGATAAAGAAAGTAAAATATAAAGAAAGTAATATTTTGAAGCTTTCGACGTTAATTTTTTGAAATACGGCCGAATTTTGAAAATATTTGAGAAAATTGATTTCGCGCTCTCGCTGGCCACAAATGACCGAATTAATTAGCAAAAATACCATTCACAAAAACGTGCTCTCGTTGGCAGAAGAAGCTATATGGCTAAAGGAATTAGACAACAAATACTGAAAGAAGAGGCATTTGGTACTTTATCTATGCCTGTTGTTCGGTTCCAGAGGTATTTTTCACGGCAAGAAAACACATTATTCGATGGAGATTAATTGACAACAGTCTTGGAAAACGTATTTTACCATGTAATTACAAACTGATTTTTCGATATGTGGCCAATTTCCAATCAGGTTAATTTTAACGTTGTAAAGTGTCTAAGCATTCTTCTTATACGAGATGTAAAAATCGGTTTGGGTTTTTTAGCGAGCACTTCAAAAAACGACATCGAGTTCTGAGAAATTTTCACTGAAATTTGAACTAATTTGCATATAATTTTTATCTCGAACAACAATTTTCCGGATTCCGGGTTCCGGTTCCCGTTTCGGTTCCGATTCCGGATTCCGGATTCTATGTTTTCCAGACGCCCTTTACAGATCAATAAAAAAAGTAACAGTGTGATGATATTTTGTGAGATAAAGTTCTGCAGTATCACATGTTTTTCTTGTTTAGATAACAACGACCTGGACCAGGTCCACTAAAATAAGACTTTTTTACAACCCAAAAAGCGTGAAAATATTTAATAAGCACTTCTTATGTTTATTCTTCGAGCAGACGTACCGTTCCGAGTCCTTTTGCACTTAACAACCCACACAATCCGGGAGAACGTACATTTCCGTTGTAAACATCGTCGCCGCCATTATCGCGCATCGGGTTTTGGTCCCCTGAGTACCTTGTTGGGACATTTCCATTGGAAAGACCGCGGGACAATGGGATCACCGCAGGCTCAACCTGGTCCAGGCCGTTGTTATCTAAGGTCTTCCAACTATTTTTGTCCGTAACGGGTATATAACCGTCACGGGTTTTACCAATGCCCTTTTTTGGTGCTTGGCGTCCCATTTTGTCTCGTAGAAATGAACGAAGCGAATTTATTCAAACTTCTCGGGAACGTCGCAGAACGGAAAGAACGAACATATCGCCCGCGTGAATTCAAATTCACCAGTGAAGAATAGAAAGCCCTTTTGCTGTCATCAGCTCAAGCCACAGGAATAGAGCAGGGGCGGATTTAGGGATGGGCCCCCCCCTTTTGCCTGGGATTATTATTATTTTTTTAATATTTTAGTTAGCAACGTCTGTCAGATGGTATTTTGCAGCTTTTGCTTTATTGCCTGAGATATATTTCCTTTATTATCAATATAAACATTATCAAGCGTTGTTCGAATCAACCCGCCCTTATAAACAAGTTTCAAGAATGTTTACAGAAGCACCATGGGAGAAGACCACCTCTACGCACTGTTGCTGCTCTTTGTTCACAAAGACGTAGCTTTAGATCATGGTGCAATTGTTGACGACTATGCCAAGCGTAACCAGAGAAGGATGACATAATTAACCCCTGCAGTGACTCTTCTTAAAGTCATTTCCACGGGATATTTCGTTTGTTTAATTTTTTTTTTTTGAAAAATTATCTTAAAATCTGTCATCCGAAGCCTTCATTTTTGGTCACAAATGTTCCCAGAATGCATGCAGTATAGCATCAATTTTCCGGGGGAAAATGTTGCTGCTTTGGCGTGAGGTTGCGCTCTCACCGCAATTGCTGCGGCTCATGTTTGATTTAATATAATTGTTAAGTTGGAAAAGGTCATGTCATTCATCAAAACACGTATCATTTTAAACGTGTTTATTGTACTTCTTTGACAACCACACCTGTATTTTATTAAATATTTCAGCATTTCTTGTTCAATATGGAATCCAAGCAATTGCTAAATTTAGGCGTCCAGAATGCACCAGATTGCATCTCCGAGTACTCCAATTATCAAAATTTTTCGGGCGGGCATGCCCCCGAACCCCCCTAGATTGTCACGCCTTCGGCGCTCCTGATGGGCGCTGGCGCGCCCATATTGTCACTATAAAAATTACTCCGGCCCCCTCTTTATAGATTTCCTGGATCCGCCTCTGCAGAGGAGCCAAATTTGACCTTTACGCGTTCGATCTGTTGTTTTCGAGTCTGTTTTTCGCCCCCGGCCAGCGGGACCCCACGCCGGCCCAAGTGTATTCGGATCTTTCCGTTGGGTAACCGCAGACTGCTGACTGTGGGCGCCACAAGGTCGTTACGCCCTACGCAGCAAGAAGAGAGACATTTTCTTGTTCAGTTTCGATTCAGAAAACAACATGTACAGCGTTTACGTTACCAACAAGTGTGATAAGGACGCCCTTATCCGCCTACAGCAAACAAAACTTTCCGCCGAGTATCCAAGTTTTCACCAGGACTTAGACTTTCTTAATGAGGACAAGACGAAGGGCAATATTAATTCATTCTTACTTCGATGGGGCTTCTGTCGGATCCTTCCACAACAAACCATGTCGTTTGCTTTCCATCCATTAAATGACGGACCCAAGTACGCAACCTTGTATATTTGGGAAAGTTTGTGGACTATGGACTTTGAAATGAACTGTAAGCGGTATGGATGCTTGTTTATAAAATGTAATTCGGAGAACCCCGGTAATATTCGATGTTATCTAACCCAAGTTAATCCTGAACCAGTGTGGATTCGAGCAATGAAAGGGGACCCTGCATTACCAACCAATTACATCATCAATGCTGGTACTCAAGCTTATTTGGGTCGAGATTCCGGAGGTACACCTTGCCAAGTCACTGTAAATGGCAGTCAGCTATCTACCTGGGGTGGGCACGAATACAGTGGGGAACTCCTGCGTGACACTGGCCATGAATTTGTTCGAGCCAAGGCTGGTGATTTTGTGCCTCCCAAAGGATCACTGTTTCTTGGAATGGTCGGTGGACGACTTCCGTGTTCAATCAGTATTGAAGGAGGTACAATTAAATCGTTTCGTTACGGTTCCCAAAAAGTTCAAAGTGGTGAAGTTTTAGTTCTAACAAATGATCTGAGCCTTTAGATTGTACGAGAGCTAGTAATTGACGTTTTGTTGACTAGCTATATAGCATCCGCATAATGGTTTGCGTGATTTCTTTGTTGTTTGCATAACGCAATAATTTGTTGTTTTGGGTCTTCGTACAATAAACAGGCTTGTTTAGCGCTAGCTAAAGCTAAATACAGTGTACGAACTACTGTTTGCTCAATGGTATTTAGGCCCCAGGCATTTCCTTACATTTTTTAACCATATTTAAATTATTTACTACTAGTATATTCCCGGGTGTATATTATAGAGGTTTTAGCCTACAGAGCATGCACTGTAGCATTCAGTAAATTCGTTATTTTCAGTTAGCAGGCATTTTAGCGCATATCGAACTGTTGGAAAAAACCTACAAAGAATCTTAAATGTTAACAGCCTAAAGACAGAAACAAATATGGATAATCTTCTTTCTAAATCTAGGTAAGTGAAAGAATGAATCTTTTGTGCTAGTTTTATTGCTTAAAACACAAAAACAATCAGCTTTATACACAACACATTGCTTTGACTTTGATCTGTTTGCAATGAACATGCATGCATTTTTGTTCATTATTCAGTCTTTCCACAGTCAGTCCTTCCCAATTATATATTAAGCACAAATACCGGTAACACTACAAACTGTAGCTTCACCATGATAGAGGAAAACTACATGTAGCTCAGGACAATATTTATAATTTGAGAGTTGAGCTTAGATGCAATATATAAGTTAAGCTTTTACTGACTTGCTACTGCCTTGAGATTTGTCTTCTGTTTTCAAATATGATCTTGATTTAGAAGCTATAACTTTTAAGCTTGACTATTTATTTAAATTGTGTATATGCTGGATTGAAAAAGAGATATTATTAAATAGACAAGGAACTGACTTAAGATGTTTTGTTTTGTTGTAGCTATTCCATATGGATGACAATGAAAGCTTTCAAACAGCTAGCTTGCAGGAAAAAGTTATAAAACCTCTACTCAGCTAAGTTTGAAACAAACAATTTAAAATCATATTTTTCCTTTTTGCAAATATCTATAACTACTCAATTGTATAATAAATGAACTTATAAGTTCTGGCACACTACAGGCGCTACTTACGTATTAATTAAAAGTTATTGCGTCGACGAAGGAGACGCTTCCTAATCTTGTCGGTTAGGCGGAACGAATCGAGAAAAGTGTCGGTACCAAATCTGCGCCATCTTGAAACGTCACAATAGTATCTAGCATGCTTAGCGCGTCGTCAAACGTCACAATAGTATCCCGCATGCTTAGCGCGTGTTTTCAACCAGAAACATACCTGAAACGCGAATGCCATGTCACAACGAGGTACCTAAGGAGACGCACTTTAATCTGTGTTTACTTCTAGTTACATGTATAAAGACATCAATTAAGTAATACAATTTTTACACACCATAATTATATGTTAAATCATTTGTAATAAATTATAGATAGAAATCAAAATAAAGAGTTTGTTTTATGTAGTATTGATGATTATTTTGGTTTAGGGTTATAGAAAATGCCATGTATATCAAGCTCATGTAATAATTAACAAATAAATCATCAAACAATTCCTTGTGTGTGTATTAATTTTAAGCCCGGTTTACACGACAAGCTTTTTGGGCCCGGCACTCCTAAATTTTGGCACGTGGGCCAATAATTTTTGGCACGGCACTCCTAATTTTGCCGTGTAAAAGCAAATTTCATCGGCCCGCGTGCTCAAAATTTTGGCGGGCCGAGACCTCCTGGCGAGGTAGTCTCGGCCCGCCAAAAAATGGGCCCGCGTGCCCAAATTCAGTCGCACATGTGCACATGCGCACATGTTCTTCAACAAACAAAAATGGCGTCGTCTGCAAGGTCGGACACCACTGTGTCAAGAAAAAACCGTGGAAAAACCACGGTACCACGGTTTGAAATGTGTGGTAGAGAGTTTACCGAATAAATTTGCAAATACAGTCGAACCTCTCTAATACGGACACCGTAGGAACAGGGTTAAGCCCAAATCATACCGTCCAGAAGGACGTCGGACACCTTATTGAGACTTATATAACGGAGTAACTGGTTAGCTTTCAGTTGAGGTTAGGGGTAGCAGTTTATGTAGTTAAATTTAGGACTAAGCAACCCGAGAAGCTAGGCGGTACAGTGGTACGGTAGGCTATGTAAGCCTTAGCCTAGCTGAGGTCACAGGTTCAATCCTGAGTGGGGATTTTAGATTTTCTTTTTTACACTTAAAAATTTATCGAAAATAAAATTCTAAGTGTCGACATTACGTTATATAAGTCTCAATAAGGTGTCCGACGTCCTTCTGGACGGTATGATTTAGGCACAACCTAGGGACAGAGGGAAGTGTCCGTCTTAGAGAGGTGTCCTTATTAGAGAGGTCACTATGATGACGTCACTTTTAAGTCTCCACTGACAGTTTAGAGTGTTTTGTAACTAAAGTCACTAAACGAATGATGGTCAATGATGCTATTCATTGAATGGACAATGGAACAATCTGAACTACGCCTTTCGTTTCCAACTGTTTTTTTTTTGTTTTTGCCACAGTATTTTCGATTACACTGTATTGTATTTGCATTGTAAATGTGAGTTTTGAAAACTAACATTTTGACATGTTCTGGGTACTGGTATCGCTGAATGATAAAGTGTCAATGTTTGTGTAACCGCCGACAGGAAATGATACATACCGCAAATTATCGACACCTGGTCCCCGGAGTGTCCGTAATAAAGAGGTTAAATTTGTATGAATTTGCTCCCTAGGGCCGAGATTTAGTGTCCGTTGTCCGTTTTAGAGAGGGTCTGTATTATAGAGGGTTTTTTTAGAGGAAATGTATGAGAATTTTGTCGGTACATAGGAAACTGTCCGTATTATAGAGGTGTCCGTAGGTTCGACTGTAAGTCGTAGGCTTAAATTTCATCGAAAGGTTACCTGTCTCTCGTACGCATAAGCTTATTTATTATTTCGGTTAGGAATGTTTTGCTGAAATTAGTCTCTCTACCGGGTCCGTTCACTGTGCCCCTGACGAGAATGAAAGACCTTCTGAGCAGATAAATTCATTTTCAAATTGTCGGCAATCTATGTTGTTTATTAATAACTTTTTGGTGAGCTCACTAAAGTGCATGTATATGAATTACAAATTATCAGTCATCAAGAATTTTAGTTTGTTTTTGTTTGTTTTATTTTTGTTTTGTTTGTTTTTAATCAAAATTCTTGTGGCGTTTTTTTTAAAACTCCTTCAATTAATCTTCTTGCGTTTCTACATTTCTCCTTCACTTGGAGGCCTGTAGTTGGGTTTACATCCCATTCTTTCCCCTTTTACCTTCCATTATATGCAATATACATTTTCCTGTTTCTTCTGTCTTATTGTCCTCTCGGGCTCTGGGTCTCATCTCCATTGTACCGTGGTTCTGTATTTCTGCATTCACGCTATTTACGGTCCTGTTGGGCTTTGGTTATGTGTTGTCCTGTTTCCGTGGGGCTTTGGCCGGAGTCTCTGGGTCCTATAATTTTGCTTTCAGTTCCAAACACAAACAGACAATTGCCAGCTGAATTGCGCGCGTGCCGCATCCGCTGTTTTGTCAAACGCGATCCAGACGGTACATAATGGGTTTGCCAAAAAGTGGTTCAGCCGCTGGCGAATTTACTGAAATGCTCAGAAATTTGGGGTGTCGTTTCATATTTTAGGCGTGCCCATCTCGAAATCAGATGTGCCAAATTTTGTCATGTAACTGGAACAGTGGCGGGCCAAAAAAATTGGCCCGCGTGCCAAAATTTAGGAGCGCCGGGCCCAAAAAGCTTGTCGTGTAAACCGGGCTTTAATTATTACTAGTAGTAATCAGAGATTATGGAGACGCGTTCAGATATTTTTTTTTTGTGGGGAAGGGGGTGGGAGAGAGATCCGCACTGTGATTTCATGTTAGGTGTTGCTTCTATGGAAACAATCAGAAGATTTTGAATTAGGGCAAAATGTGTTATTGGATACTTGTGATGAGAAACAGATGTCAAATGAAATTGTTGCCCAAAATTATAGGTGATCAAGGGTACATTTGCGGTTGAGTGTACTTGACAAGAACGTTCTCTCCAGCCCGTCCCCCCTCCCATTCCGTTGTCACATACACAAACAAACAAAGAAACGCAGAGAAGCAAACAAACTCCTGTCGTTTTGGAAATAACAGCAATGTTTAGTTTGGAACAAACTGGAACTGTAATCTTTTTTTGAATGTAGAACTGCAAGTAGAAACTACAACTTGATTACAATAGTTTACATAGAATAATCAATAGCCAACTTGAAGAACAGAAACGAAATCTTGATTTAACTTATTTACTGGGATAAACATTATACAATGTGGTTCAAAGGCCAGGTAAGAGAACAGGATCAAATACTTCATTTTAGAATGGTCCACTTAGGATAATCCAGAGGAAGTAAAAGTTGATTTAAGTTATTTTCTTACCCAAAACAGTATGGCTGAAAGGTCAGCTGTCTCAGCTCCAAAGAAAAGTAATATGTTACAAAATCAATGGTCTTTCGAAATGATACATCGATACTAACATCATGCTTACGTTTAAATGTCTTAAAAACATAACTGCATCTCCAGGTATCATTCACGAAAGCTTGAAAAGGAGTTTGTGCACGACTCATCACTCATAGTTGTGAATTTGGCTGTAGTATAATTACTTTCGATTGGTAGAACGCCTCTGCTTTGCTGAGAAGTACACAACTGAGGAAATAGACTTTCAATAAAGTCCCTCGTCTTATATTTATATCCCTCCGGACCTCTCGCGACTTCGTCGCTCGCTCGGCCGCTTCGCGGCCTCAAAAGCTCGCTTCCCTCGCTTTACTGTGAAACTCGTGAGGTCGACTTTAGTCCACTGAGGAAAGTAAAATCGAGGTAAATAAGTCGGTTGCGTTGTGCTGTGACCACAAGTCCACAACCGATAATCACGCACCACATTGGCCGATAGCGCCGAGTTGTACAACCCGGTAAGGTTGTTTGTTGACCACAAAAACTGCCGAGCTGCACAACTCAGTGGGATAAATAATTTGTTACCACAAATCATGGTCATATGGCTCAATGGCCGCTGCATGTAATGACCGAGCTTGTCTGTTTGATTCCGCACGTCGACGTGGAAATACTTCTTTGAAGGCAAATCGCCGGGCTGCAGCTTTCTATATGCATGATGAGTCGCACACACTTCCCTCAGACTTCGATAAATGCAACCTAAAAGACTTTTAAATACCATAACGTGCTATTGCAAATAAAATTCAATGACACTTATCTGCAAACTTCACGAAATCCATTTGCAAAGATGAAGGAAATTATGTCACGCAGTACAAAAACTGTACATATTTTTAACACGTCTTTCACGAAAACGAGGCTAGAAATACATAACAGTTTCCGGCGGAAAGGAACCCCTGAAAAAAGAAAACAAAAAACAATAGGGGCGGCCATTTGGAAGACGTCCACCCAAAAAATCTCAAATTTTACTGCACATAAACCACAGGACAACCAACACAAAATTAGGATTGCGTTCTTCGAACGCGATTAAAAATATACCAACACATGTGTAGCACATGTGTTGCACATGAAAGTGCACATACGTAACACATGAAAGTGCACATACGTAACACATGAAAGTGCACATGTGTTACACATGTGACCCACATATTACACATGTGTAATACACATGTGTTGGTGGGCAAATTTTATAGTGTGTTCCACATATGTTACTAACACGTTGTTACACATGTGTTACACATGTGTTACACATGTTGTTACACATGTGTCACATGTGTAACACATGTGTAATACCATGTGTAAAACTTCTGCTGTCACATGAAATTCACGTGTCCTACACCAGAGTTTTGGTAAGGGCTGTTTTAATTGATAATTTGGCAGAGATGTGATATATTTGGATTTATGACACTATTTTCAGCGGTCTCACTTAAGCGTGTATAAGGAGAATCCATTCTACATTCGCTCTCCTTTCTCGCACGTCCGTGTCCTGTACGTTTATATGGCTCACGCTCCATAAATCGCAGTTCAAGTTCAACGACCTCGGCAAGAACAAGAAGCCGTCGTTGCAGCCCAAGTTGTACTTTACCAGCCCCAACAGCTTCCCTCAAGCCCAAGCTGTCCTTCCCAACGTATTACCACCAGCTCCACCTCAAAACGACGCTGTTTTACACCCTGAACCAGCAGCACAAGGCACAGCACAAGGCGCAGCACAAGGCGCTGCTCTAGCTTATGAAATCTCTCTTGAGGTTTGCCAAGTTTATTTATATCTGTTTCCCTTCCCTCCTGTTTCGTCCTCGTTTACTTGTATTCAATACATTGTTAAACCGGGCTGCCTTTTATTCTTATGTTTATAAATTTGATATTTGTTCGCCCTGCTCTGAACGCTTCGCCCTTTCATTGGACGTTTTGCGGGCTGTTTTATAGATTTGATATTTGTTCACCCTGCTTTGAACGCTTAGCCCTTTGGGCGTTTTGCGGGCCGTTTATAAGTCTTGTATTTGTTCGCCCTGCCTTTACCGATTGCCCTTTGGGCGTTTGCGGGCTGTTTATAAATTTAATATTTGTTCGCCCTGCTTTGAACGTTTCGCCATTTTGGCGTCTTGTGGGCTGTTTATAAATCTTGTATTTGTTCGCCCTGCTTTCAACGATTATCCTTTTGGGCGTTTGCGAGCTGTTTATAAATTTGATATTTATTCGTCCTGCTTTGAACGATTGCCCTTTGGGCTTTTGCGGGCTCTTTATAAATTTGATATTTGTCGCCCTGGTTTGAACATTTCGCCCTTTGGGCTTTATATTCGCTAACTTTTGCCCTTCCGTCCTGCTATTACGCGCTGTTTGTATTATATGTGTTACCTCTGCTTTTACATTTGGTCCTCTTGGATTTTGTGATATTTTAATTTGCATATCAAATTCATATTTTTGCGTGTTTGTTTGTTGTTCACCCCGTTTTTAAAGTTTTGTCCTCGTACATGTAGGCTTCACGGGCTGTCATTTGTCTACTATTTACAGCGCTTATATTTCGCAAGTCCTTGCTAGCACGCCCCTTGCTCTTTCACAAGTCTCTGCATTGGGAAAGATTTCCGTATAACCCCATACATTAGTTATGCATACTTTTCTCAAAACTAAAACAAAAGCCAAAACAATAAAACGCCTGAAGAAAAACAATAGCGCATACATGTATAATTAATGTATGGGGTTGTACGGAAATCTTACCCTGCATTGTCC